>VXAY01004473.1:313508-396746 GCA_013399855.1 Oxyruncus cristatus
TTTTTTTTTTTTTGCTATTCCTCCAGCACTTCCATCTACCTCATCCCACCTGCACCTTCACTGCCGGGCACTGGGGGCCACCATCCTCAGTGAAACCATCACTGGGAGCTAACACCCCCTCTAACCTCACGTGTGAGTGCCCATGACTAGAGAGGGCTGAGGACTGTTCGGGGTCACTGGGTTTGTTCAGCCTGGAAGAGAGGAGACTTGAGGGGAAACCTCATCAGGCTCTGCAGCTTCCTCACAAAGGGAAGCGGAGGGGCAGGTACCAATCTCTGCTCCCTGTGACCAGTGACAGGACCTGAGGGAACTGCATGGTGCTGTGTCAGGGGAGGTTTAGGTTGGATATTAGGAGAGGGTTCTTTACCCAGGGGATGGTTGGGCACTGGAACAGGCTCCCCAGGGCAGTGGTCGCAGCAACAAACCTGACAGAGCTCAGCAAGTGTTTGGACAAGGCTCTCAGGCACACGGTGGGATTGTTGGGGTGTTCTGTGCAGGGCCAGGAGTTGGGCTCTATGATCCTTATAGATCCCTTCCAATTCAGGATATTCTGTGATTCTATACAACTGTGGCAGGGGCAAGGATGAGAACATGTACCCTTGATCCTTGTGTTCATCCAGGTTTCTGATGAGCCTCAGTAGGTCAGTGACATCATTTCTGTACTTGAAGGATTTGGTGCCACGATTGCTACGTTTTCTAGGTTTGAATGATTTTGAATTGCTGGGATTTTCCATTACATATAGAATATCTTTGTCAATCTGAAAGAGAGGACATAGATTATTCTCTGCCTTTCACACACCACAGCAGCACATCTACCACCACTGCCTTTCCGCAGGGACATCATCTTGCGTGGGAAAAATGTCCTGACCCTTAAAAGCCTATTTCCCAACACAAGCAGAAGAGTCCACTGTGCAGGGAATGCACCATTCAGCCCCCCTGATTCCGCCAAGGGTTTCCTCTCCCTCTTCACCAAGGTGTGGCATTTCTGTTAGGACTGTCAACATGGCACAGGAGATTTTCATGCTTGCCTGGAGAGCAGGAGGGACTCAGGAGTCTTGCTCCACCTGTGCCACTGAGGACCACGTGGGCTGCTGTACTGAACTGAGACTGTCAGATCCCAAATGATGCAGCACAATGTTACCTGCAAAAGCAGGCCTGGTCTGGCTGCCTTTGAGACAATCAACACAACACTTTTGTCAGAAATTTGCTGGCAGCAAGGAACAGAGGTCCTTGTCTTAAGTCATCACCAAAAAAAAAAAAACCTTTGAAAGTTTACCGGCTAATCTATAATGATCACCCCCTTCCACCACCCCAGTCAACAGAGCTCCCTTAAGCATCAGTGTCTTTCAACTACGTGCCTTAGATTTAATTGTTTCTCCCAGCTGTCTGTATTTGTGTGGGGCTACCTTCCCCAGTTATATTTTTAAACAGAGCCTATGGAATGCCTGGGAGAAGCTTCTGCCTGAATGTCTATAGCTCAAACTTCGTATCAGTCCAAGGAGAAGAGCATTACCTGCTTGGTCCACTCTGGATAAGGACAGGTTTCAGTAATATTAGGATCTTGAAAAATAGTTTCTCGGTTTTCGATATCTTTGATTCGATTCCATATACTCTTCAGGAAGTTGAACCTGCTGTGGAATGAGAAGCTTTGTTGGCTACAGTAGGACGTGCCTTTTCCCAGCACTGCAGCCAGTTCCCGTACCGAAAGCTTTCCCTTTGCACACTGCCAGGACTTACATCCCTTTGCTCCAGAAATAGGGATGTTTGCTCAGACCTTCCAAGCCTCGTTCGTCGTGAGAGGACAGGCTTCTTACAAGGTCCAGAGCCTCCACGTAATCCAGGGATTTAGCATCCAGATCCTCGATTCCGACTTGCTGAAGGGGTTTCGCACCCCCTGCTAGAACGTACAGCATGAGCCTGCTGAGGGCCTGCCAAGAGACACATCACTCACTGCTCACGTGCCAGGTGCATGGAACTTCCTACCAAATGGGAGGGGACTCGTGTTCCTAAGCCCTGTAGGTGCCCAGAAGTATGCAAATGCTCGCCAACACAGACGTGGAAGCTGTGTGCCCAAGGACAGACAGAGGAGACGGGCACGGTAACCTTCCTCGCGGGGGATCTGTGGATATCCCAGGACCAGGCACGGTCTTGCATCCTGATCACTATCATTCTTATGCAGCATCTATTATTACATGGGCTTTCCCACAAATCAAGGTGTTTTCTAGTTGAGGATGCAGAAGGGCTTTCCCTGGGACTCACAGCAACAGAAAATACCCGAGAGAGCCTGAAATTTTAAACTGTATGTTGATTCACGAGAACTTACCTCTAAATCTGAGTTTACAAGTTCTTCTTGGCCTTCAATCAGCTTTCTTTTATTATCGAAGTCTGCCAAGTAAATTTTGCCACCTAAATCTGAGGAAATAAGAGAAATAGTTAACAAATAATGGTGAAAAAACTGGATAGAGTCCACCACTGACTTCTGGATGGCCCTTCCTTCAGAAAACAATTTTCTGAAGAGATTTTGGGCTGTTATGTCATGGACTGATCAGTCTTCACAGCCCTGGAGAGGAAGGCAGAGCTAATGAGACATGTAAGGTTGTTCTCTTCACTCCTCAGTGGCTGTCTGTGAACACAGTTGTTCAGAGAGGAGATCTAACCCCATTTGGCATAAAGCCATCTGTATTTTTGCAGATGGCTATGAAACACCTCCTCTTAACTTCAGGCAATGGGAAAGCAAAATGAAAACATGAAGAAAGCAAAAGATAACCTATTACAAAGTTCCTGGGCTGCAGATCCTGGTGAGCGAATCCAAGGGAGTGCAGCTCTCTCAGTGCCTGGAAGATCATCTTCAGAGCAGCTTTGTAATCCTTTTGTTCTTCTGGGTCCTGCAGATGTTCTTGGAGGGTTTTCTCCCAGAGTGGGAAGCACAAGTACATGCAGCCTTTTTCCTTCTCAGACTGGAAGAGCTTCAGTAGACGTTCACAGTGACAACACTGTTCAAAGAACCTCTTCTCTTCATCACCCTCTGTACTGAGGGTTACTTTTACTGCTACCTCTGTCCCCCCGTGGAGCCCGAGGTAGATGCCTTCCTGAATTCTCTGCTCGATGTAGTGGAATGTCTTCAGTTTGCCAATCATAGGGCGATATATCTGATGAAGCTTTTTCAGCTGGTCCCTCCAGCGTTTGCTGTTTGGCTCCCAGTCTCTGGGGGTTTCGGGAACAAACGTGGCATTGTGCACACGAAGAAGATTTTCCATGCTACGAGAGCGATTCCTGTTAGCAACTGTGATAAGGTTCCCAACGTCAGTCCTGGCTCCTTTCTCACACAGCACCTTCACAGTATCATGATCATTTTTCTCTACAGCCACCATCAGCGCTGTGTTGCCCTCCTCGTCTGCATCATCAATATCCACTTCATCCTTCTCCAGTAAAGTTTTCACCAACTCTGGGCTCTCCATTTCAGCAGCTAGGATGAGGGCGCTTTTCCCACATTCATCCTTGCTCTTCACGTCAACACCATGGTCCAGCAGGAAGCGAACTATGGGAAGAGCTGACTCGGGTCTTTTTTTTTTTTTTGAACCCTTCTTTAGCGCATGGATCAAGGCATTCCTATCTCTGTTGTCGCGAATGTTCACATCAGCCCCCATCTCTTGGACAAGGATTTTTACAGCCGAGAAGTGGCACTCCCTGCAAGCGTCCATCAGCGCTGTCGCACCTCCTTTGTGCAGTTTGGCTTTCTCCTCGCTGGTTACCCTCCTCAAATTCACATCAGCTCCTTTGCTGTACAGGAATTTCAAGGCTTCCTCCTTCCCATACCACGCGGCCTCCATGAAAGCTGTGAAGCCGTTGCTGTCAGGGTCATTAATGTCTGCCCCGCGGTCCAGGAGCAGCTTCAGGATTTCCACGTCTCCCATGATCCCTGCCTCGGTAAAGGCAGTGCCACCATTGTCCTTCCTGGCATGCAGACAAGCACCCTTTTCCAGCAGAAGTCGGACCAGGTCCTCCTTACCAGTTTGCACGGCGGCCTGCAGTGGTGTCCAGCCACCTCCTACTTTGGAGTTCACATCCGCCCCTTTCTCCAGCAGCTCCAGCACAAGTTCTCTCTTTCTGTTCTTCACAGCAGCATTTAACTCCAAGGCAAGGTCCTCTGCTGTCTTCACATCAGAAGGGGTAGAGACATCCTGCCGTTTGTGAGCTGTGGGCTCCATGGTGGTCGGAAGGGCTCCGTGCCAGGAAACCTGCTGAAGGATAGGAGAGGAGCAATGCTCAGTGCCTTCGTATCAGGGGATGCTCTGGCTTTGGCTGATAAAACACACTAGTTAACGGCTTTTTCACTTAATTAATAAACAGAAAATCCTACTTTATTAGCCTGCAAAACGTCACCATTTACACTTGATGTCCTGCAGGTCTGTGTGAGGGGCAATTAAGGACAGCAATGCCAGTGCCAGTGGGGAGAGCCAAGGCCTGGCAAGAAGCACAGCACTTAAGGACTCACTGTGTTTGCTTGCCTGGCCTCTCACAGCCCAGACAGGTGTCCCCTGCGGTATCAGGGTGAGGGCACAGGGGAGAACCCAGGCTGTTCTTGCCATAAATGTTATCTCAGACCTTTTACAGGTTACCTAATAAGCCATCCCCCAGCAACAGCTTCAGGTGGAGAACACAGCGGGCAGGCAGAGATGGGCTTTCCCCTTCGGTTTTGTATGGCAGCCACAGAGAGACCTGAACATCCCTGATCCAATACCTGGAATGAGATGGAAAGCCAGCCTTAATCCATCCTGCTTCCACAGGCAATTAGGAGACCCTACCTGACAGAAAGCTTTTCCTAAGCTTTTTGCAACATTAGGTAGGGCCTCAGGTAGGACCTGGTCTATCTGTATCTGTCTAGTATCTAGAAAAAGCTCAAACTCTAATACCCATTTTGCTGCCTGCAAAGGCTGGTTCAAGTGACCAGCCCTTTCAGGAGTCATTGTCTGGCAAGCTGAACTGGAAATAAGTTACCTAAGCAAATCAGGGAAGGGACAGAGAAGTCTTAAGGTATAAAAGTAAAGTGTCAGCTCACATGAATTTACTCTCAGGAAAGCCAAAGATCATTTTTCGAACGGTTCATCTCCCCACCCAGCAGGAAATGAACGCCCTATTCCATTTAGGTGCAATTCATTTCCTTGTAATAATTCCTATGCCCTTTGCTACATAGAAAATAAATAAATAAATAAATTAAATGTTACTTCCCTGGCTGGAAAAGCAGCACAGCACCCCCTGGGCACGGTGGGGCTCAAGTTCCTCGCCCCTGTCGGGAAGGCAGAAGACTGGGGAGGGGGAAGGCAGGGGCTGAGCACCTTCTTCCTCCTCCTCCTCCGAGCCGCAGAGCCGCAAGCCCCGTACTCTAGAAAATATTTAAACACTTCTACCCCGCCCCACCTGAACTTTTGACCACGGGCCGTTCGCGTCTGCGTGTCGCGGTGTGCTGATGCGTAATGTCACACAGCCCTGCCCGGCGTCACCCGCCGCCACCCACCAGGCAAGGCGAAGAAAGGGTCCCTCTGCCCGCCCAGAAACCCGCACACTGCTTCAACCCGGCCTTTGAAGCCAGCTTTTCCCAGCGGCTGCCCTTCACCGCCGCTTCCCAGCAAGTGTCCCCAGGTGGCGCCTGTTTCCCAGCAACTGTGCCGGCTGTCCCATCCCAGGGAGGGAGAAGCCCCGGGAGCATTTAATCCACTCGCGGAAGGATGCTGGGGTTTCGGGGAGGGTGTTTGGTGACGTTTTGTTCAGCGCACAGCGGAGAGGTCGCGGCACAGTGCTCTCCCACCACGGTCCCGCACACACAGACCCGGTCTACAAACATCTGCTCAGCGGTGGTTTAGGAGCTGAAGGCACGGAGACGTTCAGTGCTTCAGTGCTGGGGTTTGGCGGAGTTTGGGATGGCTTGGGTTATTATTTTAAGCTTTTCCTCACCTTTTGATAAATCCAGCCATGCTGCTGAATTACACCCAGGGACCTGCTGAGCTCCAGATCTGTGGTTTCTTCATGGCACTGACAGGCAGCTCCCACCGCCCCGGCACCCTCCTCCTTGCATTCAGCTCTGTGTAAACAGTGCTGCCCGAGCAGCCTGGTCTTCCAGCCCTTCCCATCTACCCGCAAAGCACGGGAAGGAAATACATGAGGGAACCCAGGCTGTGACATTCCACTCAGTATCCCCCACTCAGCAGGGCCCACACAACCTCCCCAGCCACCCTCACAGAACTGTGCAAGCTGCAAGATTCAGTTCAGACATGAAACAGGGCTGAAATTGTGTCAATAGAGTCATGCCTGGCTTTCCATAGTGCCTTGGTACATGCACGAACTGGGAGTCTGCAGGTGTCCACAGTGACACGGCGAGATACAAATGCAGGGCAAAAATGCAGAAAACCCACTGGGAAGGACTGGATAGATACGGTCCTGCACATGTTTTACATGCATATCCCAATCCTTATGGATGCCTGCACTGCTGGCTCACCCCTGCACACCAGCTTTCACAAAACTCTGCCTATGCAGAGTCACATCTTTCTACCTTACTGTCATATTGGGCATCCTGCTTCCCACAGCATGCAGTGCACCCACAAGGTCTGGGAACATCCCACGGTCTCTGGATGGCATTTCACAGCGTTTGTGTTGCCACAGGAGACCTTGACGCAGCCCCACAGGGACAAAGACACTGAAAACTCAGCGAAAAATCTCAAATCACTGTCAAGGCTGTCAAGATCTCATTTTAATTCACGGAAGGAATCACTTCCAGTTTAACCAGAGCTGGAGCTGGAGCTGCCAGTGTTAAACTACCCATTTGGAGGCTGGCAAACAAAGCAGAGCAGGGGCACATGCCAGGCTCAGATCCAAAAGACATCCAAAAGAAGACAACGTTACAGTACATAACAATATCACACCACCCACCCAAGTACAAAAGCCTTCTTCAGCTTGCCTATTTAATTAAAGTCTTTCATTATCTTATGGTGGGAAGATGAAAAGCCCTAGGATGGTGGGAACCCAAACCCTGGGATAGTGAGAACAGGGTGTTTGCAATCAGCAGGGCTGTGGCAGAAGTATCCTGTGCCTGTACCTCAGCAAAGAAGGATTTGCTGGTAACACTTGCCCTATCTCGCGTCCCTGATCCAAATTGCTTTCCACCGTCATAAGCTTTAACTCAGTCCCTGTGACAGGCAGTTTATGGTGAATATAAGGGTCTCAAAGCCTTTCTGAAGCACGGGAGCCAGAGAGCTCCTCTCCACAACTATTCCTGTAGCCCTGGGCTATGGAGTTCCTGCTGTATTTGCACATCTGCAGAGTCATTATTTGCTCCCACGAACACAGGGCCTCAGGAGATGAGCTGCAGAGACACAGTCAGCAGGGAAATCAAGGGCACAGTTAAGCAAATCTCCCTTTTCTTCCATCCTGGTGGACTTGCACCCATTTTTGCAACCCTTCCCCTGAGATAACATCTCCGGGAATCCGTGTCCTGGCCACCAGCCACAAATAAACATGAAGCAAAATGTGGCAACAAAAACTGCCTGCCAAAGGCAGAATAATTTTTAAAGGAGCTATGAATAGTAAGATGAGGTTTTTTTCTTCATGTTCCCTTCCTGTGCTTTCTTGTTATATTTCCAAAAGGGAATATCCCAGGGTTTATATGCCTGGCCGTGCTGATGTGACTCTCCATGCTGGAACACAGCTCTGGAAAATAGTCCACAGAAGGATGCAATTTAAACACTGACAGGTGATGCTATCCACGTGGGAGCATCAACCACATTTCATAGAACCATTCAGGTCTGAAAAGACCTCCAAGATCATTGAGGTAACTGTCACCCACCACTGCCAAGTCCACCACTAAACCATGACCCCCAGTGCTGCATCTGCACATTTTACCCTGGAGTATTTTTACACTCTTTGACTGCATTCGCTGGGTTTTTAGGCTGCTGCTCAATCCTCATCACCACAAAAAAATGGAAAAAAAACACCATATGCAGCAGGGAAGGAGAGGTGAGGGCAACAGCGAGGGAGAGAGGGACCTCACCAAGCAGGGCGGTGCATCCCAGCTCCTGGGCAAGGAGAGCAGAGCAGGTCCATTGGAAACATCCCAGATCAGCCAGGGTAGGTCAGAAAATGAGCTAGACTGGGCACCTGAGCTTAAAAGCAGTGGAGGCAGTTCCCCAGCACTGTTCCTCCCAGCTGTTTCTCATCCCCATCTTCCTCCCTGGGCCGAGCCCAGGTTGCAGCTGCACCGTGTCCGAGATGTCCTCTGGCACAGGCAGCCCAAATCCGGGGAGGCAGGAGGGCTGCAGACCCCAACACTACCCTCGGTGCCCCAGCGGCCTCAGAAAGCATGAAAATTAGCTTTAATTTTTTTCTCAGCTCCCGAGGTACCCTGGGGATAAGGATCCTTGTACGCAGCTGGAGCGGATTGGCAACCTTGGCATTTAGCTGCCTGCGAGGGAGAGTGAGCCGCATGGAGACACATCAGCTGTGATTTCTGGCACTTTATTCAGGCAGAGGCCTTGAAGTGGAAGCTGCCGAGTGGGAAGCAGTGGCATACAGCTGCTCCCTCCCTGTCAGCTGGCCCCGGGGCTGTCGGAGCACTGTGGAGCGCGGGGTAAGGCATTTGCCGTGTTTGCAATGGCTCAGTGCATCCCTTCCGCTGCTGAGCTTCCCTCAAACGCATCCTTAAACAGCACAGCATTTCTTTGCAGCCTTTCTCTGAAAAATAAGTAAGTGAATCAGGGACGTACGTGCATGCAAACGTGAATTTGCCTGCGTATGTGTGTTGTCACACGTGCGTCCATGGAAGACGAAGGCTCAGCACCCATCACTTGTATGTGCACTCCCACCTACCTAAATACACGTCTTTGTGGGGCCACTTGTGCACCTATGTCCGTGTCCTAAGGCCACCCCGATGCTGCTTGGTCCCACCACAGCGGGCACCCCCCGAGTGACGATGCCACCCCACTGAGCAGCTGCTGGGAACACGCTGGGCCCCAGGGCAGAGGGAAATGGGTGGTTTTTTCCACCAAATAAATCCACACACACACCCCCCCTCTCCCATCCTGGCTCATGGAAACCTGGCCCTGGAGCAAGTATGCATTCACACCCCGGGGGGGGAAAAGATCGGGGAGAGGCCAGCACCAGCCCCCACATTCGCTCCCCGGAGCTCAGATCTTCTCTGCTGCTTCCAAATTCGCAGCCTCCGCCCTGGGAAACTCTGGCCGTGGTTTGTTGGAAGCGATCGCTGCCGGCCGTGCCCGAAGGCAGTCATGGGAAGCTTTGGCTCCTCTTTCTCAACGTGGTTTTGTGGGTTGGAGTCTTTTATCCCCCCAAGGCTTTAGGGTTTTGTTGTGCTACCACTGGCTATGGCAAGCAATTGTGGAGGATGCGCTGGGAAGCATCTCAGGCTTGTAAAGATGAAACTATGCTGCAGATGGGATTCTCCAGAATCAGCAGTGGGGTCTGAGTGCTACCACCAAGGCTGAGGCTCAGCTTGGGCCATGTGTGATGCATCAAGAATGGACATAAATTTTCTCCTAAAGAAAGCTCAAAAAGACTTTAATTCTATATTTTTCTTACTTTTTGTGTTGTTGTTGTTGGCTTATTTAAATATTTTTTAGTGGAGAATCAGTGTTAAATTAGCTTCAAGGTCTGCAAGAAAAGTGTTCGTATTTTTCATTTAGAAGCTCCAGTTAAAAACACAAATCAGGAACACTATTTTTTTGTTGTTGTTTCTAGCTGCTTCTAGACTGCTTTACTGCTCTAAGTCTTTTGTGACAAATAATTTAAGCACTTCCTGGACACCTTTCAGCTCATTTCTTCCCTCTGGAATGCACAAAGATCAGGTATACATGCAGACTGCTGTGATTCCAAATCACCTGGCTTGTAAGACAAGGCCATGCTTAATTAAAAATGGAATAAAAGACAAGGGGAAGTTCAACCTGCCTCCCTCTGGATAGGTAGGGAATAGGGATGGAGCAGCGTCGATGTATTTTACAATCAGAGGTGATCCTTGGACCCTGCATGGCTGTATTAGAAGGCACATAAAGTTCTGCTGTAGCTGCAGGTGCTGGTAAAAGGCATTTTAATGGCAGAGGATGCCTTGTGTTCCCAATAACACCTCGGAACATACATTCTCCCGTGATTCCAGCTCCTCCTCGGCAGTCCCCACACACTCTCCTCCGCTGACGCAGGCCAGTTAATTTTGGCTTCCAAAACACACACTAAATAGAAAGAAGGCAGCTTAAAAACCATGCTTTGGTTGGGTTTTTATTCAGAGCGTTAACATCTTCAGGCTACACCCGGATGCTCCCCTCCCTGCAATGTCTATATTCAAAATTTAACTCCTGCTTTCATTCTTGCTGTGAACTGTTCGGTTTTCTGCAATAAGCCAAATACCAAAAAGATTTGCTCCTCCCAAATCTTCCCCCTTCCATTTCTGCTCCTGACATTGCCACTTTTAAAGTGACTGGAAATGCCCCTTGAGTCGCCCAACACAAGCAGGTTTGTGGGCTTTGCAAAGCATCCAAAATTAGAATGTAAAATTTCATTGAAAGCCCACAAGCAGAAAAAAAAAAAAAAAACCAAACAAAAACCAACCCATGCTCTCACGTTATTTTGCTCTTTACATTTTGTTTTATAATGGTAACATCACGTCAGTAATGAAAACAGACCATTGTGCATCGTTCACTTCAGTAACACAGCAAAGGTGGTTCCAGTTGTAAAAATAAATAATAAATAAGAAAGCAGCTAATATCTCCCTGTAAATGGAGCTGGGACCTACTGAGGCTCAGAGGTAGGACCAGGATGGGGACAGTGGAAGAGGACTCATAGAATAACATCCCCAACTTGGTCCTCAGGCCCTTGTTCTGCTCAAACAGCTGCGAAAAGCCAGAGTGATCCTGTGCTCCAGCTGTTGCTGGGGCAGGGGGCCAGAAGACACTTCCCTTGGCAAGGGGTGAGTACCAGGTTTGGCTTTTAGGGGTAAATGGAGCCACATGAAGCAGCCGCAGGCTCTCTCAGCAGGAAACTGTGCTGGGGGCACGTTCCCCATCAGCCAGCACAGGACACTGTTGGAATCCTCATCCCCCACCCGCACAGCTTCTGGCACCATTGCTGCCAGATGGGATCCACACCTTTCCAGGTGGCTGCAGGACCCAGAAATTCCCACTGAGAGGGACTTTCAGAAGAGCTTCTCCCCAGGTCTGAGCTGATGACATACCCTGATGCCCCTCCGAGACACTTGTATTCACGGCATGTGTTGCTGTCTCGCTCACACCACGGGTTTCTGGTGAAGTGCTGTGGCTGCAGAGTGGTTTCACCAGCCCAGGGAATACCAAGCCCAGTTATAAACCAGGACAAAGCCCAGGTTTTCTCTCCCACGTGTGAAAATTACGTTTTCCGTAGGGTCACTCACCAAAGTGCCTTTCTCACATTGCTATTCTCTCTCTAGCACAAGCTACCGTCCACATCTTTGAAGGGAGAAAGGAAAAACACGGACTGCAAAGCGTCCTTGTGCTGCCATCCGCGGTCCTCTGAGCTGATGGAAAACCTGCCTCCTCCTGAGGCCCCTCTAGCAGCTCTCCCTGCTGCTGTGGGCATACCTTGCTCCGTGGTCGCATTAGAGATCTGTCTGGTCACGTCAAATTATTACGCAGAAAAGGTGGGACACGTGCTAAGTGCTACAGTAGCTAAAATAATTTAATTCACAAGCTCCTCGGAGCGAGGGCCACGTGTACGCTTTCAGCAGTGCTCTTCCAATAAATATATATACATATGTAATAATAACAATAACGATAAAATAAATAACAATAATGGCAATAAAAAGTTACGCGTGTGATCTAAGATTCTGTGCAATCTAAAGGTCCTTGAGCTCAAGCGAGGGATACAAACGTCACCGCACTGGAAGGAGGTGTAAAGCTTTGACGCAGAGCATGCATAGGAGGCAGCAGAAGGATCTCGGGATCAGGAGAAGGCAGATGCAGGATCCCTCCGGCTGCAAATGCCGTGTAGTCTTCGAGCTTTCATTCTGGCCATTCCCTCATAGGAAAAGCTCTGCATGAGGGAATGGCAGGTTCCTGTGCCGGCCCCGCAGCCAGTGGCTGATGCTGCAGGTCAGAGGCAGGGTCCTGAGAGGAGGTGGGAGCTCTCTGGTTGTGGGTGTTTAGGGGAATCCGATCTCTTTTTCCAGGACTCGCAACTCAAACCCGGTTTCTTTCGGTCTCTGCAGAGGTGCAGGTCTCCGTTTGAGCTGCACGGGGAGGTACCAGGTTCCCACCCGCTCCGTTCCTCCAGGGAGGGAGGACTGCTCTTCCCAGCTGCAGCAGGAAGCACTTGAGGTCCTGGGGATCCTGCTGAAATTCCAGGACTTCAGCTGAAGCCCCGCCACGCAGACCTCAGCCCCTGCAAACTGTGTCCCAGCCTCCGCCTGGTCCCCCGGCTCATCCCCCTGCGGTGGATGCGGGCGCGGGTCAGGTGTGCGACCTCTTGCTGGTGCCGCGGCTGGTGGCCTGCTTGGTCATGTCCTGGTAGGAGGCGGATTTCAGGAAGCGGGGATAGGAGTCCTTCTCCATCAAAGTGCGGGTCTTGGCCTGGGCTTCGTTGAAGCAAGCGGAGGTGGCACCCGAGAGGTTCTTGCGGGTGATCTCCCTGGTTTCGTGGTCGATATTCACCTGCAAGGAAGCAGAACCCGCTAACATTAGCTCGGCATTAACACCCCTCCTGTGGTGGTGGGGGGTAAAACCCTGTTTTCTGCATTTTCAGGTGAGGGTGAAGATTCTTGCAAGCCTTTCTATCCCTTCACGGTTGCATTCCATGACCTTAGAGGTCTGTTCCAACATTAATGATTCAGTGGTGACAGACCACACGATGTTAGAGATGAAAGCTCTCATGAACAAGAGCTCATCTTCCCACCGATACGAGAGCACTTTAATAAAACCCACCAGGATGATTTATTCCTTCCCCCCTGCTTTTTGTTTCCACAGGACAGAGGCAGAAAATGCTCTCACCTCCCTGGGCGCCTCATTTTGGACAAACTCCTCAAAGATCCTGTTGGCTTTGGAGGCCAGCTTGGTTTTTGACCGGGTCTTTTTGAAGTCCTCACATGCCAGCCAGAAGTCGAGGTTCTCCTCGCTGAACTCTGTCTTCAGGAAGGTGTGGAAAGCATTCACCCCACCTGGGGAGGGGGAAGAAGAGCAGTTAATGGGGCAGAAGGCAGGGAGGAAAAGGAGGACCACCACCAGACACAGCGCTGCCCTTCGACGTCGCCCTGGGAGCTCAGACCATGACATCTGCAGATTTCCTTTCCCTCCAGGCAAATTCCACCCTCTGAGACACTGCTAATTGGCCTCTAGGCTCCAATAAAATCCTTTCCCACAGACAAGTAATCCTCTGGTTGTATTTATCTGACCTTTCTGTAATGAGGCTTCAGAGTATTTTCTTTACAGCTTCGGAAAAGAGCTAATTCTACCTAAGGAGAAACCCACTGACGCATCGGTGCGTCTGCAGGAACCAGGCCTTTATTTTTATTTCTCAGCTGAGATCTGGGGGGTGGGGGGAACAAGATGGTGAGGATGGGAGAGTAATTGCAGCAAGGATTTCAGAGCCGTGCTGGGAGGATGTATTAAGTTACAAAGCCGGAGACGCTCCTTAGCCATCACAGCACATGATGAAGGCTGGGGGAAAAAAAAAAAATGCCTAGCCCCGAACTATTGCTGTGGAAGGACTTTGTCTTGCTGTGGAATAGCTTTTAAGGTAGACAACTACTTTTGTATTAATATTTGGCACTTCTGCCACAGTGTGCCTGCTGCAAGGGAGGGATTACATGGGGACCTCAAAAAGAGGTCCCCTCTCTGGGTCTGGGGGTGCTGTCTGCATGGAAGGAGACAGCACCTCACAGTCTGCATCTGGTCCACACAACTAATATTGGAGGGGAAGATGGCTATGGTAACTAAGTAAAGCAGCTGAATTCCTTCTTCCTGTGGAAGAGCCATCCCTGGAGGCACAGGACAGACAGACAGAGGGCAGCAATGCAGTTTTCTGAGCAAGCCTGTGGGGAGGTGGCTGCATCGCTGTGCGAAGGAGGACACTGCGAGCAGACACTGTGCCTTCTCCCGAGTGTGGAGAAAGGGATGGTCCGGGAATGCCGTGACATTCCCTGACAGACTGCTCCACATGGGATGCTCCTGTCCCGAGACAGTAGCAAGGCATTGTGAGACAGCACTGGTGCCCCCCAAAAGCACCCAGCCAGAAGGAAAGGGTACAGCCTCCCAAGTCAGGCAATGAGCCCCAGGCACCAGCTCTGCCTGGGCAGGAAAGGGACCTCTTTCTAATTCCTAAACCATCTCATTTGAGGAGGAGATGAGATTTCCTCGGATGCTCACTTCGGGCATACAGCTCACCGGGAGCTGTATTTTGTGCTACATGCTCTCGCCAAGAGAAAAAAACAAAATGCTACTCACTTTTGCTCTTCAGGAGCTGGTCGAAGGACTCCCTCCATTCCAGTACCTCTCGTGAGGAGTCTCTGGAAAAGACAAAAGGATGTAAGGCTTGCTGTCCTGCTGTGAAGGATGGGAGCACTTCAGTTGTGTGGCTCCATTGAAGGGAGACAGTGCAGGAAGGGAGGGAGCAGCACTCGGCAGGAAACCAAAGCGAGAGGCCAATATGCATTACCTGTGGGCTCTCTTTCCTTTCTCTCTCTCTTTTACCGTCCCTGATGTCTCACCAGACCTCAGCTCCATAGTGCTGGCCAGCAGGTTCTCTAAAGAATGCTCAGTAGAGCCTTTTTCTGCTGCTACGAGACCAGCAGAGCCTCCTCTGCAAGAAGACACCCAGCCCTCAGCAGCAATATTTAGTATTTTGTTTTTAATGCCACCTGCATTCCCCAGGGATCCCAAGCACTGGTCTGAGACACCAGGAACTGTGGGAGCCCCCCCCCGGCTTTCTTGCCTATTGCTAAGGCCCTGCTCTCTGTGCCTAATGCCAGAGCATCACTTCCCCCGTCTGATTTTATAAGCGGTGGAGCTGGGAAGTGATCCGCCTTCCCGGCCTGCCTGGGTGGGACTATGGGGAGGGGGAGCTGCGCTCTGTGCTCTCTGCTGCGCAGATGGGCAGGAGCGTCCCTCGGGACAGCCCGGTCCACGGGGACCTGTCCCGGGCTGAACCTGGGACGTGGCACTGCTTGGCTTACCTCTGCCTGGAGCCCAGCTGCAGCTTGCTGGAGGTCCCGATCCCGTGTCCCAGCTCTGGTTTATGAAGCAGGATCCCTAAGCGGGTCTTCAGATCCTTGGCTCTGGAAGGGAGGAAGGGGAGAGGTGGGCTTGCTGGACCTTCGGACCGCTGCCGCCACCCACACACTCGGTGGGGGCAGCCCTCGCTCCCCAGCTTCAGCCTCCTCTTTGCTTTCTGATGCATGAAATAAATGCTCCCCCCAGTTGCTTTGTCTGCTCCCTGGCAACCACGTTCAGCAGCGCACTAAGCCTGCGGGACTGTTTTCTCCCACTCGCTTCCCAGGTAGAGCCACATGAAATACAAACCACGACGAGCTTTTTCCTTTGGGGCAGGTAGCAGAGCAGCTGCTGAGTGCTCAGCTGGAGCCCCCGCAGCCCCCCGAAGCTAACCTGGCTCCTTTTCCCATCCCGCTCTCCCTGCACTTCTCCCAAACCACTGGAAAAACACAGCGATTGCTTTCTGCTCGGCGGAGCGGGAGCGTGTCCCTGCTGCCAGGTTGCTGCTCCCCAGCTTTCTTTCTGGGGCGCCCCTGAGTCCCCAGGAGCCTGTCACCACGCCATGGAGAGGGCTGTGCTCCCCAGTGGCACCATCCACCTACCCCATGCCTTCAGCGCCAGCGAGCCCGGCAGCAGCACGATGCTCCTGTGCCAGAGGCTGGGGTGCCACTGCCCGTCACCGCGGCTCTCCGGCGAGGGCATGGAGGCACCTCCCTGCCGGGAAATCTCTGCGGCAACGCGGCAGGAGAATCGGCTCCTCTCCCCAGGGTCCCCCCGAGGCACCGTGCGGCCCCGCTGCTATTTGCGTGCTGCAGCTCGTTCCGGCGTCCCCGGGCGCCCATACAAAAATAAGTGTTTAAATGTCAAGCCGGCAGCGTGGGGCTCTGTAGCCGTGTTTGGCAGGAGGAGCAACATGTCACTTAACAGTTCAACCGTGTTGACAAAAATACTCCTGCTGCTGTCAACTTGAAGCAACTTCTGCGGAGATGGAGCCAGAGGAAGCCTGGTGTGTTTGTACACCCGGACACCGGGCAGCCCTGTCCAGCCTCCTCTCCCTCCGCATGTTTTACCTCTGCGTTCCCCTCCCGGGGAGCAGAACGGGTGCAGCCAAAACAAATCACTTCGCTGCGTGTTTCCTTGCAGTCTGCGCCCCAGTTCCTACCGAAACATCACAGCCACAGCAGCAGAGGCTGGTCCAGGGGCACCTTTTCCAGCTGACCCTCTGCATCCCAGAACTGCGGCGTGGCGAAGCTCCTTACCTTTCCAGGCAAGTGATGGGGAGCGAGGCTAACCCCCGGCACATGCTGAGAGCTGGGCACCCAGGCATCCAGCAACTCATCCGGTCCTTGCGGCGATGGCAGGGGTGTGCAACAGGTGGCTGCAGCACCACCTGCGCCCGCGGTCGTGTGCTGTCGGCCGGAAAAGCGGCGAGGAGCTGTGCTTTATATCGGGTGGGAGGCGGGAGAGCTGGGAGGGGGACCCAGCATCGCTCCAGCCTCCAGCCAACCAAAAGCTGCTCTGGCAGCGCCCGTGAAGATAACAGCTTAGGTAAGTTAGTGTGTGCCGTTAGGGGAGGGGGGTGTGGGAGGCCCAGGCTTGTCCTTGAGCATCACAGTCATAGCTGCTTCCTCGATAACAGGAAAAAACAGGCTCGTTTCCACCGACGTGTGGAGCCTGCTGAGTAACCGCCGGCGGGTGGGAAGGCGGGTGGGGAGAGTGAGAGGGACAGGACAGACGCTGTAGTGCTCAGCAAGTCGTCAGCTCCCTCCTGCCGCCCGAGGACTTCCAATCCTCCCAGCACTTCCATCGCAGCAGCAGGCTCTTCCCAAGCGGTTTAAGCAGGGGGTGCCAGTCCTCAGCAAAGTCAGGCTGATTTGCAGCATCCCGGGGGTAGGAGGGTTTGCACTTCCCGAGGCAATGCAATACACCCAGAGCAGAAGGGTGTTCTGTCTCCAATTCCCCACAAATTGCACGGCCAGTCCGCAGCTGGAATACATAAGGATCGATGCCTGTCCCCACAAGTTGGCCAAAGCTGCATTTCTTCACCACAAATTCTCTGCTGGGTGTATGGTGGGAGAAGGGAAGAGGAGGGGATGCACATCAAGGAAAGTCTGAGCAAAGATGGGGAAAGCATGTGACAGAGGTGGAACCTGAAGAGACCTGAAGATTGAAAGGAGACTAAAAGCGGGGGAGAGGTTGGAAGCTGGAAGGGAAGTACTGAACCAGCAAAACAGGGAGATGAAGAAAAAGGGTTAAACCAGTGTCACACACTGCACACCAGCAAACCCCAAGCTCTGGTACCACAAAAACAGAGGTCGACAACAGCCAGCAGGTCCCTCATGCCAAAGTCAGGCTCACATCGGATTCCAGAGACCTGAAATTCCTCCACTCAGCGAGCTCACCGCAGTGCAGGGAGCGACTTTAATCCCCCTGGCTCACAGTTGTCCCAGGGCAAGGGCAAGAGCTGCCACTTCTACTCCTCCTCCCCCTTCCTCCCCACTTGGTCACTGCTGTTCCAAGCTCCACAGCCAGCACAGACGTTTTTCCAGGGCTCAGGTTGTCTCCTACCCTTGCTGCCTGCATTCATCACACAGAGCACATTGCCAGAGCATCTTTCCCATGGGAGATGAGCTGTGCCAGGAGAGTGGCAGCATGAAACCATCTTGGCCCTGTGCCGGGAAGAAAGGCTCCTCTCATGCTGCCTTCAGGGAGCCAGAGTATGAGGATATCAGCATGGAAAACTTTCAAAGGAGCACGAGGCACCTCAACTCCCTTGAGCTGTAAAAGGGAGTCTTGTCTTTCTCCCACCACTTAGGAAAAAACCACAGAATTATTTTGCCCAAAGCGAGCCATGAAAGATGCATCAGGACTAATGACTGAACACACATTTCTAGCTCCTGTCTCGGCTTTGAAGCAAGAGCAGCCTCTTCCCCAATAGCTCTGTTGGATTTTTTTTTTTCCCCCCTCAAATAATCAAGTTTAAGCCCTCTTGGTTAGCGGATATTCAGCTACAGATAAACGATTTGAGCTACGCAAAGCTCTTATTTGTGCCTTCTCTGTGCCTTAAAACCGTGATTAGGGTTGTGACCCTTGCTGTGGATTTAAGGAAAGAAGGGGAACAGGAGAGGCCAGAGGGCTGTAAGATTGCATTTGCCTCTATAGACGCCAAGAAGGTCTGTGCATGCCCACAGAGTGGACATCACTTGACCTACCACAGGTTTAGGAAGTGCTTCGCCACCTCGGCCTGGTGCTGCACCCCAGTTCACCACCATGCTGGGAACACTGGTGTCACAGTGGCAGTGCCATGCTCACACGGGCATGGGCTCCTGGCACCCACAGGAGGGGGTCACACCCCGGTATTTTGCAGAATCACATAATGCTCGAGTTGGAAGGGACCTCTGGAGATCATCCAGTCCAACCCCCTGCTAAAGCATGCTGGCACTCACCTCTCAGCTGCAGCAGGTGACCAGTAGCTGTGGGTTTGGGGTGGCAATGGCCCTTCTCCTTCATCACCTGCATCTCTGTCTCCTCTCTGGTTTTCCACACAGATGCAGTGCTCAGCAGTGCCCCGGTGTCGTTCTATCTCATCATTTTGGGGCATGCCTGGTGTTAAGCAGGACTTCATCTCTGTCCTTTTCCCCTTTAAAGCCCCGGCCCGTTCTTGCACCTGCAGATCTGTGCAGTCACAGGATGCTCTGGGAACTCTCCCGGGTGTTCGAGGCATCCTCAGAGCAGGCGGAGCCAGAAGAAAACCTCCAGGAGGCTGCACACGTGTTACAGGCACACAGGACGGATGATTTCTGGCAGCAGCTCCATGGTGCCCAGCAGAGCCACTGTGCTGGGAGCCACGTGTTGCTTGGAGCAGCCGGGGAAATGTAACTGCATGGCAAAAACCACAGCCAGGACGGCAGCAACAGCAATGGGAAAGGAGCATGGGGGATGCGAGCCGGAGGGGAGAAACTGTGCACATCCCTGCCTTGAGATTACAGCCTGCCCAAGCTCTGCTTGGCTTCAGTCCATGTGTCCCCACTGCTTTTTCCCCCTGAAGTGTGTTGAACAAGTATGTGCACACAGTTTTACCTTGTCCCTTGTAGCAGCTTTTGAAGCTCTTGTCTCAGGTGAGGCAAAGCTGATGGCAAAGCTGAGGTGAAGGAACCACCTGTGGTGGGAGCTTGGTCCCTGCAAGTTCCCGTGGGAGAGAGAGGGCCCTGTAAAACCTCTGTGGGAGGGAAAAAGTCAGTCAAAGGCTGTGTCTTTGTCAGCCAGAAGCTGCACAAAGCCATAGGAAATGCCACGCTGACACTGGAGGTCCCACACTGGCGTGTTTGAAGCAGGGCGTGGCTCTGGGACATGCCAGTGCCAGAACCACGTATGCAGGTCTGAGGCCAGGCACAGGAGAGGGATTGGGCTGTTCCAGCAGTGTCCTGCCCACCAAGCCTGGGACGGACCCTCCCCCTGCTCTGCCACAGCCCCCTGCACAAGCCATCACCTGGCTGGCACCTCTGCTCCCTCGGGGCAGCTTTTCTGCCCCTCCCCTTCAATGAGGTGGGAGACGCTATTGCAGGACAGGCAGCTCCCCAGCGTGGGATGCGTTAGGTGAGATGGTTTATTTGCGGGGCTCTTCAGCAGGGTTATGCAACAGGCTCTCAGCCCAGCCACGTATGTGTGCTCGGATGTCTTTATGCCGCTCTGTATCTAATTTAATTACGTCCTTCCTGTCTCGTTTAGCTTAGCAGCCTCCCGCAGCTCTGGCTCAGTTGCCTGTGTTATCAGTCCTCGTTTAGGAACACAAAAAACTCATCTGTGTCGCAACGCCTGGGGCCAGGCTCCCTTCCCATAACCGTGCCACAGCCTTGCTGGCATGAAGCCCCCCTCTCATCCATGGGGACCAGCCCTCTCGGAGCTTATTTGCATTTGGGAGGTCC
This sequence comes from Oxyruncus cristatus, assembly GCA_013399855.1. Classification (NCBI taxonomy): domain Eukaryota; kingdom Metazoa; phylum Chordata; class Aves; order Passeriformes; family Cotingidae; genus Oxyruncus; species Oxyruncus cristatus. Next base: position 333,664 of record VXAY01004473.1, read on the forward strand.
TGGAAAACCAGGCAGGGTGCTCCAGGGGGACTGGCTTCACTCTCAGAAACAAAAACACACAACCTCTCTCTCGGCCCCAGGTTTTGCTGCTGGTGTTTCTGGGTTAGTATTTGCAAGGCGCCAGCAAACTCAAAAAACAGGAAAATAAAGGGCTCAGCCCCAAGACTACACAGTTGAGGCGGGTAACAGGGAAACAAGGAGGGACTGGTGACAGGGTGCAGGGCGCCCTTGTACATGTGCCCCAATGCACAGTCGAGCTTCAACGAGAGTTTACAAGGCATTGTTATATTGTTTGAGCAGAATAAGAAGGGGAAGATACAGCAATGGATGGGAAGAGGGAGATAAGAAGGTAGGGAGGAGGAGAGGAAGAGCCAGGGTAAGCCATGCTGCTGAGGTCTGGCTACACCACAGAAGGTGTGAGCCAAGCAGGCTCACCAAGGAGCCCGACACCCCATTTCCCCTAAACCAGCGGGTATCCAGAGAGGTGGCAGGCAGGAATGGTAAAACCTGGAGACAGCACTGCACACTCCCTGCATCCCTTCAGCAGAGCCTGCCAGAAGCCTGACGAGCCCGCGTGAAATCGGAGAGACGCTGAACGCAAAGAGAAATGGGGGGCTTAAAAGCCCTGCTCGTGTTGCACAGCCCATTTTTCCAGCTGCAAGCTGTTGTTAAGCTCTGGGTGCATTTAACGAGAGATGTAGGTAAAGGAGATGGTAGGGAATGAGGTGCTGGCAGGGGGTTGCCTGTCGTGAAAGTCGCTGCTGTGCAGGCAGGAGCACAGCATCGCTCAGAACCTGGTGATGGGCACGTGTTTTTAGTGGTGGGCTTGGCAGTGCCGGGTTAATGGTTAGACTCGATGACCTTAGAGGTCTTTTCCAACCGAAACAACTCTGTGATGGTGCCAGGGAGGACTGGGGAAGCTGCCAAGGCTGAGACAGCAGCAGGGTGTTTGCAAGGTGTCCCCCCAAGGAGCCAGCTTGGAGCTGGGCCGTGCCTTGGGCACAGCTTATGGGACAGGGGCAGGCGGGGGCTGCTGTGGGATGTCCCATCCATGTGGTTGCAGGTGAGCCTGGCTCCATCCGTGCCTTCCCCATCACGGGACAGGCAGCTGCCCGTGCAGGCAGAGGCACTGGTCCCTTGGCATCGGTCATCCCAAACCCAGGGGGTGCCCAGTGGGTTCCCAGAGAACTCACACGCTGCGTTCACGTGCGGCACACGAGAGGAAATAGCCACTCTGGGAATTCGTGGCAGTGCGGAAAGAGATTGTTGAAATATATAAAAAAAAAACAAAACCAAAAACAAAACCAAAAAAACCCAAGACAATTAGAATTACAAATGAGGTTTTTCAAGGGGCAGCTGTTATCCACTCTGCTCACGTGCTCACTTGGCACAGCTGCACAGGGAGAGGGAGCTGACAGCAGGTACTCTTAATCTTCTCTTTCCGTTCCCGGCACCTGCTTTTTAAAGCCACCGAAACTGCCAGGAAAAAGAGAGCTAAATATGATGGCTAAATATATCCTAACTAAGAGGAGAGGCAGAGCAGCTCTAATGGCAGATCCTTCCTTGGATGCATTCAAATTGGTTTGGCTCGGAGACAGGCTTGGAGGGAAGAAGCAGCAGATGAAAAGGAAAAACAACAAAAGAAGGGATTTAGGGAAAAAGAAAGGGGGATAGAAAGAAGCCAGAGGGACCGATAGATTCCACTGCACCCATTTCCAGGGAAAAACAAGCTCATTTAATTTTTGTTTTTAAATGAAACCCTGTGCAGCCCATGAAGCAAACACTCACCTTGTGTGCCCAGCCTTCTGTGTGCCCAGGGCTGGGTGGGGTCCAGGTCTCTACTTTTCCTTGCTGGCCAGACCTGCTCAGGAGATGCTCTGCTTGGCCTCAGCCCTTCCCCACTGAAACCCCAACAGGATTTCTGCAGCAGATGTCTCACCGTGGAATTTTCTGCTAACACTCAACCTCCCCCCATCTGCTCTGCCCCTACTAATGCCTCCCCATCCCCCTTTATTACCTGGGATTGCCCTCAGCTGCTGCCTGACCCTCCTCCAGCAAGCCCAGGCTCCTCCAGACACCCTAAACTGGCCCATGACTGGCCAGTACCTCTCAGCCTGTCTCATCTCTCCTCAGCTTATCCCATAAGGATGAATCAAGCTGAGGCCTGGGCATGAGAAAGCTCTTCATTCGTTGTTTGTTCTTTGTGACCTGGTCATGCTTGATCCATCCACACTGCTCCCTTTTTTGGGAGACCTTGCTTGTGCATCCCCCACCGCTGGTCCTGGTGCAGGGAGCAGACTTGGCTCTTGTTTTTATGTTTGGTAAAGAGGGAGTGTGATGGAAAGGCTGACAGAGGGGCAAGTGGGAGCCGTGCCACCACAGAGCAGCTGAAACCCCAGCTCTGCCACTTCTGGCTGCTTCTGTGTGGGTTTATTGGGCTAATAGAGAGCGTTTGCTCTGGAGCCGTTACCTCTTCCCCCTGCCTGAATGCAGGGTGTGTATTGGAGGTGGTCACGGCTCTCCAGACCAGCTGCCCATGCAGCCCTGTGTCCCTCTGCCATGCTCCCAGCTGGGAAAGGGCCCATCCCCTTCTGGAAGGTCCTGCGGGTTGGATTTGGGGTTTGGGGTGGACGGTCCATCACAGGCTGCAGGGGGATGTACCCAGGAAAAGACAGCAATGCAGTGGTGGAAGGCTCTTCAGATTTTCCTTCCCTGTAGTCTCCCAGGTCCTACTGACACACTTCTGACTCATGTCCCCAAACTGTACCTCCAGGGACCCTGGTTCTTAATTGCTTCCACAGAGCAGACTGACTGCTTAGTCATATTCCCTCTTTGCTGCCCCATCCAGAACATCTCCGCCAGTGAAACCAGGGTCTGAGGAGGCACCATTCTTTTCCTCCTCGGCAGTTCTGCCAGGAGACACGTCTCCATCCCCAGGCTCGCAGTTCCCGCTTTGCAGACAGGCAAACGTGCTTGACTCGCACCTTTTCAGACACTCAGGCAGAGAACAAATAGTCTCAGGCTGTTTATTACGTCCTCACGGTCTCTATACAGTACAGGTGAGTAACACTTCACAATGTGGTGACACGAGGAGCTTCTCCAGCCTCACGGGGAAGGTGAGCCTAGCAAACAAGCAGCTGATGCAGAGGGAAGGTCAGACGGAACCCGAGCCCATGCCTTTCCCTGAGCGGGAAGGGATCAGACTGAACAGCCTGCATGGCCTGCCCGAACAGCTCCTGCTCTTATCTACCCACACCAGCAGCACCCAGGCACTGCAGAGGCAGCTACAGCATCAGGATCTCGTTAAAATAAATATGTGGCACCGGGAAGCTCTTTTGAGCTGGTCTTTCTACCTGGTGGCTCATTTCTGAGTTCACCCCACACAGTACTGCCATCCTCGGTCTCTTCTGAGCTACCCATAAGCGTGTTTCCACAGGAACAAGACATCTTTATTACCTAAAACAGTCCTATTTGACACTTGGGTTTGGATTCAGGTCCTCAAGGCCCCTTCCTGCCAGTGGGACACTGCCATCCCACTGAAGGTGGAGGTGCCAGAGAGTTTAAAGACAAATCTGAGCTCTGTGTGTCCGATTTGGGTTGCTTGTAGAGGAGTAAGGGGAGAGGTTATAAGAGGAGGAGATCTTCAGTTGTGGTTTTTAAGAAAGGGGGATCTACCCCCGGGATACCCTGCTCCCTTCATTGCCAGTAATCCTGCAGAGATCTGCATGAGTAAACACAACAGAAGGTGCCTCCTTCCCCTCCTTGCTTTTTAGCTGGTGGCTGCAGGCACTGATAGAGCAACGTGAAGACATTTCTCTTAGGATAACACTGTTATCTACGTTGTAAATGCAAAGCTGAGCAGCTCCTCATTGCTCATGTTTTAGATCCAGCCTGGGGCACGCAGCACATGATGCAAACTGGGAGTTGAGGGGCTACTTGAGACAAACAATTCACCCCACAGCTGGTCCCCATAGCTCCCTGGTACACCAGGGTCCCTCCAGCAGCAGGCACTGCCTTTTCTTCTGTACTTCTGTGCCAGAAATGTTTGGGTTTTTTGATAACAAACACATTCCCTTCTGCCCTCTCCCTCTGATGCCCTCAGTTCCCTGAACTCCTGTTGAGTTTAGGGAGCAGTCTCAAATTAGAGATCCGTCCCTCCAGTGAAACCAAGAGGAGGCACAGAGCAGAACAACTGGCTTTACCAAGCAAGTACAGTACAAACACCTTTATTGACGCTGTTTTCCATGTACCAGAAAGCCGAGGGGAAGCCCAGCTGTGGCCCTGCTGATGCAGCCGCTGCCTCTGCGCAGCACGGCTGCCCTCTCCGCCAGCCAGCCCCTACCACAAGCACAGCACGTGGAGCGTGGATGGGAGAAGAAGGAAGACAAAACACTGGGGACAAGAAGAGCCTCTGCAAAGCCCAAGGTGTGTGTTGGAGGCGGGGGGGGGGGTGGACACGGCAGAGCAAAGCGTTCTGTTCTAGCAGCAAAACGGACTTTAATTCCAGTTCTGGGATATAACGCTACGGTGCCGGAGGGAACACAGCACCGAGGAAGAAGACAACTGCAGCAGCCCCGGGAATGAGAGATAATGCAGACATCATGTGAAACGTTTTCTTCTTATATAATGGGCAAGGAATAGCTACTAGGAGCTTTATAGAGATGGTGGGGGCTGTGTAGGAGGGAGGTGGCATGGCCAGAGACAAGTGTCTGGGGAAGGAAAAGGCAAAGAAGAGACAAGGGATAGATGGGGATGGAGAGTAGGGAAACAGGAGTGCATGGGGGGAGTTATGGGAGACTCAGGCTCAGATATATGGGAACAGACAGTGCTGGTGGAGGGAAAGGTGCTTGGAGAACTTCAGGGAGGAAAGCATAAGGAGGAGGGAAGACCACCAGGACAGGATAGAGAAGGAAAGAGGGCCTTGAAGGGAGAAGCAAGAGGCCCCAAGGAAGGGGAGAGCTTGCACTGATGGGTGAGAGGCACTCCAGGACTGGCATGAGGTATGCTTTGCTATTGCTCTGAATGCTGTAAACATTTTGGTTTTGTGTCTATCAGTGAACATTCAGTTCAGTTTGATGCATGTGCTCTTATGGGTAACTGGAAGCCTAGCAGAGTTTTACATCTCTTACTACTAGTCAAACTTACGCACAAGGCAAACACAACACTGGCTAAAAAAGTCTCATTTTATGTCATTTGTGCCTAATTCTCCTATTTTAACATGCACATCTATGTCTCAGAAAAGCTTCTGTAGTGGAGGACACTAAATAAGGTACACATGGAGTCACATGCACTCTCACCCACCCACACCCACAGACACACACACCAATTTTCCTCCCCTGCTTAGACCAGTGAGACTTTGCCCCTCACACTTCCCCAGGGTGAGGACAGGAACACCTCTGTACATTAATGAGTCCACTAAAAGTGACGGAAATCATCCCAAGCCTGGCTGATGGGCCAAAGCAGGAGAATCTTAAAAAAAGATTGGGGTTCTGCACCTCCATCCTAGAGTTAATGTCACCTGAAGCTTATAGAAAAGAGGAAGGAGATTTGTAAGCTCTTCTTCCCTTTTGCTATGAAAGGACTTGGGAGCTGACTGGATATGTACCAGCAAACAGAATAAAAAGAGCTGAGTGAACCAATTTTTTTTCCCACTGTCTTCTTGTGATGGCACACTCCATTACTAGGAACAGGAGGAAAATTTCGAAGGTGTGGGCTTGTGGAGAAGAGAAATGGGGTTTGTGAGTTATCAATATCCCTTTCACATCAGGAAGAGATGAATCAAAGATAGGATATTTGTCCTTGATAGGGATTAGTCACCACTCAGTGCTCTCCGAAGCTTTGGTTCAGTCATGATTTCCTTGATCAGCCCCTGGTTTAAGGGGAAGAGCCACAGGCTGTCTATTTTAATTCACTTCAGACTGACACTTGGCATAAAAGAAGCAGCTGGTGCCAATTTTTTGTTTAAGAAAAATATAATTTTGCTTTAAATAGCTAGTCTGCTTTCCTTCAACAGAGGCAAACTGTAAGAGCAGCAACAAAAATAACTGTGATAGACTCGCACGCCTCAGACGATACTTTTGCTCCACTCTGTGCTCCAGGATGATGTTTCGCGTGGAGGATGTTATCTGGCACAACTTTAATGGGCAAAACACTTCTCCTACAGCAGCCAGCGTGATTACAGCTCCTGGCAGCACTGCAGCAATGGCATCTCTGGATGTGCCCACTCAAAGCAACTTCCCGGGGCTGATGGAGGAGAGTGGGGAGCTTGGGCTCACAGGGTGTGTTGGCTACTTCGAAGTTTCTTCATGAGTTCTGACATAAGCTGAAAGGACAACAGCACCAACGCCAGAGGAGCTTGTGGAGAGATGTTACCTCCTGGAGTCACACTCTGAACAGGACCAGCCTTTGTAGCCATCAGGGAAGCCTGGGGGTTGTCCTCACTCCCATTCCTTGGCACAAACCTCTTGTTTCTGCTGTGTCCTCCTTTCCTGGCTGTATCTGTGACCCTCCCCACTGCGGGGGACTTTGCTGCAGAGCCTCGTCCGGGGTGCATCAGCTGGCACTAGAGGTCAGCACTATCCAAGCCCACTCAGGAGGTCTATCAGGGGCTTGTAGAGAAGTACCACAAGGCAGTTAATGTGGCCTTCTGTCTTCTCTCTCAAAGCTATGACTGCATAAGCCTCCTGCTGCTGGCTCTCGCATCCTGGGCAGCACTGGGGTGCTTTTTGCTTGTGCAGGGGAGAGAAGGCTGAAAGTGAGGAAGGCAGGGCCAGACAAGGTGGCCTCTCTTCACCCCTTGCAGGACTCATTTGATGCCACAGTGCCAGGAAGCTGAGCTGCCGTTTGGTGGCAGTGGGATCACCAGCTGCGGTGACACTGGGCACAACTGGGACCACAGGCCATCTCAAGGGGAACTATTTCAGCCAAAGCAGCCTGTGCCCCTGAGAGATCCCAGTCCATCCTGTGCTACACACGTGTGTTAGGCAGTGTTTCTTGGAAAGGGCAGTTCTTCCAGTCTCTCCTCGCCGTCGGCGAGGGAAGCTTTGAATCCTCCCTTGCAGGTCAAGCACTGAGAGTGTTTCACCACAAAGCTGGGGGCTTTGCCCTCATCCCCTGCGTCAGGAGGGGGCTGTATAGGGGATGTGACTATGCTCCACTTCCCATGGCCCAGATGCCACCAGGGACAGCCACTGGATGCACAGCTCTGTATCCTTTCCTCCCATCTTTGATTCCTGCCACAGCATCTCACAGGTTTCCCCAGGCACCTGTGCCACTACACCTTCTTTGCCAGGTATCTTGTTTGCCATAAAGCTTTGGACAACATGGACCCCTTGGATGAATCATGGCAAACCCAGGGCATTTTCCAGGCCGATCTCATTGCTCCCACTTTCAAACAAGCAGCACAGGCAGTTTGCCTGAAGCCACCACAGTCAAATCTGCAAAGCAACATCCAGACCTTGAGCGCTGCCTCTCTGGACACACGACGTTAGGGACATCACGTACCTCAACAACTCCAAAAGCTGAGCCTGAGCGTGGGTGCAGAATGCCACATCTCTCACCACACTCCAGCCCCTGCTCCTCAGCTGTCCTTGCAGGGGCAGAGGGCAGTCTAGAACACTGGCCAGGATGCCAGAGCATGCAGCTCTTTCTGGCCAGTCCTTAGGGAAAGTTAAGTGGAGATAATATTTGCCTTCCAAAACCTGGAGAATTCTGTTGCTGACTAAACAGGTACTGAAAAGCAGGTTTCCCTACTCAACATAAAATTTGCAGTTCTACCATATTTGGACTTTAGTGCCTTGGAGACCACAGGAATACACCTCCAAATAAACCAAACATGCTTACCATCTCTATCTTGCTCCTAAAGCTATTTGTCCTAGTGTCCTGCACAGCATCCTTACAAAAAGCCTCAAAAACTGTTTCCTACTTAGTTCATGGACAGTAATTTTTAATATCCAAGCAGGCTTTTTGTATCTCCTTCCAAACACGTCACACTTAGCTTTAGAATTCACTCTGCCTAGTTTACACCACACTACACTAAATCCTTCTCAGCAGCTTTCTGATGTATCCAACCTACCCACCACCCTCATACAGGGCAGAGGTTTAAAGCCTCCATTCTGTAGATGATAGAGAGAAGGAAAAGATCCATGGGGTCGCTTTCCAGGCCTTCGTAAAATTAAGAAAACAGACCTCTGGTCTGTAGGCTCAAATCCACAGACAGGCTGTCTGCTCCTCCACTAGAAAATATTGCAAGAATCTGACAAGCTGGAACGGCAACGCCACGGAAATGGGGCCATCGGATGGTGGGAATTATTGCACGGCACAGAGGAGGAGCTACACCACCGGCATCTGCACAGAGCCTTCTGCTGCAGTGGCTGTCCAGGCTATGGGAATAGGGCCAAAGAACACCTCACACCCCACTGCACACCCGGGCACCCGTCCTGCTCACTCCGTGCTTCCCCGTATCCTGTGTGAAACAAGCACCATGCAGCAGGGTCTGTGTCTTTAGTAGTTGGCATTGAACCCACAGTGGACAATCGGTAGGTAACAACAGTCAGTGACCAGTGAATAATAAAAATATAATTGTGATTTTTCATGTTGCCATGCGCTGGTCAGGTACTACATGAAAAATACCGTCTACCGTAGCAGACAGGTCTTGTGCTTTTCTTACACATCAGCAAGGGGCAGAGGGGACATTCCTTCTCTTGACTCTCTCCCAACAGCTGACAGATCATTCCTGAGAAGCCACCAAGCCTGTGGCAGCCAGGAGCCTCTTCGTGTTAGGTTTTGGTACAGTGCCTAACACAACAAAGCCTGAACGGCGACTGGGGGTCCTGAGGCTGAGCTACAGCACAAATAAATAATATTAATGAAAAACAGTCATTCGCACCAGAAGACTTGTCCGACCACGTCTAGCGAGAGCTTTTGGGATTACCTTCCTCGTGAGAAAATCTCAGCTCCTTGGCAGTCCTGTGGAAAACAACCCTTGGTCTCCATCCCTGAAAGGTAAGGGGCTGTGACAGGGTATCAACTGGTGTCATAAGGTGTGAAACCAAAATCGAAAGGCGAGCTGAGTTTGCTCATGGTTTCTGCTCTGAGAAGCAGCACGAATTATTTGCCTTCTCCTTCTCTCTCCCTCCCCTCGGTCTCTGTGTCCAGACCCCAGCAGCTGGTGTGGGAGACACTGCTCTGGGCTGGACATGGCTTCACAAGAGTCAGAACTGCCCTTGGGGCCCTTCCAAGCACAGGGGAGAGGCGAGAGCCAGGGATATGTCTGGGAGGATGGAAAGGTACTGTGGTGTTATTTACACACAAACCAATGCAGTAATTTTAAAGGAAACCTGCCTTCCCAAGAGATGACCCCGTGACTAGAGAGGGTTGTGGGTTTGTGCTAGAGAGAGGCAACAACTGCAAGGTGCTACTGCTAACCAGAAAAAAAAAAAGCACAGGAAGTCAAAGAGTCTTAATACCACACCTGGATCATGATCTGGAAGCCTCCTTTTCCCTTTCTCCCTCTTTTCTCATTCCCACTGCTTTTAACACCAAGAAATTTTCACATTTAGACATGGGTTTTGGCTGTTGTGGGAAGCACATGGTTTCTGAGGGCCCCACAGCTGCTCTAGCTGAGCCTCCTCTGGGTTTGAGACAGCAGGTCTGTGTAAATTTTGGATCTCAGGAACCTGGGATACGAGTCTTTCTCCATCAGGCTGTGCACCTTCCCCTGAGCTTGGTCAAAGCAAGAGAGGGAGGGCTCCTGCACATTTCTTCTCGTCAGCTCCCGTGTCTGGAAGTCTATGTTCACCTGGGAAAAGCAGCAGAAGAGAGTTTGGTACTGAGTGACCTAGTTTTTCTCCTTCAAATGTCACATCCCCTCTCAGCCGTGGCTGTAAAACAGGAGCAGAGCCCAGATCCTTCCCTCACCCGGGCGTAAACAGCCCCCACAACTCCACGGACTTTAGTGATCCAGTGGTGTGAACCCTGCCCCGAGCCTGGAAAGGTTGAACTGGATTTAGAGCGATCTGAGCACTTCTGAAATGAAATGACTTGTATTCAGACTCTTGTGCAGCACATCATCCAAAAGTGCTGACTCAGCCTAACCTCTCTCCTGCCAACCATGACTTCTCTATTCCCTTTATTCCTCACTACAAGCCCAATATACAGCTGAATGAACTTTTAACTGGGGTTAAACTAGTAGTACGTTGCTATTAAATGCTTTCAAACTCTGTTGATCTAAAATAAATTGTTTGATTTTTCCCATAACAGCTTAGTGTTACAATATCTGGAGCAGAGGCTTGAAAAAATAAACCACCCCAATGTTATGACTGCCGTTCGTCTGCAAAGCCAGCTAAGGGAGCTTTCCTGTTTTCTTTCCCCAGCAAAGCAACCAGCGTTTATTTGTTGGCGTTATTGTTCAGAAAAAAAAGTCTGAGAAGTTGGTATTTGTTGTTATTAACCCAGTGTCCAAACTCAAAGGAGCCTGGAAAGTAAAGCTGTCTGCCCTGTTGTGGGTGACAGCAGTACAGACTAACCCTCTGCATCGCTTAAGGGTCATTTCGCGTTCCAGCATGCCAAAATTATAACTGTGTTAAGGAAATTTCACAACTGGACCAAATGATAGGAAAGCCCCCATCCTACCTGTACTCTGCATTTCTAATCAAGATTCAGCCCTCCACTCCTTAAAACCTCACCCAGCTTCATGAATAACAGCAAGAAGACGCTCACAGAGAGCAGTGGGCATTGAAGCATTCCCTCAGACACCCACACGCTTCAGTGTAAATCTGGGTCCTTCTCAGTGGCCTGGCAATAGTCCTTCCTAGCCCAAAGATAGAGTAAAACGAGCCCTTTTAGGGGGCTCCCCTTGCAGGCACCTGGATCATGACAAGCACCCGTGCAGTGGAGCAGAGGGACCACCGTGGGACGGCGGGTGCAGTAAGGCCCTCGTGGTTGTGTTATGAATACAGTAACACAACCCAGCATCACGACACAGGGTCTGACAGCTGCATCTGCCTGTCAGTACTTGAAAGAGGACTTAACAATCCCAGGCTCTGCGTTGTGACTGCACTTTTTGTTCAGCTCGGAGTTATTGTTCGCGTCTTTTGGGAGGTCTAATTGAGTTGGGAGTTAGTCAGCAGATAAACACTCCTTCCCTGGAGAGTCAACACGTTAGTCATTCCTGGGATTACTCTGTGCAAAGTGTCCTGTGAGGAATGAGCCCAGTAGCCTGCTCGAGGATTGATAGTAAATGAGAGGAGCAAGGTGAAATGCTTCTAGGAAGCTGGAAGAGGTTAGGAAATGTAGGTTGAGGTTGCCAGTGAATTCACTGGCTGTGACTAATTTAGTATCATCAGAGTGGTTGCCCTCGCTGGGGATGAGTCACCAGGAGCAGAGGCAGCTGTAGCAGCCAGGATGGCAGTGCCACCCTCCTTAGCCACTCACCACCATCACCTCTGGGAGGGGGGGGAAGGAGGGAGACCTCGCTGGCACCCCACAGGTCCTCCGTGTGGGGGAGATGGACCAGCTCCCCGCGGCGCGGGGGTGCCGCGGCAGCCCAGGGTGCTGGAACACCCACCTCTCGAGGAGCCTGCACGTCGATGAACTCCTCGAAGATCCGCTGGGCCTTGGCGGCCAGCTTGGCTGCCGAGCGGGTCTTCTTGAAGTCCTCGCAGGCGAGCCAGAACTCCAGGTTTTCCTCGCTGAACTCGGTCTTCAGGAAAGCGCGGAAAGCGGCCAGTCCGTCTGCAAGAGAGACGGGGGGGAGTTACAATGGGAGGGGAAAGAAGGCAGGAAGCCGCCTCTTTAACAGACACCCTTCCATCCAACCCTGCCTGCCAAAGACCATTTGATGTTTCTCCCAAGCTCTGCGATCCCAGGATGTCCATAACTTACACCGCTGCATCAGGTGACCTCCTGTGAGCTGCCACGAAGCCAAACATCGTTTGATGTAGCTCTGAAAAAGTGTTTTCTGGCTGACAATGACAAAAGGTTGTCCTCAAGGCTGGGACAGACTGAACCTTTGAAAAGTTCTTCCTGGAATCATCAAGCTTGAAAGGTACCATCTCTTTGCACCTTGTGCATGTTAATGCAACACTTTGTAACGTCCTGTCATTAAGAAAAACCTTTAATAAAACATGGCAGCTGTGCACTTGTCTCCTATGTTTTCTGTCACTTTGCTTTATTGCCTTGTGCCGTTTTTAGTTCTTATTTAAACAGAGGAAGGATCTTGGAGAGTCTGTTAGAGCTACAATAAAGGGGAGAGGAAAAGGACGTGGCATAATTACAACTTGTCTGGTCGGTGGTAAAAGTGTTCTTATCACTTGCTAATGCTTAGCAATTGTGACATTTCAGTAATGTAATCTGAGTCAGCCAGGGCAGATTAGAAACATGGAAAGATTTATTAGGCAATCTGTGTCCTCTTAAACCCCTGCCTGGGCCTATTTATGGACACAGCTATTGTTTTTTATTTCCTTTCCCTGAACGGCACCAGCGGAGTTGAAGTAGCCGGAGGTTTCATACATACCCTTTCTCCCTGGGATAAATTTATCTCCCAATTTTTTTTACTGTAACCCAGAATACATGTTTCTGACTCTTCCCAGTCTTTTTCTATAGGGTCTGAGTTTTTGTAGTTCATGACTGGAAAGCTCCTGAGTCAGCACTGGCTACTTCCCAGCAAACGCCTAAAAATATTGCTGGAATCGGGAATGCACTCAGCAAGGTCATACTCCTCAAAAGGATGAGAGGAGTAGCGTTGTACAGGATCTGACAGAGACTGATGAGGGTTTGTAGGACCTGAACTCCTGCAGTGCTGTGGGTTGAGGGCTCCACCTGATCCTTTTCCGCTGTGGGAGATCTTGGCAGTGCTGCCTTCCCTCCTTTCCCCCATGGCAAGGACATGGAAGCTGCAGTGCTTGGTATGGATCATTTTTACACACCCACAGCGAGCCCAGGCCCACCAGGGACAGGGGCTGGCCATCTCACAGGATCCATCACAAAACCCCTTACAGCTTTGTCCTTGTTTTTTTGCCTGTACCGGGTATGTGAGGAGAAACAGCAATCATAGAATCCTACGAGGCTTTGGGTTGGAAGGGACCTTAAATATCACCTACTTCTAACTCCCCCTGCCGAGGGCAGGGAAATGTTCTTTATATTAATAGTGCCAGCCAAGAACTGTGCACCTGACTACAGGCAGTACAAACATTTAGTAGTAAGCCAAAGACTTTGTCTCAGATCTATAAACAGCTACAAAAAAAGCAGACACTGAGCCTATAACTTCTGGGAATTGTTTTCTCACACTCCTGCTACACACAAATCAAATCACAGAATCACAGAATGGTTTGGTTGGAAGGGACCTTAAAGATCATTTAGTTCCACCCCCCCTGCCATGGACAGGGACACCTCCCATTAGATCAGGGTGTCCAACCTGGATTTGAACACTTCCAGGGATGGGGCAGCCACAGCTTCTCTGGGCAACCTGTGCCAGTCCCTCACCACTCTCATGGGGAAGAATTTCGTACTAATATCTAATCTAAACCTACTCTCTGTCGGTTTGAAGCCATTCCCTCTTATCCTGTCACTCCACGCCCCTGTAAAAAGTCCCTCTCCGTCTTTATTCCCAGCAGGGCTGCTCTTGATCTGTTGATCTGTTCATTCCCAGCCTGTATTGATACCAGGAGTTGCCCTGACCCACGTGCAGCATGTTGCACTTGGTCTTATTAAACCTCGTGACACTTCCGCGGGCCCATTTCTCAAGCTTGTCCAGATCCCTCTGGATAATCCTAAAACATTTCAGCAGGCTATTCAGATAGTTCCTTCTGTATGCTGTATATGCTACCTATATGCTATATAGAATATGCTATACACAATATGTTATCTATTATATATAATAAATATGCTGTTCATATGCTATATGCATATATGTTATAGATCGTTAGCAATGTAACACTGCCCTGTTTCTCCCTCAGTGTCCTAATCTTATTCCTGCTCTCTTGTTTCGGGTAATCATTTAGGACATGGAGATATTTTTCAGCTCCTGCTGAAGACTCAAGCCCCAAGAAATGGCCCTGGGTATTGGACAGCAACAGACAATCCTATTTCTGGCTGCACGACAGTCAGCAGAGACTGCCTAGGTTCTCAAAGGGAAAGGCAGAAATGCCTTTGGTCCTGCCTGCCAGCCAAGACCAAATTAGAGGCTAAACCCCTCTGTCCTGGGTTTCTCAAAACTCCTTCAATAACGGGCTCTGTGCAGTAACTGCTCCATCATCAGTCTGGGATCGGCAATGGAAGTGGATACATCTCATCTCAGCTGTGCTCCCTCCTCCTGCCAGCCCCAGATATAGCTGCATTATTCCAACTCATCCTGGCACTTCTTAATTAAAGGACTTTTAGGAAGAAGATCAGAGTTTTACACCGCTACAGTGGACAAAACCAGAGCTCTTGTCCACAAGCACTGCAGAGCAATTAACAGTGCAAATTGGGGGGCCAAGCCTGGAGCGACAACAAACTGACATCAGCCCTGAGGAGTAGAGCAGAGTGCCAAAGGCATCTCCAGGAGCAAGGCACCTGTCAGGATCATGCTGCCCATGGCTGCTTTGAGCATCTCCGTGGGTAGATAAATAGGGCGAAGGAGAGGGATTGTTTCAGGGCTGCTCCCCTTCCTGAAATCTGGGACACAGAAACATTTTCCAAAACCTGTGTGTCCCCCTTAACACCTGTACTGCTCCCAGGTCCTGTGTGGGAGCAAGTGGAGGACTGGAGAATAGAGCAGGGAGCCTTTGCAGGAGGGAAAGGAGAGGATATAATGGCAGACTGACAGGTTTCAGAGTGAAGAAAATAAAAAAGGGAGAAAGTTGCGGTTCCTCAAGATCTCTGTGATTTTATAGATCCTCAGCTCCTAGGATGCTTGACATTAAATATTCCAGCACCCAAGCACATTTCTGTGACTGGACAGCTCTGCTGTGTGTCCCTGCAGAGATCTTGCTCCCCTGGCTCTGTCCTGGTCTTTTTTTTCCCCCCACTCCTTTCCCGTACAACAGCTCCAGCGTCCCAGCACTGACAGAGAATAGTTTTCAGGAATGGGAGTGTTGCATGGAAGTATCAGCTCTGCAAAATATCATCTGCAAAATATCAACTCTGACAAATATAATATCAGAAAAATGTAATATCTGAAAAGTATCCGAAAAATGTAATAGCTGGAAAACATAATTTCTGCTGAAGGAAGGGAATGTCGTGATTGACAAGGAGAGAAAGGCGTTTGCTTCAGCCCTGCCCCGGAGAGCAGCCGCAGCAGGTGTCCCCTGGGACCAGGAGGTTTCCATGTGCTCTGCCTCCTGCTCTCGTGTCAATCAACTCCTTTTTATCTTGAAGTAAGTTTAGACAGCGAATGGATAAATAATAGTGTCTGGCTGTTCCCTGCTTTTTCGTGTATTCCTGTCATACACTCCTCACAGCCTTCGAGGAGCTGGAAGTGATGAGGCTGAACCTGTGAGGACCTTGCAGAGGAGGCTTTGCACGCTGGAGAGGTCACCCTTGACTCCAGGCTGCCTTGGCTTTCATCTTTGGTCCTTGACTGCCTGCCAGCACTTACAGCTGTGCCTGGCAGCCAGGTTTGGAGATGGGAGCCCGGAGGACTGGGTGGCAAATCACTGCCCACGAGTATATCAGGGAATAATGACAAATCTGACTGAAAGGGCAGGAGGACAATTAGGTGTGGGGACTGCTATCACCTGGGCTTGAATTTGGCCTGGATGTTTGCTTCAATCTCCTCCTGCCCAGTGAAAGCTCTCCGGGAAGGGTCCCTCAGCATTTCAAAGCTCACCCTGCACAACTGGACAGCTTTTTGCCAGGGCTACCAGGACTGCGTTGGAGTGTGGTATCAGCAGGAGAGCATCACCTCCTGAAATACCCTGGATTGTGATTCCAAAGGGATGCTTTACACAGAAAGCACAGAAATTAAAAGCAGTATTTAGAAGTGTTCAGATGCAGCAGCACAGGATATCCCTAACACGTTGCCTAAAGGCATGGCCATTCAAGAGGAGAAGGATGTACTAGCAGAGGTGCAAAGCCCTTCAAAACAACTCCTGGACAACTTCAGGAATTTGATTCAAGAGTTTTGCTTGAAGCCAAAGGAGGAAATCAGTACTGATGGATCAGATAAGTTGAAGGTGAAGAAATGGAGCTCTTTACTGAGTCTCAAGAGTCTGAGAGAGAAGCCAAAGACATTTGAGTTTTTTTACTTTTGCAGGGTAAATATAAGTTTCAAAATGCCCTGCTCTCCATTCAAACAGGCTGAGGAATATGCAAGAGGATTGCCAAGAAGGATTGTGCAAGTGCTCCCACATTATCCCATCCCAAGACCTTGCAGGTCACCTGTGAATCAGACGGTGACAGGAATTTGTGTTTTATAAATGGGCAGTGCCAGGCAGTCTGATGACCATGTGAGGACAGGGACTCGGGTGCTCCTAAAGTCCTGTTCAGATGCGGTTCTTCGGGACACAGAAAATGAATCCTTTCCAGCAAGAAGACTGCGGAGGAAAGGACTGAAGTGGCGAGCAGGAAACACAAGACAAGTGTTCCAGCAGCATGAGGAAGGGCTGAGATTAGTGGCCTAAAGCACTCAGGCAGGGTGGCTTAATAACCACGCACCTGCCACTGTCAGGGTAAGAAAGCAATCAACAACCATTAGTTTAATGCCCACATTTCACTCCATCAGCAGACTTCATGTAGGGAGTAAAGGTAGAGTCCCCGTGGCTGCTGGGTGAGTGGATTAGCTCCATGGAGCGTGTTGGGTCCAGGGCTGGAGAGACAAGGTCACACATCAGTGCTCTCACTGCTGCTGAGCAGTGCTTCGTTTAATCTTGGCTGCCTGTCACCAGCACAATGCTAATGCTAATGCTGTTCTGGCTTAGAAAGAACTAGGAGTAGGTTGGGATATTCCTGTGCTGTGTAGGAAGAGGAGGAATGTGTAGACAACAGAAGGAGGAGAACAACAATAAAGTTTGGGAAGAGCACAGAGATCACAAAAAAATTTGGAGGGGGTGGGGGGGAATTCACCCCTGAGATGAAAGTGGAAATTCAGTGCAAAGGTTCTCGTTGTCGGATGCTTCGTTGAAAAGTGAATAAGGGTTGAGGACAGACTGTCCTGCTGGATTCTGGACAAATGACAAGCCATGTGTCCAGCCCTGCGAGGGATGCAGAATGAGACATGCTATTGCTTGTATTTCCCTCCAGCAGCCTGTCAAAAGAGATCCTCATCTGGCTGACCAGGCTGTACCTCCTGGGCGTGGGTACAGAGGGGGGATTACTCCTCAGTTACTCACACGCAGGCACACAGGCTCTGGGGACCCCACTGAGCTCCTCTTCCCTGGGAGCCGTCGCTCTGGCACAAAACAGGGAAAGATGCCAAAATCCAGCACGTTAGAGCTTAAAGCCACTGCTTTTGCTCCCTGTGCACCCAAGGAAACACGCTGCATACAGTCTGTCTCTTACTCTCTCAACTCCCTGAGAAGAGTAGGGTCAGACTCCTCTCTCCTGTTGCTTGCTCAGAAGCCCTGACCCCAGGGAGCACTGCCACGCCGTGCTTGCGTCTGGCAGTGAGCTCAGACAAGGCTCCTGATGTAAAACAGGGATTGTCTGGCTGACCCCAGGGTTTCGAGCTGATTCTCTTTACCCATTAGCAACAGCAATTAGGATATCGTTGCACTGCCCTATCCATCTGGGGCTGTCAGTGAAACAGAGCTGTGCTGCATCCTACTGCTCACTCCAGGAGGGCTGGGGGATGCTGGGTCCCAGTGCCAGAGCAAAAGGAAGGTGGGGGTGCAACAGGGAGAGCCTTCCTGCCTTTCCTACTCACAATCTCTTGCAAATGTCAACACGAATTACCCTTTAAATGACTGGGGAATTAATCCAAATCAGACCTATTAATCCAAATCAGACCACTCTGGGAATCTCTGCAGACCAGCGACTGCTTCACATCCCAGGGGTTTTCAATCCAAGGTGCTGCAAGAGAGCGGCAGGTCAGGACCAAACACAATCTACACAGACCATTCATTAAAACAATGTGGGGAGAGAGAAACAGGGAGCTCCGCAGGGCCATCACTCTTCAAGAGATGCTTGGCAAAAGAATCACAGAATGGTTTGGGTTGGAAGGGACCTTTAAAGATTATCTAATTCCAACCCCCCTGCTGTGGGCAGGGACATCTTCCACTAGACCAGGTTGCTCAAATCCCCACCCAGCCCAGCATGATGACACTCTCTGTAGAGTCTGTATAATGCATGACACCTATTCAGGTCACTTCCATTCAGAAACCTTTTGGAGACTCCTAAGAGTAGGAAGGGGAAGAAGTGATTTGCCTGTCTCACGGAGTCCTGCAAGCCTTGTGTGCCTGCTCTGAGTACAAGGGCAGCCTGCTCACCTTGGCACTTTGGAGGGTCTTTTAGGGAGCTCTGATCCACCTTCTTGCTCCTTGGAGCAATTTTTGCACCTGTCCAACCCGTTGTAATATTGCCCACAAGATCTGCCCTGTTGTCAGCTGCTACATCCAGCTCCTGAGTCCTACTTGAGCAGTCCAGGGTTTATTTTCCCCAAAAAATAGGAGGGCTGGAAGAGACCCAAAACCCCTATAACCACAGCAGAAAGCACCACACATCCCCCTGAAATCAGCATCACAATCTCCTTTCCAAAATAAATGAACTGTCCATCTAGTGAAGACAGAGTTTATGACAGATGTGTCAGGCAGAAGTGATCTACCTGCGGATGCTGTGAGCCTCGGGGGGAAATTCTCCCTGAGCCCAGCTGGTGCTTAGCCCATGCCCCCAAGCATGAATTTTCCCTGGCTAATATTGTTCACCTGAGCAGTCACAGGGAAATTAGGAGACAGTTCTGTCCTTCTCTTGGCACTAAAAGCAGAATATTAGCTGGCAGCTTCACTACAGACAGATGCCAGCGGGCCAGGCACTGCTTTTTTATACTCCTGAATTTTGGCCAGATAAAGCACAAGGCTCCCTTACCTATCTAATATTGGCACATCTCTAACACCAAAAATGCAACTCATACAATATAATTAATTTTATGAACGTATGTTCTTCTCTCCTTCAAATAAGTGCAACTAAAACAACATTTCTGTTTCAACAGAGCTTTTTGTATCTGCATCATTATAACCCTTGATTGCCAGGCTGACAATTCCAGAAGCTTCAGGTGCAGAGCAGTTATAATACATTCCTTTAGAAAGTAGTTTATTAAACAACAAATTTCTTTGTCACCAATCACCAGGCAATGTCACCGTGACTGCTGATAAAAAAAGATTAATTTAAATTTTAAAGATCACCTTCTGTTGCTATTAGGAACTGAATATTTTTCATTAGTGCCAGGGAGTTATCAGAATTACTTTCCGTTCTAGAGACAGGAAAAATCCTGATAATTCATTTATCACTCTATAAGGCTAATTTATTAATAAAACCAGACACTCTCGGGGAAGCTGTTGGACAAAATAATTGAACTAAGGTTTGATTTAGCATCTGCAGTAGTCACCCAAAGAGGGAACGATCTGTATAACGTCAGGGCATAGACAGGTAAACTTGCTGGGTTTTGTAACCAAAGCATTTTTGCTGCAGTCTGTATCTAATAAGGAAAATTACAAGTTTTACATCGGTGAGGGAGGAGCAGGGACTCAAGTTCAGGATGGTAACAGTGATGTGAATATCCTGTCCTCCCCCTCTTCATCCCCCAGTCATCCCATAGTCTCTTTGGTGCATTTTTTTCCCTTCTTGTTCTGAATTTCCACAAAAGAAATGTTCCCTCTTAGCCATACCCAGCTATACCATATATTTTTTTTCCCCTATTGGCTGCAAGAGCAATGATCTCAACTAGATACTGCTGCTAAAATTACATACTGTTTTTCTGCCTTGGTCAGCCAGCCTGTTCAAAGTTGTCACTTAATTCCCTGCCAAAACTGTTGTCAACTCAGTAGAAACCCAGCAAAATTACACTTTACTTAATAATATAATTCTACACTTACATTTTAAAATGTAAGTGCAGAAAAACCCAGATCTCTAAGCAAGCCAGACAGCTCCTTATTGCAATAAAACAGTTCACCGCCCACGTTGACTTTTCCCCAACCTCGTCTCGCTCGGGTTTTATCCTCCAATAGAAACACATGAGTGAGCCCATACTGTGAACTTCTCTTTCTTGTTTATGATTTCTCAGCGTGGAAATGTTGGCAAAGCAGAATCGTGTTTGCCGAACAGAGCTGATACAACTGATGTATTGGACAGGGCGAGGTGCACTGATTATAGGTTGGCGCGGGTTTTCTGGATGGGAAATTTTCAGGTCTGCATTGATAACTGTAAATTAGGTCCTGCTCAGGGCGACCACGGATGATTTCTCTGCGGCAGAGGGAGTTGTTCAAGGTTACTGAACCACGCAGGGTGCACAGCAGCTCAGAGAGCAGCTGGAGGGAGAGGGGAACACGCTGGAGTCACGGGTCTCGGGGGGGATTTAGCGAGCTGAGATCCTGCTGTGTGCCTGTGTGGAAAAGCTGGACCCAGAGGCACGTGCAGGGTTGCAGCCTCGGGGTCCTGCCTCCAGTACATCCCCAGGGGCGGAAGGAGGCTCGGGCTGATGGTTTTAGCTGTTGTGAGTTTCCAGGCAGGAGCAAAGCCGGGAAGGAAAACACACAAAAACCTTCCAAACAGAGGGCAAGTCCTGCCCGTAAAGGATGGTGACCACTGGGTAGTGAGCAGGTGTCCAAGGCACCCTTCCCCTGCTAATGCAACACATACTTCACCCTAACCATAACAGGTATTAATGGTACAAGAGGGAAAAAAAAAAGGGTAGAATTTGATCTCTACTCACATTTATGGGACAAAAGGACATCAAAAGAGTCTGCCCATCTTGTTGCTTCTTCTGTTGACAGTCTTCTGTAAAGAAACGAAGAGGCAAGTTACAGACAACCCACAGCTACTGATCCCCTCTGGATCTGTTTGGTGAGGACACCAAGGAAGGCTGGAATTCTTCTCACCTAACTTTGGAGGTCTACAACGTACAGGTCTCCAGGTGAGCCAAGTTACCCTGGGTTCCCTTTAGAATCAGTGAGGAGATACTAAGAGGCTTTCAGAGGCTCAGCTCAGTTCATCTCACGCCCCCAGACAGGCAGGTAAAATAAGCCAGAAGAATCACACCCGAAAAGGGACCAATTTTCCCCTGTAGACTCTAAGCAGAGGCCCAGGGAACAAGCTCAGGTGCAGACATTTACATTGTAAACGCCAAAAGTCAAGTGAAATGAAACCCACTGCTGCAGAAATGTTTATTTCTCTTGCTTGCCTTTCAGGGGAAGATTAGATCTCAGCTCAGGTATAAGCAGTGACTTGTGATCAGATGAGTCCCATCCTGGTCACCTCAAATCAGGGCTCTGGATGCTCTGAAGCACCTACCTTAAGCATTGTACAAACTATCCCCCAAATTTTGGCAGTGCTTCATAGCAAGGCTCGGGTGAAGATGATTGTGACCTGAAATTGCGGGTCACCTCTTGTACCAAGCCAACTACTCAGGCTTCGATTTGTGATGACAGAGGTGTAAATTACATCCTCAAGAAGGTGCAGACATCCCACATACAGCAGTGGGGACTCTGCACGTGTCCTGTCTCACAGGAGAACTGGTGTCAATGATCCAGGTATTTCCTGAGGCTGTTCCTGCTGTATCAGAGCCGTTTTGTTGTCCTCCTTCCCCGTGGCTAAAAGAACTGGTCGCAGTTTATACAGAGTACAACAAAAGGAAGACAATACTGGAGGGGGTGGTGGGCAGGGAGGGGAAGGACAGAAGTGGGGTTGGGGAGGAATGCTGCAGCTATACTCACTTCAAAGCCCGGTTGGGCTTGTCCGGAAGAATAGCTGTGAAATCATTATATGAGTCTGATTTGTGAGACAGGCAGCCCAGGCGAGTCCTCATCCCTCTGTTCCTGTGGTCGATGTGGGGGAGCAGGGGTGTTAGCAGGGGAAAACCAAAGAAGATGATGATTATAAGTCAAGCCAGAGCGGCAAAACAAAAGAAAAAAAAAAGAAAAAAAAAAACCAAACCCAAAAAACCTCAGTGGCACTGTGCCCCATCAGACCTGTGTCCTTGGCTCCCTCATCCGTGGGAGCGACCCTGAGACATCTCCAGTAAGATGCCAGGCAGATGCCAAGGATGGACACAGCACCAGAGCAGCTGAAGGCTCACCCACACCAGTCATTCAGCTGCTCTGACTGGGCAAAAAGGCTTTTAAAGGCTGCGCTTTGGGATGGCTTCTTGGAAAGTCCTGCTCTGGTCAGGTGTGGGAGGAGAGCAGTGGGCAGCAGTACAAGAAATCAGTCACCCTGTTCCAGCAGCACCAGAAACAGCACAAATACCAGGGCTGGAGGACGGGAGGAGGCTGGAGGAAGAGGAGTGGGAGTAAGGCACCTGCAAGGTGAGCCTGTGCTGCAGAGCCGTGAGTCCCCAGCCAGGATCGATCCCAAGCAGCTTCTTTAGGCTCAGGGTTACATAAGCAGGATAAAACTGCCTCTTTCCTGACACACTTACCCAGGCAGAAAATGGCTTTATTGCTTTTTTTCCTCTGAATTTCAAACCAGCCCCAGAGCCTTCGATCCTCCGCCAGCCCCTCGCGTCCTTGCCAGCCCCTTCCCGGGACAGCAGCCGCAGCATCCTTCATTACATAACCCCGGGATGGGGAGGAACACAAAGGCAGAGGGAAACGGAACACACACGTGCATCATGCGGGACTGGCACCATCTCCTCTCCAAAACATACAGGGGCTGGTAACAGGTTTCCATGGGCTCTAGGAGGGCAGAACCTGTGATTTGCCTCTCCAGCCCAAGGACATCTCTTCTACCAGATTCCCTGGAAATCAAATCAGGCCATTCTCTCCTCTGGACCATGGGAGGAGGATTTAGTGACCCAGTCTCCACTTCTCAGCTGCTGGACCTGCTTTTGAGCTGGAGGAAGCCCTTCTCCGAGCCCAGCTGCCAAACAGATGCCGAATACTTTCTGTGGCTGCAGGAGTACAGGATTCTTTCCCTTCCATATGTAATTCTTGCAGAACACTTCAGCACCAGTGCCTGAGCCAATCTGTAGCGCGTCTGTTTCCCCCTTCTCCTCCCGCCCTTCGCAGAGCTTCTATTATTGCACATTTTAATGTAATCTTAAAGCAAATTAAATGTTAATTAAATGCACCGAGTGTCTCCCTGGTGCAGCACAGGCAGCTCGCAGCATTTAACAGGCGCAAAAACCGGGAGGTCTTCACTTGCAGGAATTGTTGCACAGCCTCCAACTCTGGACCCACGGCCAGGGGCCCGGGATGCTGCGCTCCCTAAACCCCAGACATCAGCACTGAGAGTGTCACATTCCCAGCTGAGCATGCTGGACCTGCTGTGCTCAGACACCGAGTCTCCTATGGGATCCTCCTGGTGCCTTTCCTGATGCCTCCTACCCCCAGCCTTTCTCTTCCCTGCTCTGTTTGCTCTAGCAAGCTCACGAATTTCCCAGCAAGAGGTGTGACACACATTACCGCAGTGCTGCTCAGAATTCCCTCTGATGCCTGAGATCAAGGGACTGCAGCAGGGAATGAGAGCGTACGGGGGGCAGAGACGCTGCGCCACGGGCAAGGAGTTTGTCTGTCTCTCATGGAACACCCTTCTCTTGGTGAGGACTTCCGAGACAGGACACAGGAGAAAGAGAGGGAAAGAAACTGGGTCCACAGGAGGTGGAGAGGCAAGGGAAGGGCAGGAGGGAAGAGGGGACACTGCAAGGGCTTGCTGGACGAGATAGACAGCGACAGGAGGGGCAAGGGTGAGGGATGCATTGTGTCTTTCCAGTTACCTCCGTGGGATCAGTAAAGCAGCCATTCAGGCATCCAGTTATGGTTAACCCTTTAACTGGTTGGCTTGGACCGCGGTCGGGGCGGCTTGCAGGAGGCAGGAGTGCAGGAAGGAGGGATTTACTGTCTCATGTCCTGGCACTTAAAAAGATATCAAGGGATCCTCTTTGCCAAAAACAAGGAGGGCCAGTTGTTCTCAACCCATTTGATCCTTGCCTCCTAGCGCGGAAGGTCAATTTTTCAATGGAAGATGTTCAGAGTTGAGGGATGATCACAGAGGAGAGACAGCATTTCCTTCTAAGACCAGGACCGTGGGTTAAGTCCAGCTTCAGGTCTAAAGAGATCTGGGTTTGGCGTCACAGCTCACCACGGAGCAGCAGGAGTTGGCATTATCTCACTCATCATTCAACACCTCTGAAGGTCTCTCCTCAACGGGCAGAGCTCCGGGCTGACCTCGCTAAGAAGGCCAAACTACCTCTTGTCCCTGTCCCTCCAGGTCATGGCTGGTGTTACTGGCCAGGCATCATGGAAAAGCTGGCACTGCAAATAAAATAACAGGAGGACTTCACGCATCTGCAGGTGCTGGTCCTTTCACCATCACAGGCTCAAGCACTCACACAAAAACGACTCAAGGCAAGCAACTCCTCTTTGGGGTGGTGGGAGCCTGTGGGGAGCCACCAAGGAGATGCACAGTCTGCAAAGGGGAGGGAAGGAGGAAGGGAGAGAGGGACACTGGGGATGGCAGGGTGCCCGTGAGCCTTGGCACACAGGCAACTGGTTGAACAAATCTCACGGAGAGTGAAGGTGAGATCCACCAGCCAGGAGACCAAGGGGACGGAGAGGAGGACTGTAGAGTGGGCACAGAGTAAAGGTTTCTGATTTGTCAGGACAGGGCCAAGCTCCAGGTAACCTTTATGTCATGTCCTCTTGCCCACTGGGAACAACTGAGGAGGAGACAAAGGAACTGATGAGAGCGGGGAGGGTGTGCAAGGAGTCAGGACCCTGCTCTGCTGGGGCCTGGGGAGATCCTGGAGCTTGGGCTGCCCAACACAACATCCCTCTTAAAACCTGATTACATTAAAAACGCACAAAGCCTCTTCCCCACTAAATTAATGGAACTGGGATTGTGCTACATGCCACTGAGTGCATTCCCTTAATCCCTACCCTGACCGGCTGCTTCGACGCGCTTTAACTGAAATCAATCCTTGTAATTCCTTAAGCCCCTTTAAATTTCCTCATTAACAGCCTCACCCGCATGTGGGGCCGCAGCACACAGTTTCCTGGAGTCCAGCAACCCCTGCCTCTCTTTCCCACTGCTGCTCCAAATCGACAGCTGGAAGCAGAGCCGGGTGCCCTCTCCCTCACAGCCTCCTTTAGCAGCCCGATTTTTGGGGTACTCTTATGAAACAGCCTTCTGCCCACCCCCACTCCCACCCACTCGCCAGCCCCCGCAGCAACCACCTGCGCTGCTGAGCAGCACCCAACTTCCCTGCAATCCCAAAGTCTGTCTGACTTCATGGGTGGTGAGACCTACATTTCCCACGAAGGCAATCCCGCTGCTCAGCTGACATACCCACGGATATCTCCTCTGACTGCAAATAAAGCCAGCGAGGTATTACTTTAAAATATAATCCGCGGTGTCTGGCACCGCAAAAGGGGTCCTGGTGAGGGCTTTTACCTCCCGCTCCATCATTCATCCTACCTCCCCCTCCTGTGAAAGGACCCCGGTCAAGGAGAATTGCCAGTCTCATCATGAATGTGTTTTGGGGGTTTCTCCTTGGGAGACGAGAAAGGGAGGGGTGTGATTGGGACATTCAGGTTATCAAACCACCTGAGCAAAGAAAAAGAAGCCATCCCAATAGAAAAAAACATAGCAGCAAAAAGGTTAAAAAAAATAAGAACAACAAACCCAAACCATGAGATCTCAGGGGCTTCAGGAGATTAGGACCATCCATCCATTCACATGCAGAGAAAGCCAGAAAAAAAAACGAGCACAGAGGCACTGCAGACAGACAGACACAGAGATAAAGATACTCACTGCCTTTGACCTGTCCTCTCTGCTGGTGGGTCTGTGCCGACAGCGTGGTCAGAGAGGCTCTGGGGAGAGAGCAGAGCGTCTTCTTCAGAGACAGCCCCCTGCCCGGGGCCGGAGTCACACCTCGACACCCCACCCCTCCCGTCCCCACCTCTCCCGGGGCAGCGGCCGCCGCCGCCGCGCCGCTCGGAGCCGCTCTCCCACCCGGCCAAACCCTCCCGCAGCCCCAGCCCGGCTGCGCAGCCGGCTCGCAGCGCTCAGCGGCGGCTCTGCCGAGGAGCCCCCCGCATCCCCACGCTCCGCCGCATCCCCGCCTCACCCACCTGGCAGCACAGCCCCAGCCTGTCCCCCCGCGGGGATGGGGCCCCGCCGCGCACGGGCGGCGGATGGCAGAGGCTGGCGGGGAGCATCTGGGGGCGGGGAGGGGGGATGCCTGCGAGAGCGCTCGCTGTTGTCACCCTCGGTATGCCGGAATAAAGCACCCGCCCGCATCGTTTTAATCGGCTCCTCAGAGGCTTCGGGGAGGTTGCCGCTCTCGCAGATCGCAGATCACCAGGAGTTGCCACAGACAGAAGGGATGGGAGAGTTTAATTAAGGAGTCCAGGTGTCAGCAGGGCCAAATAAGATTTTGGCACAAGGCAAAGGAGGACCTTATTGCTGGGCTTGGGATGACAGAAGGAAAAATCCACCTGGCGAGTTGGTGACGTGACGGACCCCTTGTTTCACCTGGTCTGTGCAGTCCTGCTCACTCCCTGCAACCTCCCTCAGAGCCCTCACCCCACCCTTTAAGCTCCAGTCCCTTTTTTTTTCTCTCCTGCACCTGCCTCCATCCTCCAGGGGATGTGTATGGGGTGTCCAGTGCACCCCAGTGACTCTAACAACAACCCAACCCGGGGCACGGACACGGAGGGGGCTGCAGCACAGCCCCCCAGCTCTGGGCTCAGCTCCACCGCTGGTGACAACATCTGGGTGTAACACAGGCTGCACAGCCGCTGAGTGGGGTCACTGGCTCATCGAGAGCTCAAGCCATGGGTCATCCATTGCTTTTTTGATCCTGACAGAGCTGATTGACTAAAAAAATATATATTTAAAAAAAAAAAAAAAAACCAAGGCTTCTGCAGTTAAATAAGCCTTTTTGCTGGAAATTTGTAGTCACCTCCCTCTCTGCTAAAACACTGCTGGCCTTGGCATGCTGGTGCTACTAGCAGGAAGCATGGTTTGAGATAGCACATTATCACCAGCCACCATCCCTTGGGGAGTGACAGAGTCCTGCAAAACCTCCTACAAAAATACAGGGATTAGCAGCACTGCAGCAATAGTCTCAGGTCTCCATCAGTTTGGATCCCCTCCTTGACAGCTCAATGTGGCAAGGAAATATTTGCCTTGTTCTCATCCTCC
The DNA here is from genome assembly GCA_013399855.1 of Oxyruncus cristatus. Classification (NCBI taxonomy): domain Eukaryota; kingdom Metazoa; phylum Chordata; class Aves; order Passeriformes; family Cotingidae; genus Oxyruncus; species Oxyruncus cristatus. The sequence continues at coordinate 360,937 of VXAY01004473.1, forward strand.
CATCTCAAAACCCAGGTCGTTCCTGGCTGGGATTAATCATGTCTCCAGTTATCAGAAGACAAGCACTGAAAAAATGCTGTGGCTGGCAAAATCTCCTCTAAACCACAGTCAAAGGTTGAGGTTCATCTTATGCCTCTGCTCCCACAGGCTGGTTTGTTCAAGTTAAATAACAGTCAGCTGCAGCCCTTGCCCCAAACCCCAGCCAAATTTAACGCAACATCACCAAGGGTTTAACTTCCAACATGTCATTTTTGGTTTAATACGTTATTTTCCACCCTCCCAGGTTCTCTCTGGGCACCATAGGGTGTCACGAGTGACAATGTTTTCATAATACTTCCAGGACATCCCTCAGATCTCATTTACCCCACACAGACATCGTGGGGTGGAGGAGGTCAGCAACATGTTCAGTCAACAAAGCTCTGGATAATTCTGGTCCGTTGTTCAGATACTTTGAGACCTTGCTGCAATCCCAAACAGATGTAAAATTTTGATCCACTAATTCTGGTTGGGATAGGTGAATGGATCACAAAAGTGCTCCCACTTCTCCCCCTGCTTTTACACCAGTTTTGCACAATGCAAACTCACAGCCGTCACCAGTATGAGTCCCCCAAAGTCCTGTTTTTCTAGAAAAAATGAAAATCTAATGAAAAAATGAAAATTCCAATGAAAAATCATTGCAACCTTTTTGTGACCTCAGTAAGATCCTGAGCAACACAAATGACTCTGAATATCAACATTTTTTTCTTCTAAAAATTTCCTGGGGCAGGTGTGAGTTAATAGAGAACAAGAACAAGTGAACTGTTCTGACACAGGCACTATGGGAAATGTAATTAAATTGCAGATAAAGAGAATTATGGGGTTTTTATAGTGTAATATTTTAGAAAGCTTCTGAGCAGTAGGTTTATAGCAAATTCCTTCTAAAATAGCCCTCCTGCTTCTGACTACACTGTAGCTTCTATTTAAATGCTTTTAATAAAAAAAAAAAAAAAAACAAACTCATTTTGATATTAGGCTTGAATCCCATCCAAAATTTTAAATCTCGCCAAAAATTACTCTACAGCAATTTCCTCCTGACCTGCTGACAGCAAACACACAAGCAGTGAACACGTGCAGCACTGGGAGTGTTGGCTGTCACTGGGGAGGAAGGAAGGGAATTTACCACCTTGTTCTCTGGACATTAATCTTCTCCCTCTCTGGGGTTCTTTTCACCCTCCCTGGTGTTTTCAGTGCATCCCCATCCATTCAACGCGTTTTGACCACTGATCATCACTCAAATGGTTTTTACCCAAAAATTTGTTCCAGACCAAACAGCTCCACCAGCTCCAATTGATGCCCATTTCTGCCACTCGAATGAGAGATACAATTATGTGGCCTGAAGACACCTCTGCCTTCCAGCACGGCTGTCCTGACACATCCAGCAGGACCGGGAAGGCATCTCTGGCTGATGGTCACGTGGCTTTTGCCTCTCCAGGGATGCTCCTCCTGGGGCTGGCAACCCTTCTCCGGGCTGGAAGATCAGAGGATGTCTGCGCTGACTGGCTCACTTACCTGGCTGTGGGTTTGCCTCAAATAAACCCCTTCACCTTGACATTTAAGCAGGCTTCTCCCTATCTTCTCACTCTTGTTCTGCGTCTTCGGGGTTCTGCTGCTGCTCTGGAATGCCATTATTTTTTGTTTAACGAGACATCACGCTGAGCCCGCCGCTGTCGCTTCCACTTCCCATTTTCAACTTCGTAGCCTTGTCATATTTACAGTGATCCCTGCCACAAGGGCTTTGAACTTCTTTGGGTTGTGTTTGCTCTTACTTTGAGACTTTTTCTCAGGTCTGTGGCAGCATCTCTCTTTTCTGGTGCAGCGCTGCCAGGAGCTCGTTCGAGGGGTGTGCTCTCACAGCCCGCTAGTCCAAGAGGGTTTTCCATAGTGCCAAGCAGACTATCCTGTTGCCTCTCAGATCTCTCAGAAGATGCTCAGCAACCTGGTGTAATGGAAGGTGTCCCTGCCCATGGCAGGGTGTTGGCACAAGATGAGATTTAAGGTCCCTTCCAGTCCAAACGGTTCTGTAATTCCATGTAGGCTCTGTGACTGGAAATTGCCAGTTACACAAGGCCAGCTGCCTCCCACAGTAGTCCTGGCTTTGGGAATTCAGGTGGGTTGAATGCTGCAAACCTGCAAAGCCTGTCTTTAGCTTTAGCTCAGTGACAAACCTGCAGCCACAGTCCCCTTCTGCTGTATTCCAAGGGCCCTTTGGTCTTTTGCTGGAGGACTGGAAGGAACAACCACCCTTGACCTGGAGTTACACTCTGAGCAACTCTCTTGTGACATGAAGTGTCATTTAATCTCCTCCACGGTCATTCAGAATTTATCCAGAAGCCAGACTGGTACCTATACTGGGCCCGACCCCAAGGGAATTCAGATCAGTAATTAATTTATCTTCAGAGCTTTCTGTTTTTCACTCCTGTTTGCACTTTAATCTGGAAAGGAATTGTTAGTAACTGACAACCAACTCCGCTCACTGTGCCAAGGCTGCCTGATGGCTTATCTGAGTGTCCAAGGAAAAAAACCTAGTCCAGCACCAGGTAACTTCCTTGGAAGGAAGAAATTAGGACTTACACAGATCACTTGTTAAACTGCAAAACAAACCACAGAGTTCTATTACTTGAGAAGAGCCATCAGAACAGATCCCCCTTTTAAAAAAGATCTCCAGTAGCACTACGAAATATCCACAGATGCAGCTCAGAATGCTTTCAAGGGGTTAATTTATCCATTCACCTTAAACCTCAAGTCATTCTCCACACCAGCCCAGGCAGGGAGGAAATCCTGAGAGGTGAAACGAGGGGAGCTTGAGTTTCAGGTACAGGTGAGGAAACCAGGCAGCTGATATACTGGATGGTGGGCTGATCGAAGAAGCCACCTCACATGTGCTAACAAGGAGATAGGAGACACCCACCGAGTCAAACTCCCCTTGGAAATGAAAGAATACGTTTAAAAATAAAAACGAGTTACATAAAGTGTGATCTACAGCTCTGTCTCTGGCTTAGCTCGAGAGCATGGCAGCTATTTAAATTCTCTCCTGTGTCAATGATAAAAGTATCTCCTGGACACGCTCGTGGCTCTCGGGCGTCGCGATTGCCGTGGCAGAACAGATGCTTCCGCTGCGAGAGGGCTCCTGGCCCCCGCTCCCTCCCCAGTTCCTCCAGGCAGGTAGGACACAAAAAGCCAACAGCCAAGCAAGGTGGGAGGCTCCAGGCTGAGAGGGGCAGACAGGAATCAAAGGGAAGAATTTCCCCTTTAGAGCACTTTATTACAATTTCGTAATTGTTCTCTGAGGAAACACGCTGCCATGCCCAGGAGCAGCTCCACGGAAAGAAGCGCGTCGTGCCTCTGTGTGTGCGTTGGAGAGGATGCTGCTAGTGTGGAGCAGGGAGGCAGAAAGGATTGGAGCTGACACAGAGCTGCTCTGTGCAGCCTTGGAGCCCTCCCAGCTTTCAGCATCGCTGCTGCTGTCAATATGGCAGCGGCTGTAGCGCAGTCAGTGTGTGTGGCTGGGAAGCCGAGACACATCCACCCCGACAGACAGAGTTCCACAACGATCCCCTGCCACAGATTCTCTGTCCCTCCTGGGTTTTGATGGAGATCTGATGCTCAGCACAGGCCAGGGGGTGAGGCTTGCTGACAGATGAGGTTAATTTTCTGCTAAGAGATCATCCGAGGTGCTTGCTAGCAACCTGCATTTTGTGAGCTGAATACTGCAAACTAGCTGTTTGCTGAATGCTAAGAATCATCCCCAAGACCTCAGGGTTGCAGTCCCAAATCCATTTACGACGGACAAGGTCTGTGCTGCTCTGCTCATATCGCTGTTATTTCAAAGACTCGGGCTTACAGGGCATCCACGTCCCACAGCAAGGATTTACCGGGGCTATTAACCACTGCATGGATACACACCGTGGGACTGGCAGGTCATTCCCACCACGGCAAAACACCTGAGCACGTGCTTCACTTTAAACACACGAGCAGCTGAATGGGTATTTGTAGGACGAAGTACAAACAGAGTTAGCCGCAAGGGTGAGCTGGGATTTCTCTTTCATCTCTGGAGGCTGCTGCTCTAGCCTTAACTAAAGTATAAATGAGGTGAGCGAGATGGGCTCGTCCTCTTTCTGCAGCAGACGGTGGTTCTTTCACAGAAATGTCTGCTGCATTCAGCGCCAATCTCTCCTCGGGAAACTGGCTGCAGTCAGCGCCTGTGTCCTGCCAGGCTGGATAGAGATGCTCACTGAGCTCTGCCAATGCCAGCACCAGTCAGGCCCTAAGGCCCGGGCAAAGTCCCCAGAGCTGCATGGAAGGACAGCAGGGCAAGAGGCCAGGCTTGTCCCCGTGTTGCTTTGGAGGAGCCCGGGGCTTCAGGGGCAAGAGAAGGGCAGCACGACAGGAAAGAGAATGCTCAGCCCGTTCATTATGCAACCTGTACACTCCCCAGCTCCCCAGATGGAGGAATGCAATGGCATTCCACTCCGTTGCATTCCACTGGGATGGGGCGCAGACACGATCAGCCACAGGGAGAAGACGCCAACACAACGGGTCCCTTGTATTTGTTAGCTGTGCCGAACAACCAGCTCATTTCCCCCACCCATCAAAGAGCAAAGAGGTGACCCTCACCGCTGCAGGGGTCTCCATGAGTTACAGCAGCCCTGCATTTGGGGCAGCAGGAAAATGAGCCCCCCCGTCTCCAGTTTAGCTCCCTGCTCTTCCCCCAAAGAATGCACATGCCTCTGCCATCTGCAAGTTTTCATTACAGTCTCAGCTCAATGCAGCTCTCTTGCCTCCAACACGGTCTCTTTTCGCTCCAATTAGTCTTATTTTTAACCAGCTCAGCCCCAGCATTCAGCCCGGGTGTTAGTCACAATGTCACAGATACCCAAATATTCAAAGGAAGTACAATCCACCATTTTAAAATCACAACAATAGCAAAGCAAGGGGGGAAAAATGCAAAGATGGTGAAGACCTCAGAGGTGCAGGCACCAGCACAGGCTGATGTTTTCTCCCGGCATCAAAGGCCCAGCGCTAATCCCATTGCAACGGAGATCACCCCAGAAGCACTCCCGGCTCCTCCATCAGCCCCGCCAGGGCTGGGCTGGGCTGGGCTGTGTGTAAGAAACACGCTGCTCTTTCCCTGCCTGCTAATTACAGGCAGTGTCTGTGTCCCTTTGACCATTCATAAGATGCCACGGGAAGATTAATGCACGGGGAGAAGCGCTGCCGTGCCATCAATAGGGGTGACATCCCAGCAGCACCCTTCCCCTCCCGCTCCGCCTGCAGAGTCGTTCTTTCCCGCAGGAAACTGGGGCAGGGGCAAGGAAAAAAATCCCTCCCCCGGGGGCTCGTGGCCAAGTGAAGGGCCACAACAGGGCCTTTCGTGACCCACCAAGGCCCTCCTAGCTCTTACCTGTCTTGCAGCTACGTGGCTTTTGGTGCTTGATGGACACGGTTGGTTGGGGCCCTGAGGAACAGTGTCTGCAGACTCCCGGTGCATCGGGGAGGGCGAGGGAGCCAGCCTGGCCACAGTTACCTCTGCAGGAGCAGCAGCACTGTGCCACTTTTCCTGGCTCCCCAGCCCTGCATCTCGTGAAAAGAACAAGAGCTGGTGGAAGGAGGGGGGGTTACGAAAGAGAGGGAAGGGGGAGAAGGGAGAGCGGGAGCGCGCTCTCGCAGATGCACACACAGAGCAGACAGAGGCTTGTATAGGATGGCACTGCCTGACTTGCTCTCATTATTGCCGCGGGCTGGCTGCTGCCCATGGAGAACTCGCCAGCATCCGCTGCTGACCGGGGGCACGGTGGGGGAAAGGGACAGGGAAGAGATTAGGACCTCACGGACCATCAGAGCAAGGAAAGCTACCGCCTGGCCACGGGGGACTTCGTGGTCTTTGTTTGCTTTTACCTGGGAGGGGAAGAGCTGTGCTAGGGGGCAGGAAGGGATCACAGCGACAGAGAGTTCAGATTTTCATGGATGACTCCTTTCTTCCTTTGAACATAAGGCAAATTCCCAAGCCCAGCCCTCCGAGGGATGGCACAGGGCTGGCCTGACCCAGGGTTTTTAAAGATGGCATTGCATCGGGACAGGCAGAAAGTGGGTTGCACATACCCAAAGCACCAGCATAAAGCTCAACCTCCCCCTCTCATTCCCATTGTCTGGGTGGTGCCAATACAGATCCAAAGGCCTGGCAGGGGTGTTGGAGGGGGTGGAAAGACATTCCAGCCATGATGCCTCCCCTTTGGATGCTGTGAGGGAAGTTGCATGCAGAGCTGCCAGCAGTCCCTGACACTGCTGATCTGCTGCAATGATGGACCCAAAACGCAGGGATTCAGAGATCCAGCTGTAGTCCTCCCCAGAGGGACACCAATTCCTAAGTCCACAGGTTTTTACAATGTGCTGTTCTAAAGCATCACGTGCTTAGAAGCGTGTGCCCCTCTGGAAGGAAGCAAGAGCTTTGTGCCTAATGCCTTTTTCAGCTTTTTGAAAGCTCCCACACCTCTTCCCCTCCTCTGTCCCGGTGCTTTACCACTCGGAGGGGCTGGGTCTCACCTGAGGGGCTCTGTTTGGCCAGAAGGATTAAAATGAAAGCCAAGTCAGATGCTTGAAACCCTCCCCGAAACCCCCAGTCACCCTTTTATGGCAGCTGCCCGCTCTGAGGTTTCCCACTGGTGTTTGCAGACACATGGATCTCTAGCCACAGGGCTGCTGTTAATAGAAATCAATGGCTGATGCACGGAATTACAATCACAGAGTTTCCAAGTCAATACCCTCCAAAGCAGTTGAGCTGAGAGTGCCAGGCCCATCTCTATCTCTGAGTGACTGTGTTCAGTAACACACCTCTAAGACTCACCTGAGACCGCACACACATTTCTACAGGAGAGCAGGATAGGATCAGTCCTGCCAAGCCAAAATCCAGCACCCCGACTGCCTGCCTGCTCCACTGGCCGCAGGACATTGGCACCCAGCTCCAGGAAACCTTCCCCCTCACGGGTCACTTTGCCAAGAGCTGTCAGAGCGTATTTCAAGTCCCAGCATCCCATCAGCCCTGCAACAGGAAAGGTCTCGCTGTGGATCCGGAGCTGTGGATGGCTTCTCCGCCTGTAGCAGCACATACAAGGCCCAAGGCACGATCATGTCAGGACATATAACCGGGTATCCCATCCTTATTCCCACCACAAGAGGACCAAGAAGCTGAGGTTTGCTGGTATGTTGAGATCCTGATTGTTTTCCCACCACGGAGGGAGCCCAGTGGTACCGTGGAGCTGGATCCCTTTAGGATGCTGAAGAAGGGAGCAATATCACTGCCAAGGGGGGTGCAGGCATCTCTCTTCCAGCTCCCTGCATGGGTATTACTTACATCACTAATAAAGCTGCCCAGAGTCCCTGTGGATGCACGTCAGCTTTCTTACACCCCGGGGCTGGGAGATTTCCAAGTGACATCCATTCTCCGTAGGGCTTGTTTTTAATGCAGATATAAATACTGCAGTGCCATCTCCCAGCATGTCTGGGGGAGGTGGGCACCAACCGCCTTTGGGGAAAATAATACCCATATCAGTGTCTTCTGGGGAGTGAGGAGCCATCTGCACCGTGCCCCAAAGCAAGAAGCCAAAACTCCCAGTCTCCAGGAAGACAGACCCCTTCAGCACCCTCGCAGTCATGAGGCTGGGGTCTGACTTTCCCGGAGGGGGGGAAAAAAAAGAACAAGGCCCCTCGGGTGATTTGCAGTGTTGTGTCCAGGACTCACCAGGGGACACTGTCGGTGCCACTGTCCGTCACTGCTGTGAAGGCTTCGTGGGGACAGGGACAGCTTCTCCCCGGGTGATCCAGGATTTCCAGCTGCGTGTGAAAAACCAGGTTTGTTTTGTATGCGTGCAAAAGCCTAAACTTAGCGAGCAAGATGTTAATTTGTGAGGGGAAAATAGGCCATATTTATGTAACTGTGAAAAGCTGCAGCGAAGGCTACGGATCCAATGGGAGAGGAGTGTGTGCTCCGAGCTAACGGCTTTGTCAAGAGCTCCAGCAACTGCATATTCATCGCCCCACACCCCAAAGAACCAGCTTTGAGGCCTTCCAGGCTAAGAATAGAGGTCTTGTTGTGTTTGCTGCTCGGCAGCCTGGGTTTTGTCCGGGATTAGAGGCACCAGGGTGTGGAAGCCCGGCTGAACGAGCACTGCAAATGGCAGCATCTCTGCCTGCCTGTGAGCAGGGCAGGGCTCCGGGCTCAGCAGGGATGGAGGGCACAGAATAAAGGGCGAATTCATCCACAACCACACAGGACAGCATTAGTGCTGGCCCTCTGCTCCCAGAGACATCCCCCGTGGTGGATGGGGCACCCGCAAGACACGACTCCCTTGTGCACAAACAAAACCCAAGCATCTCTGCAAGCAGGCGGCTGGGGCAGCGCCACGGCCGAAATTAGCAGCTCGTCCTGGCTGTGAAGCCTGATGGCTTGGATCCACCTCGGGAACCCCAATCCCTGCAGGGACAGACAGCTTCCCGCTGGCCCATGACATTTCTTTCCCCTACCATTCGCACACACATTCTCTGCCCTACTTAAACCGGGTCGCAAATCCAGCAATCCCCAGGCCTTGGAAATGGAAACCTCAAAGATAGTCACTCCAGGGTTTTTCAGACATTCCCAGCTTAAGAGGTCTTTCAGCTCCCGAAATCATCATGTGGCAATGCTGGCACTGGTGGGAAACAGCATGATACTGCTACTTGTCTGGCTTGGAATCTGTGACTCTGGGACGCTGGGGAAGCCTTTTATGGGCTAAACTGGGCTTGCGAATGGCAGCAAAGGCAAACTCACTCCTGGGGGAAACCAAGAGAAAAAAAAAGAACTGAATTGTGGATGATTCTGTGGCCTCTGGCTCCACTGATCCTGGGGTTGTATTCCTGGACACTTATCTGAAAGCAGCAAGGGATGAGGCTTCCAGAAAGGATGGTGACCCAGGGATTTGAGTACCTGTAGCAGAGTCCAAGTCAGAGGCAGCACTGAGCGAAGGCACTGACTGCAAACAGCTGTACTGGAACTTCTGTGTGTCTGAAGTCCAGCCCAGGAGGAGAGAGAAGCCACCACATCACTAGGGACAACAGACCAAAGCCTACAACCGATATTAGGTTGTAGTTTTCAAATAAAAGGGGACAGAAATTAGTCTTTTGAAACACAGAAGGAAAAGCTCTGCGAAACAGATTAATTTCCTGAGGGAAAGCATAGTCTCTGGAGAAGGTCTTTCTTACTAAAACATCCCATAACAGAGAACTCTCTTGGGAAATGACTCCTCAGATAACCTGTCTCTCTCCTAAAGTAAATGCCCATGGGAGCAACACTCTTGGCAAAGTGCTTCTGGAGGAAAAAAAACCAGTTTTATAAAACCTGTTATTGATTCTGCATTTACCCTTGCTGCAGCAGCAACACACAGAGCTCAGAGGTGAGCCATCATCTTCCAGTGCTCCTTCCTAATCAGAACTGAGAAGGATATAACAACAATCCTGCTGCTCTCTCATTTCCTCCGGCTGTAGCTCACGGATCACTCAAACCAACCCGCTGCGAGCAGCAACTCCACAAAACGTGTTTTGGAGTCACATTCTGGCTTTGTGGAGCACGACAACAGGGGACATCCCATCTGTTGCTGTTAGTTCAGCAATGCAAGGGCTAAACAAACATCTGGGAACACTGCTGAGCCTCTACTTAAAGAGCAGAGCACTCGGAGAAGAGACACGTGTGTCTTTACCTTCTGTGGAGGGTGGGTTGACCCGAGCACCATTTGGCAAAGAACGAGAGGCCTGAGAACAGAGTCATCCCACCCCACTGCCCAGACTGCTGCAATTAGATGCTCTCATGACACTGGCCACAATCCAGACACTTGGCCAAAGGCAGTCCAGCCACTTTGACCCTGAGAATTGGCTCCCGTGCCCAAAAAGCCACATGCCAGCTCTGACTAGGCACCTGCAGATTAATTCATCTTTCAGATTTCTATCAGTGTAGCCCAGCAAAACCCAGAGCCACGCTGTGAGCCAGCAGAAAGTCCCTTATAAATAGGCATGAGTTGGGAAGGTCTGAAAATTCTATAGGAAATACTCACAGAGGCAGAAGACAGCAACTGAGCACCATTAGGAATCTGCCGTAGGGAGCGTCAGAGACCAAACCCTCTGCTCCTGGCAATGCCTACAAGGCCAGCAAAGACTCTGGAAGTCTTAGGGAAAGGAAGGCAGAAGCATTCTAATGCCAGGGCATGCAGCTTGTACTGTGTGTTAATGCCACACAACTGTATTTATTTGCCAAATTGTGCATATCTCACTTGCATAAGGACCCCTTATGCATGACTCAAGATGCCCAAACAGGGGACATACAGAGAGAGGGTTGTATTTCAGGATTTTCCATCACCTGCCTTTGCACAGACACTGTTTTCCTGACAGTAGGCAGACGAGATGTTTTCCACAGCTGCATGGACAAGGGAAGCTGATCCAGATCCAGACGAGCTCGGACTGACTACAAAGGCAGCGTGGATGCAAGTCGTAGGAGTCCTGTGGACTCCAGGCAATACCCACAGTATGCAGAGGTACTAATGTAAATAGCCTCTCTGCTCATGAAAAATCTAGTATTGGGAACATGATCATCGCCTGGTGAGGTTAAAACTGAGAGAAACATGCAATGAGATTGAGGGGGGGGAAAAAAAGAAAAAAAGATGGACTTTCACAACCGCCTGAATATCAGTATCTCTCCCTCTTGGAAAACATTGACACCTGCTAAAGAAGATGGAGTGGTCACATGTAAAACGAACTGTCACAACACACAGGCACAACAGGTCAGTTCAGCGAGGGCCAGGAATCGAGCTTTAGGGCAGAACCACGCACGACAGCAAGAAGAGAAGCTGATTTATTCACCCCATCAGCTCTCTCACATCAGCCTCTGCCTTCCCTGCTCACAGACAGGAGGAAGCAGCTTTTCTGCATCAAACGGGATCATTCACCACCCAAGTCACGAAGCACCAAGCAAACAAGGCTGCTCTTGGCCCGACCAGGAGCACGGACCGGGGATTGTGGCACCACAAAGGGTCTCCTCGGGAGCACAGCTCCAAACCCCAAAATTCGGTATTCTGGGTGAGAGCACACCACAGCGAGCAGGAGGAAGAGACAGCAATGTGTGTTTTGCTGTCTGCATGACAGTTTACACCCCAGCATGGTATTTGCCTTTGCACAACAGGACAAGTTTGTTGACTCATGTTTAGCATGTGACCCAGAATAAACACCGGCAGCTTCTGCTGTCAGAACAGCCGGTGTCTGCTGCTGACTACGGAGCTGGTTTCTCCTAAATACAGCATCTCACACTAATCTGATGGCCTGGCAAATTCCTGGGTTTTCCACGGTTATTTCTCAATTTATCAAGGCTTGAAACCCACTCACATCCCTCACCCATTAGCCTGCAGATTCTCTCTTGTACTGGTTTGATAACAAAAATACAGGAAATTACATTTTCTAGTCGCCATCCCAGATTGAATGTGCCTGGGACAAACATCTAAAAATACATACTTAATCGAACTTGTAGCAGCTTTCCAGTACCTAAAGGGCGTTGGTTTACAAAAGGCCAGAGAGGGACTTTTCACAAGGGCATGCAGTGACAGGACAAGGGGGAAGGGCATTAAGCTGAAGGAGGGTAGATTTAGATTAGATATGAGTAAGAAATTCTTCCCTGTGAGGGTGGTGAGGCCCTGGCACAGGTTGCCCAGAGAAGCTGTGGCTGCCCCATCCCTGGAAGTGCTCAAGGCCAGGTTGGATGGGGCTTGGAGAAACCTGCTCATGTGGGAGGTGTCCCTGCCCATATCAGGGTGTTGGAATGAGATGATTTTTTAAGGTCCCTTCCAATCCAAACCATTCCATGGTTCTTTGATCATCCAACCATTCTGGACCCAGCTTCATCTTGAGTCTGACACAGTATGACTGTGCCAAAAAGACTTGGCATTTTGTAGTGCCTCTCCTCTAGCAATAAAATCCTTTAGTCTTGTCACAGGATGATATTACTTTGGTTTGAGATGACACTTCCCCCAAACAACCACATGGTTTACCTGTCCAACATCTTCCAAACCTGTGCTTTTGTTTCAGAATTTTTTCCTCCTGCAAATGAAAATTAAACTGATCTGTAATCACCCAGGTCCTCTTTCTTCCTTCTAGAGACAAGTACTGAACGACTTTTACAGCAGTCTGGTCCCCCACCTATCCACCCGAATTTGTCAAAAATCGCCACAAATTATTCTGAAATCACTTCACAGCTAACTCTGTTAAAATTCCTCACACCCAGGCAGCTTGAGAATGCCCGATTGCCCAAGAGCCCTCTTTAATGTAATTTTTTTCCTCTATTCCAAGGAGAGACCTCACTATTTGTCATTATCACCAGCAGTGCTAGTCAGCACTTCTTTCTCTTGAACTTCCAAACAATGACAACCGTGAAAAATAAACATTTCGGCCTTCTTGACATTTTTTTTGATAGGTCTTTCTGTTCCCACGTTTGTCCCACATGTACATTAACAATGTGAGGAGGACCAAGGGAAGTGCTGACCTCATTTTTTGTGCTTGTCAGGACTGCTGAAAGGAAGGGTTGTCACAGGCAGAAGAAGTATTCCTTACCTTAAGAGATCACGATGAAGCAAAATCCATTTTTCCTGCGGGTTTAGGGAATAAACTGAGCCCACGGTTACAACGGGAAAAGTGCTGTTATCCATTTAGTGATGGCACTGCAGGTCGCTACCACCAAAAACTCATTCCCAGCAGTCCAGCGCTGCATCTATCAAACAATGCATGGAATGTTATAAATGGCAAATGGCAACTGGTAAGTGGTAACCATTTGTGTAGTCTCAGAGTGCCCTGAAAAAAGGATGTGGATAAGCACGTGGAGCTGCCGGGAGGTGTCACCTCCCGAAGCCCCCGCAACGGGGACCACCGGGACTAAGGGAAAAATTGGGGTCATCCACAGTCACAGCGATCAGCATGAGCCATCCTAGCTCCGGGGAGGGAGAAGAAAAACCAAAACAAACCTACAGGAGTCCAAAAGCAAAGTCAAGAGAAACGCAAGAGCTGCCAAAGAGGTCATAGGGGTACTCAGCTCAATTAGAAACATCCCACTGTTCACAGCATCATGTTCAAGTTCTGACTGCTGAGAGCAAGGTGAATTAAGCAACTCACCCTCCTGAGCACCCTAAGAGTTAATCTGCTTTCATGGTGGACACAGCCTTCAGCAGACTTTGGTGAGACTTCTCATCCTCAATTTTCCTTATCCTCCAGGTATACTTCAAAAAACTATAAATCAACTTCCATGTTAAATGACATTTTCTGCTTATGAATTTGTTGAAATGCCTACAATTTTCTATAAATATATGATGTCTGTTCTCCATAATAAGATGCATAGTATCACAGAATTTATATACCAATACACAATGTGCACCTCCAGCTTTTAGTTCCCACTACTGTGAAAGGCTAAGGAACAAAGCAGCAACCTACTTTATGATTTCAAAGGGAACATTAACCCCTAGGAAAACACACAGAAATCTTCTGTCTGTGTCACTGGATATTTAAAGAACAGCTTCAGTATTTCCTACTGTTGCATAATAGATTCTGATTATTTTGACACCTTCCAGTATTTTTAAACCTTTTTAAGCAGGAGCCATGGGGAGGCAGCACGAATTAACTGCACGTTATTTTATTCCTGTCAGCTAATTCCTATATCCTCCAAACCTCCATCACTTACTCCCATTCCCCACTGGAGCTGCAGCAGCTGTTCAGGAGGTCGTGCATCATGCTGGACCCAAAAGTCTGGTCCTAGTTGCAATAATGAAGGGCCGCTCACCAGGCATCCCCCAAATGCTTTGATCAGTGCTGCCAACGAGGCAGGGAGGAGCAGAAAAAAAGGGATGGAAATGACCTTGATGTGAAGAAAAAGGCCTGCAGGCTCCCAGCTTAAACAGAAGGTTTTTCAGGTAGCATTAATAAAATGATAAACTCGCAGAAATTGCCCTTCAGAAAGCATCATTCCAGCTGAACATCATCCTGACTACAAAGTACTTCTCTGTGCATTAATTCAGTCAGCACAGATACTTAACTGGTGAGTCTACATTTAATGCGTGTTTATATTCATTAATATTTATCTCATCTTCCACAAATGAAATTAGTAACAGCATGCCAGATATTTTCTTCACATGGCTCCTGCAAATGCATTAAACACAGCAAGCCATCTCCAGAGGCAACTGTGGGCAGAGCGTGGCCCTGCGCGCTTCTGTGGCAGCTGTGCTAAAATTATGCTCCTTCCATTAAAAGAATCCTTTTTTTTTGCTGGATCTGGCTTTAGTTATACAATATTAACAGTGAAAATAGGAAATGAGAATTCATGGCTTCATATGCTTTCAGTTTAAATTCTATTTAAAGCATTCTTGGGGCTTTTACAAGACATCTTAAACATCCAAATCAAGCCCTTGCCTTCCATAATTGCTTTTTTAATCTTTTACTATGAATACAACATGGTAGTTTTTATTTAAATACCAGCATTCTTTCCTTGCATACAAGCATGGGAGGTTAGAGATAAGTGAGTTTCCTATGTGAGCTGTATTCACAGAATCACAAAATGGTTTGGGTTGGGAGGGGCCTTAAAAATCATCCAGTTCCAAACGCTGTGCCATGGGCAGGGACACCTCCCACTAGACCTGGTTGCTCAGAGCCCCGTCCAGCCTGGCCTTGGACACTTCCAGCGATGGGGCAGCCACAGCTTCTCTGGGCAACCTGTGCCAGGGCCTCAGGACCCTCACAGGGAGGAATTTCTTCCTAGTATCTAATCTAAGCCTACTCTGTCAGTTTGAAGCCCTTCCCCCTTGTCCTGTCACTGCAGGCCCTTTAAATAATCTCTCTCCATCTTCCTTGTAGTCTCCCTTCAGGTACTGGAAGGCCGAAATTAGGTCTCTTCTCCAGGCTAATCCTGGGATGCTCCCTCTGGGACAATACCCTGTGTGACCTTGAGCTAGTCAGCCTGTCCTCCACCCACATCTCCTCATGGTTCTCTGGTGGGTTTGTGCAGAGCTGCAAAAAAGCAGCAATTCTACAGTTACTGGGGGCTGTATCACCCCTGAGAAGTCTCACAGCTCTTTCCTCTGGACACTGTTGTTTTGCCACTTCAGTGAAGTGATGCTGTGCGAAAGGATGGGAGTTGCTCAGTCCTTCTCCTCAAAGCCCTGGCCCTGTAATTGCTGTCAAATCCGTTCTGTTCATGCGGCAAGAAAAAAAAAAAAATGTACTTAAGGCTTTTCTTTCACAGAGCCGCGCTGGACATCTTTTTCCTTCACATACAAATAAAAATCGAATGACAAGAAAAATTGAATAGATGACAAACAAGGAGCCTGCATTTCAAAGGACACAATCAAAGAGCTGAAGCCTTCAACTACAATTCTCTTCAAATTGCTCAGTAAACAAGTCAAATTCAAAGGACTGAGAGGGTTTTAAATCCACTACTCCCCAAACAGAGGATAATATAAAAAAAAAAATCCAACAGTACGCCGTGATTGTTGTTCCAGGGGAAACTGCCACCAAAGATACCACTTGTACCAACTGTTCTCAGAAGTGCTTTTATATACAACCTGCTACTTGGGCAAGTAGAAAGCGTTGCCAAAGCTTGCTGCTTGATTTTTCAAGGACTTTGTGATCCTTCTGAGCTGTTAATACTAAACATACATAAGTACGTGGTTAATACCAAAAAAGTACCTAGTCACTGAAACTGAAGGTTGATAATTAGAAACAGCAACACATGCTGGGTTAAAAAACCAAAAACCAAAAAAAACAAACAAACAAAAAACCAAACAAACAAAAAAAAACACAAAAAACCAAACAAAAACCCAAACAAAACAAAACAAACAAAAAACACAACAAAACAAAAACAAAACATTAAAACAGCCAAGAGCAGCATCCACCTTTGGCCATCCAGCTGTCAATGGGTGTATGGAAAGTCACTGCCAACAGCACAGGATGAAGGCATCTCCCCAGAAAGGCAGGTGAAATCACCTAAAACTGTACAGCTTAAAACAGGTGAGACTGAAAAACAGAGGATATTAACTCATGAAGTGATAAGCAGAATGGAAAACTCAGAAGCAATTTGAATATCATTCCTTCTACAAGCTAACATAGGAAGGTGCCTTGTGGAATGATCCGATGAGAGGTTTTAAATTAAGCGAGAGGAACTAGTTTTCAGAATAACACATAATTTAACAGAACTCATGCCTATAAAAATGTAGAAGGGAGCCTACGGGAAGGATGGCAAGATGCTTTTTGCAAGGCCATGTAGTGACAGGACAAGGAAGAACAGGTTTAAATTGAAAGAGAGCAGGTTTAGATTAAACATTAGGAAGAAATTCTTCCCCGTGAGGGTGGTGAGGCCCTGGCACAGGTTGCCCAGAGGAGCTGAGGCTGCCCCATCCCTGGAAGTGCTCAAGGCCAGGTTGGATGGGGCACTGAGCAACTAGGTCTAGTGGGAGGTGTCCCTGCCCATGGCACAGGGTTTGGAACTGGATAGTCTTTAAGGTCCCTCCCAACCCAAACCATTTTGTGATTCTAGGAATCTATGAAATACAAATATATTTAAAATATGACCAAAATAATGGGAGAACCACCCACAACGCCTTTCTGTTCTGCAGTAAACACAAAGACTATCAAAACACAACAAGAAAGCTGGCACCTGGTGGGTTATCAGAGGTAAATGTGACCAATCCATTTGAATGTATCTGTCACGGAGCTCTGCTTGCTGTAAATTGTGGCTGGCACAGCTGGTGACTGCATGTAATCATCATTTTTTTAATTACATAAAACAATGCTTTGGAAAAAACCACAACAAATTAGAACACAAGCCTAAAATCAGAGCCCAAACGTTTAGAGGTGAAGTCATGTGAAGCTGACACGGGGGATTTCCATCTGGTACCGTTTTAGGGGGCTGTTGGTGCCTGTGCCTTTCCTGCTGCTGTTACGTGGGCTGAAGAATGCAGGAACCACCCTCACCAGACCACTGGTTACAACAGCAACCAAACAAACCACCATGCAAGCAACCAGAGGTAAAAATTAGCAGGGGGGAAAATACAAATCCTCGCATTTGAGAGCGTAAGTTCTCTTTGTCCTTCTGCTCTTCCCGTTACAGACTCATTTTCTGGGGCTGCCTTCACTCATCACGTGCTGGGCACCAGTGCAGCACCACCCAACACCATGCCTGCCCCATTCCTCCCACTGGGAGAGGTGCTGGTGAAATCCAGAGCAGCAGTCATGACTTTCCTGGGGCTGGGAATGTGCAAGGCACCACCTCCTGCTCACACCCTGAAGCACTGGGTCCAGGAATAGCTTTGTACACCCAAGCAGTGCCCTCTGGTTTCCACCACACTGTGTCCTTCACATCAGGTCTGAACTAAGGTCACCGTGCTCTCCAAGAGAGAAGAACAATACACATCAGTGTCCTTCTGCCAGACCCAAACTACAGGGGAGTAACAGTACAGAGCAGTTCCCACACCTTTTCCCCATGGGATAAAACAGTGGCTATAAATTCCAGCTGCCAACAGCTGAAACCATTCTTCGACTAAGTACAAATGGTACTATTTTCATATAGCAGTGCTCTGTTTTCAGCACAAGCGGGAATTAATCAGCACCCTGAACCTCTGCGTATCTGCAGCCTGGGATTACACAAAGCTGCCTGTGTTATATTGTAATTTAGTAAGTTATATTGTAATTTAGCTAACTCTACAGAGAGATACCAGCATAATACAGGATTAAACTCCGGCTCGAGTTCTGAAAACACTTCCTGTCTTTAAAGCAGTCTGTACAAAACTCTTGCAGCCAAATGCACCCAAACCACTCGGGATGGCTGAAATCAAAGGCTGCAGTCTCTCCCCAGCTTGGTCTATCTTGGAATATTCTAGATAGGCTTGGAAACAACTGATAAAATAAAACAACTAACACTTTGGCTGCTGAGAATCCCACCAGCATGTTACCTTCCTGTTCTGGAGGGGAAAAAATACACTGAAACACACCAGAAACTCATCTCTGCTTACAAAAGAGAAGTATAAATTTACTAGAGGGTTGTTCAGTCAAATCTATTGAAACATAACCAGTCAGGTGGGGAATAAACTGTCTCTGTTCTACCATTGTTTTGTTCAGATCCACAAGAAGAAAATCAGCAAGCAGGTGGGGTCAAGGGAGTACAGAGGCCTGACATCCAACCCTGGCTCCTGCAAGTGCGTTCCTTGTACAATCCTATCACCCACCCCGATGTTCATATCCCATCCATGCAGTCGTGAAGTTGCCTGGAGTGGAGAAGACCATGTCAGGGAATGTTCGAAAAGCAGAAGCTGATCTGTTTTTGCAAAGATCCAACACAAATCCTCAGGGAGCACCCTGTGTTCGGCTGATGATTCCACTCCTAACAAAGCCACCAGTACCCGGCCATGTCAAACCACACCAACACAGATTCACCAGCTTCTTCTTACACACCCCACCTCTAATGAAAAGATTGACTCTTAATAAGAGTCCAGAACTTGGCATCTTCTATCACAGCAGCATTTCTTCACAGGTCTGTCTGATATAGGAAAAATAATGAGGAGAAGCAACAAAGGGCCTGTGAAATCTTGCAGCTTGGGGATTATTTTTAAAAGGTGTTTCTGGTAACACTGTGCTGCTTTTAACATCTATTTTCAGGATCGCAGGCCAGCAGCTTTTCTCCAGCAAGCAGGAAGATACTGGTCTGCAATATGACCACCCCTGATTTCCATGGATTTCTTTATAATGCCTGTCTACTCTTGCTTCTCCCAAAATACGCAGCCAAGTGTGCCAACCAGATTGTGGTTTCAGCGATTTTCTGTAGATCAGGCTGCCACAAGCCCAAGCAAAACCTTTCACAATGCCCTATAAAACAACAACAACAACAACTAATATCCTCTCCGTGGCAACATTCTCACACCACTGGCAAACTCCCACACTTGTCTTGCAAGCCACCTTCATTCACAAGTCCAAGCACAAATGGCTCGCGTGGATTTGGGACGCGTCTTTTCCACCGACCTAATTGTGGCGGGACGGCAGCAGCTCAGACAACGTGCCTTGTTGGATGTTTTTCTCCAACCCCCAACCCTCGGTAGCTGTGTCACACACTTGTAACTGCGGTGAGTCCTTAATATAGCAGTGGGTAAACAAACACCACGCAAAGCAGCTCGCACAATAGGGACGTGGAGGGCTCGGAGACAGCTCCCTCACATGTTCTAACAAGTGCTCTCAAAGAGAACGTTCCAGGCAGTGCTACATTTCTGCCTAAGCCTCTTAGAGCATCAGTTTCCCTCTGAACGCTTGATAATCCTAATTTGGGACTCGTCAGAGGTAAACAGCACTTGCCTTTGCAAACAGGTACTAACCAAGTGACACAGTACCCCTCATTTCACAATAAAAAGCAAATGTCAGCACATTATGTTTACAGTTACTATAAATAATAGTCTGGGGGGAGCAAAGAACTTTTCAGAGTAACTTATCTTCTGTGTTCCATGACCTCAAACAAGCTTCTGACATCCCTGCTTTGGCAACACAGATGATCCTCATGCAAATTCCATGCAAATCTTAATCATACTACCAGTAAAGAAAGTAAATAACAAAATCCAGCATCTTCTAAACCAGCAGTCTAACACAGAACCTGTAGTGGCTTTATTCGATACCACAATGAACATAGGAAGGAAGATGTCTGGTATAACTGTCATAGGGTGATTCTCCTCTTTGCAAAAGCATTAACAAAAAATAAATTGTTTTTAGAATCACAGAATGTCCAGAGTTGGAAGGGACCCACAAGGATCATAGCTTAAAATGGATCTGCTTAGAAATCCATTTGTATCTGAAAACTGAGCCTCACTCCATTACTGACAGCTTCTACTCAGGGAAAGAGGGGAAAAAAAAAAAAAAAGGAGGTAAACTAAAGGTGAATTAACTTCAAGATAAAAATGAATACCTCATACAAGAAAAAAAATAAAGGAATTCAGCATTTGGCTAGAATGAACGTGAATACAAATCCAGGATTGTTTTAAATAACATTTAACCACGCTTTGAGACAGAAAATAACAATCATACCATGAGATAAGAAAGGATTTTTCTTTTACACGCACAACTCCATCATTTTATAATCTTCAAAGCAGCAGCAAGTCAGCTCTACTGTCACTTCTCTATGGATGACACTCAAAAAAACCCCAATCTTAAGAAGAGCCACCTCCCTTATTATTATCAACAGGACAGTCCAGTATTTGAGAAACAACAGTATGTACCACTATGCCACGTTATCCCACAATTAGCAGATAACCCTTGGAGTAGACCAGGATTTGATAGAACCTACAGGAGAGGCTCTCCAGCAGAAGGCTGGAGCTCAGTATCAGCTCAGCCAAAAATTGCAGCCTTCCTTCTGTCCTCATGCACTTCCTCTGGCACGTGCCTCCTGCTGTCCTTCCCAGCTGGGACACAGCAGTTCTTGCTTTTCTTCCTTCGAACAACCTTCTGATCTTAATCAAGTCATCTCTTCCTGCTCTTTTCCTCAGCTTCCTTACCTTCCTCCTTTCCTCCTGCCATTTTTCAGCTTTCTCCAGCCTAAATACAGAGTGGAGAACACCCCCTGGAGTGCCTCTGCTTGCTGTACACACGCTGCACAGCAGGGCTGAGTGGCCTGGCCAGGCAGGATGCTGCTCATTCCTGCACTGTGGATGCTCTGCTGTGGGATAGAGATGGAAGAGTTACTTGGGAGGAACGTGCTGCTGCATCACTCACCACAGTAGCAGGGGGTTTGCAGCACCAGGCAGAACTCACAGAAGACTGGCAACCCTGCTATGCTGCCACAGATTTCTGGTCGTGGCCTGGAGGGATCAGGGGTCCCACAGAAAAAGTGGCAGCTTGCTCTTGTACAGGAAGCCCAAAGCTACGCTCAGCCAAAACCACATTGCCAGGTAAACTTTATTTATAAACATACAAACATGCTGAAAAGCACAGGGACCACAGGCCCCAAAGACAGACCATCACCTCTATGACGAGCATTACGAGGACAACTGTTGCAAACATTGTTGATGCTTCTCTCCCTCTCCTCTGAAGGGAGAACACAGCTGGACATGAACTCCCCATGGCAAAGTTCTGCATGATCTTGTACCCTCCAACACGAGACAAGTTGCTGATTGCACTGAAGTTCTGCTGTGCAGTGTCCAGAGCTCTTGGCCCAGCACAGCTTTTCTGTCACAGTCCTCAGCTGACATGATTCAATGATTATCAGGAACACACGCTGTCCTGCCAGGGAAGCTGACTATCCAGATGGGAGGAGAAATACTTGACAAGGGACATGTAAAAGTGGGGATTGGAAAAAAATCAGATCCCATCTTCCCTCTAATGACACCCTAAAGCAAACAGTATCAATGTCCCATGCTAAAATTATCTTCTTTTCTTTTGCTTTTCTACTTCTCCTTCCAATTACCACCCAAAGCTGAATTCCTATCAGGGAGCCCTCATATCTACTTCCCATTCAATCCTGAAACTGCCACAGTACAGTGGGGTTGGACTGTCCCCCACCCTGTCACAGCAGCTGACATTTTCTGAACGGAATCCATTTAGAAGTTGTAACCACCTCTGGTTACACAGATCAGTTTACATCACTGGCTTTAAATTAGTTTTTCTTTGCCTCCTTTTCTTCAAGAGGCCAGGAAACCTGGACGTGATATGGCTCTAGTTCTTCTGGAGTGACATAGTCTGGAGCGTTGGCCATCAGGTCTCGTCCCCTGAAGGATTTTGGGAATGCAATGACATCTCGGATACTTGGAGCGTCAACGATGAGAGAGATCAGCCTGTCAAGTCCTAGAAGGAGATGACAAATTGGTGAGCCACTTGAGTTATGGCTCTCTATTCCTTCCTCTGAGTCAGAAAAATCAGAAAGTTGAGTAGGTAATATTACTGAGCTCGAAGAAAAAGAGCGAAGCAAATAAGGGGAACAAAAAATTAATCTCAACCAGTAGCAGAGAAACAGACTTGCCTCAAGAGCAGAAATGCCGACCAAAATAAAGCCTTTCAATATTACACAAAGTTCTGCAGCGACAGAGACGGTGTCTCTGCAAACACAGCATAACAAAATTGGGGCAGCTAAGTGGCAGGACAACTGTCAGGGCTCTGCTTGACCGCCCAGAGCTCTTGGTCAACCAGTTCGGAAGGATTACAACAACCAGGAGGAATTCAAAAAGAACAAGACCCTCTGGGTGACCGGATGGAGGGAAGTCACGCTGAGAGACCACAGGTTAAAAATGCCACCTTTGTTTTTTGTAGGCTTTTTTTGTTTGTTTTGGTGCGTGTGGGGAGGGTGTTGTTGGTTGGTTGGGGGTTTTCCCCCCTTTTTCTAAGCCTCAAACTTGCAACGTTCTAGGAAAAAAAGATCCTGACATTACCCCAATTAGTGAGCAAAACAGATAAGGGAGAAGGGAAGGGTGTGAAACACAAAGTAGCATGCTGTCCCAGGCCTCCAGGCATGAATTACAGGGATCCTGCTCTGGTTGCACAGGAATGAGAACAAAGATGACCTAATCTTGGTGACTAGAACTCTGTTTCCTTCCCCAAAGCTGCTGCAGAGATGGAAGCACCGTGTAAGCCCAGTGTTACCAGGCACATGTGCCAAAATCAATACCTGAACAGCCACCTCCATCAGAAGGAGACAAGGCTTTTCCTAACAAGGTTCCTGAGGTATAGTACACTAAAAAAAGGGCACAACACACCTGTATCTGGAGAGCTACAGAGCACTTACCTAAAGCAATTCCTCCATGAGGCGGAGCTCCTGATTCCAAAGCCTCAAGCAGATGGGAAAGCACCTCGGAATCCTCCTGCAAAATTATTTAAGTGTCACTGGACAGGCAATGCTCTTCCTGTTAGCAACCCAGGATGAAGATACAATTAAGTCATCCATTGCTCAGGGCTAGGAGTTATGTTCCTCAACCTGAGAAGCACATGAGGGTTTCTTTCAGAATACTAAATTAACATTCAAACTAATTAGTCCTTTAAGTCTCCAAGAGAACATCAGAGACACCCGTGGGTGTTACCTTCAGCACTTTCTCCAGCACGAAACGCTGTTGTTCTGCGCTGTGAATTCTGATGGAGCCACCTCCAACCTCGCTGCCATTCAGCACGAGGTCATAGTGCTGGCTGCGGACCTGCAGGGAGGAACGAACAGGCACCTCAGCGAGGCCGGGGCACAGCTGCATCCAGCAGCAACCTGCACAACAGTGGCAAACGCTCTGGGAACGGGGCCGGGAAATACTGCAACACTGGTCTCTCGGGGCTATGCTGCAGTTCGGGTACCAGTCCCGCTGGAGGCATGGACTGCCTCTGACAGACGTGGAAACAGCCCAAATCCTTTTGTAGGGATTGATCAAAACCTGAAGCCAATTGGACGGGCCAGAATGTAAAGACTTTTCTCACCTTAGGCAACTGTTTCCTATAAGCTCCTTTTGCCAGGGGCACACATGGATACCGACACTCAGAGCAGTGGGGAAGCCATCTCTTCCAAACACATGTACAAGATCACAGAATGGCTTGGGCTGGAAGGGACTTGAATGATCACCTTGTTCCAACCCCCTGCCAAAGGCAGAGGATACATTCCCCCAGGCCAGGTTTCTCCAAGCCCCACCCAACCTGGCTTTGAACACTTCCAGGGATGGGGCAGCCACAGCTTCTCTGGGCAACCTGTGCCAGGGCCTCACCACCCTCACAGGGAACAATTTCTTCCTAATATCCAATTTAAATCTACCCTCTTTCAGCTTACAGCCATTTCCCCTTGTCCTATCACTGCTTGCCCTTCCAAAACATCCATCTCCAGCTCTCTTGTAGCTCATTTAGGCACTGGAAGGGGCTTTAATGCCTCCCTGGAGTTTTCTCTTCTCCATGCAGAACAACCCCAACTCCTTCAGCCTGTCATAGCAGAGGTGCTCCAACCCTTTGATCATCTTAGTCACCTCCTCTGGACTCATTCCAACAGAACTAAGTCTTCCTCACGCAGTCAATTCCATGAAACATCTCTTTTTACACCAAAACCAGCTGCTACTTGCCTAGTTTTCCATGTGGGTTGCTGTAAACGAGGCAGCACGGCAGGCATGAAGTCAGTTACCTTTGTGGGCTCAGAAGAGAGGAGGCTGGCGTCTGAAGGATGTGGGGCGGTGAAGGGGTGATGAGCAGATTCCAGTTCAGCGGGGTTCTCGGCCTTCGGGAGGAAAAGGGGGAAATCCACCACCCACAGAAAGTGAAAAGCTGTAGGATCACGGAGTGCCAGCCCAGCTGCCTCGAGGAGGTTGGCACTCAACAGCCGCAGGCTTCCTAACGCAGAGCACTGCAACAGAGAAGGGAGAGCGTGAGACAGGGCAACTGCACCATCGGGGAAGTCTCCCAAACCGACCATGGAGAGTGTTTCATCACTGTAATGCATTGTTGCCTTAAACACTTCTGCCTTGTAACCTGAAATACATCCCCTTCCTGCCAAGGCGGCAGCAGCTCCAGGGTTTGACAAAAAAAACAAGTAAGGAGCCTGCAAGTCCATTTTCTTCCAACTCTTCACGGAACTTTTTTAGACTAACCTCAAGCTCCACACACGTGGATTTACTGGAGGAGGACAAGTAAGTTCTACACTTTGCAGACAGAGAAAGAATGTGTACAACAAAATTTTGGCTATGAAGCAGAGCACAGCACCTTGTAACAAACCAATGCTTGGAAGGCAACACCTGCTGGCAAGAATACAGAGAAGGGTAGGGACAGAACCTCCCACCAGTGCTGCTAATAAGTCATCCACTTATGGGAGACAAAATTACCTAGTTGACCTTGTTTTCCAATCTGCTTGATGCTTTAAAAATTAAGGTAAGGTGAAAGAAAAGGAGGCACTGATTTGTTGCAGGGTTTTTTTTTTTTTCTATGTATTTCAGCCTTCATTTCAGTTACAGTGCCTTCCCAGAATTTGACTGGGGGCAATAAAAGTAATAGGTACATTTCATGCTTTATTTGCCATTGCTATAGCTTCTGCTCCAGAGAAACAGAAAATTAGACGATGACCTATTTAAATAATAAGAAGAATCAGACTGAAGTCAGATAACATCAAAACCATCATCAGCAACACTCAACTCACACAGCCAGCCAAGCAATGCCTCCTACCACTTGCTTGTGTTCACCAGCTGCCAGCAGCACCACATCATCCACCTGCATGTTCAGAGCTTGGATAAGCTCCAACTGCTGCTTCTCACCAAGAAACTTGGTAAGCAGGGACTTCAAGCTTCCATCAGGCCTGCGGATAATTTCCATGATTTCCTGAAGAAAGATAAGAGTATGTTCAGTGCAGTGCTGCCCTCTCTTGCCTTGAAGCATCACATGGTCAGGCACTGACTCTCAGCTATTAAAAACTGCTCTTCTGCCTTCCTCTGCCCCTAAACACACTTTGTCGTTCACCCATTCCAGTAACTCAGCAGCATTTCTGTCTCACCTGGTTAAACTGGGATTTTGCAGACTCCTTTAATGACTCCAAGTCTTTATTTTTAAGATAACTCTGGGGAAACAACAAGAAAAGACAGTAAAGATCAGCAAAATCCATGGAAAGCTTGACTAGGATTCAAATTACTAAGCTCTTTCCAAACTTCTCAAATCCTTTTGCTTCTAGTACAAATTCTTACGAGGGCTGCGGAACAGGACAGGGCCCACAGCACTGGGCTGTAGCTGGCTGTCTTCTCCAAGGGCTCCTTTCAGGAAGAGACCCCTCTAGGTGTACAGATAAATGTACCTGATCAGCAGGGTCAGATCACACCAACTAACTGCCTCCAGCCTGCAGAAAGCAGGTTACACCAAGACACTGTTAATAGGGAAGGCAGAGCTCAATTTGGAGGAACAGAGAGAAACCAACTGGGCTGACCCTCACAGTAAATGAGGATCTGAATCCAGATCTTAATTTTTTTCATCTACTCTAGTGTTCAGAAGGGCTCAAGATTCCACTTCTGTGTTGCTCACATGCACGCCTCAGTGCCCTCTGGTGGGAAGACGCTAACTTGCACTTTGCGTTAAAATGAAAGGAATCCCAAGAGAAACCATGGTCAGAAAGTCCTATTCCCAAAATAAAACTCATTATTTAGTGGATTTATTTTTTCCATGCTGTTCAAGCTACAAAGATGCCCACAGCTAGAATTAAATCTGCTTCCCTGTGTCAAACAGTCTTCTGCATCTATTGTCAGCCTTGGACTTGGTCCGTGACATTCTCAAAATAAGACATGAATTGTAGCCATAAATGCAGCTAAAGCAAACATGAGAAGGACATGTAACCCCTCTGCCTCGCCCAGAGCTGTGCCAAACCCAGCCCTGTTTCAATTTCTTGCCACAAGGCACAATTTATTCTTGAGATGCACATCAAAAGGCTGACAAAAAGCAAGGTGAAACCCCGAGAGGATTCCCTATCCTCAAAGGATCTTGTAGCTCCATTCTCTTCTTCCCCTTCCTAAGGATAATAGTCCTCCCATCAGCTGATCATCTCCATTCTAACACCACTCAGCCCAGCCTGACATGGATTACAACCAATCCCAAGTTCCCCGAAGGACACCAGTAACAGCAAGGAACATTTCCACACTAACAAAGAAATTCAGATTGGCATTTTATTTATTTCACATAAACCAGAAGCAGGAATGTGAAAGCATCACTTACCACTCCCTGGGGGATACAAATGGCTCTGATGGTGCCACGTGGGTAACTGAGTGCATTCTGCACAAACTGAATGTCTGACAGTCGTAAAACATCACTGATATCCACTATCTGAAAAAGGAGAGATGGGAAAAGCCCTGGTAGCAGGAACATGAAGCAAAAGTCCTGTACTTGTGTCTTAACACCTTCAACACAATTCCCTTTTAGGAGCTTTTGCTCCTACAACACTCCAGATGCATTGCTTCCTGACAATACATTATCTTTAAATAAAATTTTATTAGAACATACATTTTCTACAGCCAAATCAAACCCACTCTTCTCCAAGACACAGTGACCGGTACAAAGGGGTCTGATGGGACAGACCCCTTGGGTAAATTACAGCACTCAGAACTCCAGCCAATCATGTATACACATGATCTAAAGATTATTAAAACACTAACAGAAAGGAAAAGCTGCAAGTTTCCATGGGGCAAACCCTCACCTTCATCCCAAAGCGAGTGTCTGGTTTGTCAGTCCCATACTCAGCCAGCGCCTCCTCGTATGTCATGGAAGGGAAAGGAGTCGTAATGGAGCCTCTTTCCTCAGGCCAGGAATATTGCAGGAGGCCCTCTATCAGTCTCTGGATCCCAGCTTGATCTACAAATGACATCTCTATATCTATCTTAAGACAGGAAACAAGAGGGGGGAAGTCAACATTAGCTAGAGGTTTGGCTTTCACACCGCAACTTGCAGAAGCTCCTGAGCACAAAGGCAGCAAACCAAGAGGCGATGTATGACATGACATCAGAGCGCAACTGCATTAGGCTGGGGATGTGATTACGATCTCCCTACGGCCTGATGACTCAGGAAACAACCTCCTCAGAGAGCCCAATGAGGTAATGACGACAAGGACATATGAAGCAGCCTTGAATGAACCAGGCTAACCCTGCCTGGGATCTCAAGGCTGAGGAATGCGATGGAAGGAGATTGCATCACCAAGCACAAACACACACCAAACAAGTCCGTACCCCGCAAGCAGCACCAGATTAGCACAAACCCAGCCTTCAGAAGGGGAAATAGCTAAAAAAGCCATTTGAGGCAGCAGCACAAGCTGGTTACCTGTGTGAATTCGGGCTGCCTGTCAGGCCGTGAACCCTCATCTCGGTAGCAGCGAGCAACCTGGAAGTACCTGCAAGAGCACTGTTCCTAAGATAACAATTTAAAGTACCCTAAATTATAGCCACAATCAATATTGTGGATATAGAATTAATTGATCATAAAAAAAAGAGAATGGGGGAAAAAAAAAAAAACAAAACAGAGAGTGCTCTGTTCCCTTTGCAGCAGACGATCTTTGTTCTCATCCCTCAAAAAGCATGAAACTTTGAGTGGAAGCAACTGCATCAGCAGCTGTATCCATCTCCAACCATATCTTCCAGGGACATGTGGAGGCTGCCAGGCGAGCTGGTCCCCAACAGCATTATACTCAACTCTTTTTCACTTCCCACTACACTCTACTAACAGCCACGCAAAATTCACAGACAAGACCTGGCCTGCAGTTCACTGTGTGAAGAACTGTCTCCCTCTCCTTCAGTGTTATTTGGAGAAGCAAGCCCAGGTAAAAACCTGGTACTCGAGCACCCTGAGAACATGCTTTCCCTGTCTCAGTTATGCTCAGCAGCCCAATGTTGTCCCAATTAGTTCCGTATGTTACTCTTGGAGAGCCTTTTATCACACATTGAATTTTCCACCCTTGAGGCAGGCTGTGCTTCAGATCAGGTTTGCATTTACAGCAGGAGTGAAGATTTCAGCCTTCCAACAGGATACATTTCCTCTGACTGGAAGGGCAAAAAGCCTGGCCTAGCTGGAAAGTCTCAAGTACTTAAGGACTCCTCCTCAAAACACAAAACTCTTGGCAGTAAGTTTTTTGGGGGAAGTACCTAAAAGTGCACAGATCAAAGCAAGCCAACCCTGGACAGGACACGCACAGAACAGGACTCCAAGAAATTCGTACCTGTCCAGGCCTGCAACCATGAGGAGCTGCTTGAACTGCTGAGGACTCTGTGGCAGGGAGTAGAACTTGCCAGCTTCCCTTGAGGGCACAAGGAATTCTTTGGCTCCCTAAGCATCAGAAAGAAAATCGACAGAGTTCAACAAGTAAAGTGGCCCCAATTCTTGACAGAGCACAGACTGAAAGCGCAAGAGGAAAGGACCTGTTTCCCCATTATGAAATCCCACTTGTGAGGAAATGGCTCTTTTGCATGTTACACTTAAGATCTGTTAACCAATTTGATCCAAAGTATCCCAAAGGAGAATTCTACATCTCCTGTCTGAGAGACTAATGCATAATACATGGGGAATTCCCCATCCAAAATAGGGGTTTAAATGCAACAACTCCACATGCACGGCATCAACAATTCCTCAGTTACAGCTCTCTTCTCTGTGACTATTTCTGAAGTGAAAGAAAGGAACATAAATTCAGAAATTAAATTTACTTGAGTATGACAACTGCAATACCCTACTGGTTAAGAGAAATGCCGGGAAGACAGTGCTTTAAAAATTTTTTTCATTTTATGATCCTAGGACAGACTTGCATCCAACACACGCTCTACAAGACAGAAGATTTATTCATTTGAAGGTTCAAAATTAAGACACAAGTTTTCGCCTTTCCCCTTTCTATCCCTTTACTTTTAAAAGGATCTATGGATCATATCAGAAGTCAAAAGAGCTGTTACTTAGTGAGGGAACAGCAGTGAAGGCTGAGTGGCAACTGACAACAATTCCACCATGAACTGCCTGTGCAGCTGCAGGAGGCCAAGAAGCATCGCATACATACCCCGGGGGTTCTTTTAAAGAGCGTTGGAGTTTCTACATCCACGAACCCTGGGGAACAAACACAGGCTTCAGACACAGAATATGCTGAAGAACAGGAAGAACTAATATGACAGAGTAAGCTAGAGTAGGGCCAGTCAGCCAAATAGGTCATCTAACACACCATGGAGCCTGTCCAAAATCCACAGACTGGTGCTTCTAAGAATAATTCCTGTAATGACAGATTTAAAGGCTCTGAGCTACCCTGATGTCCTGCCAGAACTGTTGATGACAGAGGACTCCAAATAGGCTGAAAAATTGTTCATTCTCTATCCATTCTGAACTAGGCATTGTTTTTCCCAAAAGGTCTCTGTGTTTAAGATAAGCAAAAGCCCTAAAAGAGATCCATCCCTCTGACATGCCTCAACTGGGTGACCAAAAGAGGGAAACTACTTGCAAAGGGCCATTTCTCACTGGAATCAGCTAATTTGAAACAACTGGCTTGCAGCATGCCAAGAGATTTCAACATTGTTCTTCAGGCCTGGCAACAACCCTCTAAAGACCCCAGCACAAGCAGATGTGTCCCTACTAAGTGGGACCAGTTTGGAGCAGCTGGTTGGGATTTCTCCCAGCAACAGGAAAACAGCAGAAAGGAGAGTTAGAATGTTCTTTGCTGCGCACTGTTGCTCAAGCACACGTCTCACCATGGAGGTTGCAGAGGTACTCCCTCATCCTCATCACCACCCGCGACCTGAGCCGCAGGTTGTGCTGCAGCTGGAAGCTGCGCAAGTCCAGGTAGCGATACTGCATCCGTAAGGCCTCCGACTTCTGGGGAGGAGAGAGATTTGGGATTCAGAGGCAAAACTCAAACTGCACGGCCAACGCAGCTGCTCCTGAAGCCACAGGAAAAAGGGGAGAAGCTAAAAAGGAACGCTGCTCAACTGCCACAAACCAACCACTACCCACAACCTACACAAGCATCCACCACAGAGTGTTTTCACACACGACAGTCACCGTAAAAAGAAAAAAAAACAAACTGCCCAGAGAAGCTTTGGTTGGCCCATCCCTGGAAGTGTCCAAGGCCAGGTTGGATGGGGCTCTGAGCAAGTGCCTAGTGGAAGATGTCCCTGCCTATGGCAGGTGGTTGGAGTGAGATGACCTTTAAGAGCCCTTCCAACCCAAACCATTTCTTGACTCCTTAATTCAAAAAAACCCAGACATTTACCATAAGAGCTGCCTCTTTTGTTTCAAACTCAAAGAAAAAGCCAGCATAGCCCCATCCTTTCACTCTTCCCTTTACTATCAGTTCTTACACTGACATTTTGAAATCCAGAATCATTCAAGCCTTGTTTTCTGCTTAGCTCTTAGAAATTCATCCTCACAGCAAACAAGGAGCACCTCTATTTTAAATATCATCATTTCCCCAAAGCAAAGCTGGGAGAATCAGACTAAGCTAATTCCCAGTTTATTGAAAAGCCATCATGTGGGGGGAAACAAAAAAAAAGGAAAGAAAAAAAAAAAAAAAAAAAGAGAGACACCTTGATAAAATCCTTGATTTCAAAAGGTAGCTTCTTGCAGAAGTTCAGGATCTCTGCAGTCTCTGCTTTCACTTCAATATCCCCAGTTGGCATTTTCTGGAGCAAAAAGGCAAGACAAAAATTAAAGCTCAAAACAAATGGACAAAGGTATTTCACAGAAGGTCGAAGGGAAAAAAGAAACCATGTGATTATCTTCCCTGCCTTCTAACACACTAACTCAGACGGCTCCTCTCAAGGCCAGGTTCCTCCTAGGTTTCCCTTCTGTTCAGAAAAACACAAGTCACCTCACCAAAGACGGCAGGTTCTTTCCCAGGAGCATATTGGTCTCTCCAAGAAACACAATTACTTTTCCTGTGCCTTCTCCTCAAAGGACAGGCTGAGCAGAGGGAAGTCAGGCTCAGCCCTTTCTAGGGTACACACATTTGAACAAAATACTACCAATTAGCACCATTAACCTCAGAAGAACCGCACAGGGTACGTCTTACATATATTAGCAGTAGCCCTTAATACAACTCAAAAAAGGCAAACTGTGAGGAACTTCTCAGAACTTCCAGTTCTGAACACCAGTTCTCAGAACTAGTCTTCTCTTTCTTCGATCCCAAGGGAGAGCAGGCAGCTTCCCTCACGTAGCACTGAGGCACAGCAAAGTTCATTTGATCCTGCAGGACTCTGGCTGTTTACCAGGAGAAAGCACATACAACCTTCCAACAAAATGACATGCGAATGAAAGAAATAAAGGCATTGCTTGAAGCCTGGATGCTTTATGGACATCTACAAGCGGTCAGAGCAAGAAGTTATGATCATAAATCCAGGTTCTCTGTTTAGACCACGGTGATATGTACAATCCTGACAGATTAACCTACAGCTGATTACAATGAGAGCTGAGGAATACAGAACATCAAAAAAATCAATCAGCCTCCGCTGAGGTTGAATGAGAACAGCAAAATCTATTCTGAGTAAGAAATAGGTCATCACATGCTGTGGAACTTGCAATGACAATACTTATTTTTAAGAAACTTCTCACACTTTGAAAGCCTAGAAAAGCCAGCCATTATCCTTGCAAAGAGCTGGGATGCAGTTTAATTTGTGGGTGGCCTGCAACGTGCCTTGAGGTTTCTCCTAAGTTACATGTCACAGCAGTTACTTCACCTCATGTTATCTGAGGATAGGCTGTCACACACCCAGAAACCACGGCAATGCTGTGACACGAACACAACCACAAACCTACAATCCAGTGTTCTTTTCCACAAGGAATAAAACTCCTGAGACACCCCACCATCCTCACCGGATTCTCCTGCCCTGGGGGCCGAGGGGACACGGTTCCAGTCACTCTCACCACAGACTCCACTGGGGCATTAGACAGGAGCTTCTTCACGTGGGAATGTGCCTGCAAGGAGATGTCAAAGTCTCACAGAAATTCAAAGGACAGGGAAAATGCACCTCATTTCCTGATGGCCCATTTGAATCCAAAATCACTCTTAAGCCAGGGGAAACAGCACTAGTGTTTCTGTTGCAGTGTCAGGTCAGGGCTCCCATAACACTTGAACCTCCTTGTGAGTCAGAGCACTGGGTCTGACCAAGCACTTGGTTCTGCTCTCTGCGTCGGCTGGACCCGACCTACCAAAGGGAAAATAAAAACACAGACTCACGTTGTGGTAACACTTACCTCATCCTGTGGAATGATGATCTGGGTCAATCCTTGGAAATCCCTCAAAACCAGAAACAGGCCTTGTCTGATCCATGAAAAACACAAAAGGAAAACCAGTTTTTTCACAAATTCAGTAGTTGCTACTTTCTAAAGCACATAGCAACTGGCTACTTTCTGAACCCTGTGACTCATCCCAAAGCACTTCCAGCTACTGAATGTACAGATACTTTTCCCACACCTGAACCCAACCTGAACAAATAGTTTCAGATTGTGACCAGTCACAAACAATGTGCAAATAATAAGGAGAGGCAAGATTTTAACTTCAACATCGATCCACATTGACCAGGGACTCTGGACACGTGCATTTTCCTGCTGGGAAACATCATTGCAATTAAACGAGCAATAAAGCTAAAGTTCACATGGATTTAAAAAAAAAAAAAAATCCAATCATAAGGCAAGAAGGAGAACACTGGTCCCATAAGAAGTTCCACACTACTAAACTCAGAATCATAAATCTTGATCTCTTCAGCTGCAGCAGAGACAGCTGCCATTGTACTTTATCCATCAAAAAACTGTCAAATAGAAAACGCTCTGGCTGCCATTAAAAACAAGATCACAACAATCATATTGCAATAATCCCAATTCTGTTTCCTGGATCCCCATCCACAATTGTTCAGAGATGAGGTGCTCGGGACCTCCTAAAATAAAATTAAAAAAAAAAATCCAAGCAGACCATCACTGGAGACCAATGCTGGATAAAAACCAGCCTCTCTGGGCTGTGAAATGCAAAAAGATAACTTCTGACAAATTAAATTCATCCAAGCCACAGCATCTATCTCCATGGTACAAGCACACAGTCACGAACAGGACATCTTGGGGGCATTGTCCACATTTTTACCCTACACTTATAAAATGTTCAACTCCATTAGGAGAGATTGTGTCACACCACCTACAGAAAACTATTGCAATTCACACTCCATCTTCTGTTTAATACCTTTTCTCAATACTTCTTTTTAAGCAAGCCTTGCAATTTTTAAACATGCTTCATAGATGCTGTGGTTGAAAAGACAAATGATTTGCTTGAGATTTAAGGACTATATAAAAGAAGTTGTAGAATCACGGAATGGTTTGGGTTGGAAAGGACCTTAAAGTTCATCACATTCCAATCCCCTGCCATGTGCAGGGACACCTTCCACCAGCCCAGGCTGCTCAGGGCCCCATCCAGCCTGGCCTTGAACACAGCTTCTCTGGGCAACCTGTGCCAGGGCCTCACCTTCCTGACAGGGAATTTATTTGCTCACTGCTCTAAGAATTGCTATAAATGAGCTATTTCTGCATTTCTCTCCTATACAACAACGATAATTCTTTACTGCTTTACAGCGTTGCACTGAGGATAAACTAATATTTGTATGTAACTCATCTCCATTTTCACTGTGGTTTGCATTTACCTTTGATACTGAATCCATCCATACAGTGTGACCTTCTGTCCCACGTGAGCTGAACGCAGCTCTCCACACGTGTTGGTCCGAACGACAAAACTGTTGAAGTCTTGAATAAAAACAATAAAACCTCTCACGGCTTTTGCAGACGAGTGAGACAGAACAGTTAGAGAGTTTTCCCTCCCAAAACAACTCACACATATACAAAGAAATTAATTCATACATATATACATCTACAATAAGGTACTGTGACCTGTGACATAAATTTTAAGTGAGGCTAGTCCAAACATACTTTAAACGGGATTATTTCTGTTTCTTAGTCAAACTTTCACATAGAAATCTGAACACAGCCTTGCTGCAAACTGTTGCCCTGCGAAGTTCAGGCGCAAGACAAGGAAAAGCCACAGACAGATGAGTCCTGAGGGATCCTGCCAATTCCACATTCAAATCTAGAATAATAGAACAGTTTGGGTTAAAGATCATTTAGTTCCAACACCCCGTCTAGTGGGGCACCTTCCACAAGCCCAGGTTGCTCAGAGCCCCCATCCAACCTGGTCTTGGACACTTCCAGGGATGGGGCAGCCACAGCTTCTCTGGACAACCTGTGCCAGGGCCTCACCACCCTCGCAGGTAGGAATTTTTTCCTACTATCTAATCTAAACCTGCCCTCGAGTTCAAAGCCACTGCCCCTTGTGCTGCCACTGCAGTTCCTGATGAAGACACAGCACCAAGGGGGCTTGGCAAGGCAAGACTGAAACGTGCAAAAACCAGACACCCGCCGTGCCCGTGTAAATTGAAGTTTCCTGCCTGCAACTACTGGGAAAAGGACTGAACCAGGACTACAGACAACTTTGCACAGCCCCCCCGTGTGCCTGTAATCATGGCTTAAGGTATAAAACCGAGCACACCGTTTACAGAATGTGCCAGAGGTTCAGCTTGCAAGAAGTCGGAGGGATGCCACTCTCTAGACGTACATAAATAATTACACGAGCCAATCTCGCTGCCTTCATCACAGCCTTTACAATCAATAGTAAAGGAGGGTTTGTTTTCCAGCTACTACCTCAGGTATTCAGCAACCCCTGCTGTTTACAGATTGTGAGCTGCAGAGGATAGGGGGTCAAAAACCAAAGTAAAAGCTCAGAGAAAAAACCCTAGACTAATTGGTCTTGAAGTACTTTGAATCGCGATTCACGCTGAGACGCCAAAACTGAAACAGAAACACGATTTAGAGAAGACACTTACTAAAGCGATACAGGCAAAATAACTTAAGTGTGACATTAAACGAGCGTGTGGACTACCCTGACCTGTGTCCCGGGGAGAAAAAGCACGCCCAAACTCCCCGAGGGGAGAAGAAGGACACCCCAAAGGCCTGGGACGAGACAAGCGCTCCTTCCTCACCTGGTGCCGCGGGGGCAGAGAGAGCGGCCGCCCGGTGCAGCGCCCGCGCCAGCAGCCGGGGAAGGGCCATCCCGCGGCCGCACCTGAGTCAGAAAAACGGGAGCACCACCACCGGCCTGCGAGAAGTTTAAAATAAGGGCACGGGAAGGGAAGCCGCCCCGGGGTCACCGCCTCCTCCCTCCCTCCCGCCCGTCCCGAAGATGGCGGAGGGGGCGCGCCCCGCGCGCGCGGGGGCTGACGGGAGGCGGGTTCGAACGGCGGCGG
>VXAY01004474.1:0-23223 GCA_013399855.1 Oxyruncus cristatus
AAAAAAAAAAAAATAAATCAGAGTTTCTGTAGGGGAGGCCAAAGCCATTGTGGCCCAGAATTCCACCCTCCTCTCTGAGCACGGAGAGGTGACACGTCGCCCCCCGCCGCTAATGGGGTGACATTTCGGTATTTGGACACCCGAGACGTGTGCCAGCTCTCAAATCGCTCCAATTTAGCTGCTGGCAGGTGCCAACTCACCACATCTGCCTCTCATCTCGCTCCTCACCACCTCCTTCACCTCTTCCTCCTGTGCCAGGGCAGGAGAGCGGAGATTAACAACAAAAAAAAAGTGGGATTTTTCCGCCCCTCCCCTCGGCGCCCCAAAAGCCGCCCTCCCTCCCTCCCTCTGTGGGAGCCAGCCCAGCTCAGGGCACAGACACGCGGCTGGTGCCACGGGGGCCTCCCCTGACAGGACTGGGGACGAATTCGAGGCGTGGGGCTCATTCCCTTTGCAAATTCCAGGGCCATCCCGCGTCCGGCTGCTGGATCGACTGGGATCTGGGACCTGGAACCGGGATCTCAACCCCAGCGTGAGGATCCCGTCACAGCTCATGGCTGCCTTTCTTCCTGGCATGATCCATGAATCCAGGGCCTCTCAGACATCCCCCACCTCTGGGAAGCTCCATCAAGCTCCACCTTCATCCATAAAAAAAGGCCTCTCAGATAATCCCAAAGGATTGTCCCAGGAGATGCAGCTGTGCCTCATTTCATCCTTCCCTGCCTTTTTCCCACCTAACATCATTCCCTATGGAATGAGACACCCTTCTGATGGATTTTGAGCAAATTCAGGGCCATTCTGCATCCAGCTCCTCTTGCTGGAGGACCTGGGATCAACCTCAGCATGAGGATCCCGTCACACCTCATGGCTGCCTTTCCTCCTGGCATGATCCATGAATCCAAGATCCCTCAGACATCCCCCACCTCTGGGAAGCACCACCTTCATCCACCAAAAAGGCTGCTCAGATCATCCCAAAGGATTGCCCCAGGAGATGCAGCTGTGCCTCATTTTGTCCTTCCCTGCCTTTTTCCCACCTAACATCATTCCCTATGGAATGAGACACCCTTCTGATGGATTTTGAGCAAATTCAGGGCCATCCTGCATCCAGCTCCTCTTGCTGGAGGACCTGGGATCAACCTCAGCATGAGGATCCCGTCACACCTCATGGCTGCCTTTCCTCCTGGCATGATCCATGAATCCAAGGTCCCTCAGACATCCCCCACCTCTGGGAAGCTCCATCAAGCTCCACCTTCATCCACCAAAAAGGCCTCTCAGATCATCCCAAAGGATTGTCCCAGGAGATGCAGCTGTGCCTCATTTCGTCCTTCCCCACCTTTTTCCCACCTAATGCCACTCCCTATGGAATGAGACATCCATCTGACGGATTTCGAGCCTGTCCTGCCTCAGCCAAGTGCCACAGTTTCCTTGGAGCATCTTCCATGCTGCGCTTCATGTGGTCGTCACCTCGGATCCTTTGGAGGGATCCCAAATTTTGGGGCACTTTCCACGTAGGGCTTTTCACGGAAAGCCACCCCTTCCCATAACACCAAAGCTAAAATTAATCCTCCACACCCTGGAAAATTTAAAGTGTAAATCAAGTGGCACAAACCCCAGTTTGGAACAGGATAAAGACCCAAATTTTAAGGGATCTGCAACAGGGATTTTCCCCTGATCCATGTGGGTCAACCACTCCTTTCCCTTCAGGATTGACAAGCCCAGAGCAGCAGCTTTTCCCTGCTGGTGCATTCCTGTCTCCTGCCCTTCCCTAGTGTTGGATCAGCCCCGGGGCCAAGCAGGAGCTGCTAAAATTATTCTCCACACTCTGGAAAAATTAAAGTATCAATTAAGTGGCACAAAACCCACTTAAGGAACAGGATGAAGATCCAAATTTTAAAGGAGATCCAGCAGGGATTGTCCCCTGATCCATGTGGGTCAACCACTCTTTTTCCTTCAGGATTGCTCCCAGATGGCTTTGGAAATGGGGCACATTCCTGTCTCCTGCCCTTCCCTAGTGTTGGATCAGCCCTGGGGCCAAGCAGGAGCTGCTCAAATAATTCTCCACACTCTGGGAAAATTAAAGTATAAATCAAGCGGCACAAAACCCCATTTCCAACAGGATGGAGACCCAAACGTTAAGGGATCTGCAACAAGGATTTTCCCCTGATCCCTGTGGGTCAACCACTCCTTTTCCTTCAGGGTTGACAAGCCCAGAGCAGCAGCTTTTCCCTGCTGGCTTTAAAAAGGGGACGCATTCCTGTCTCCTGCCCTTCCCTGGTGTTGGATCAGCCCCGGGGGCACTGATCCCATCAGCCGAGCAGGAGCTGCACAAATTAATTCTCCACACTCTGGAAAAATTAAAGTATAAATCAAGTGGCACAAAACCAACTTAAGCAACAGGAGGAAGACCCAAATGTTAAGGGAGATCCAGCAGGGATTGTCCCCTAATCCATGTGGGTCAACCACTGTTTTTCCTTCGGGATTGCTCCCAGATGGCTTTGGAAATGGGGCACATTCCTGTCTGCTGCTCTTCCCCGGTGTTGGATCAGCCCTGGGGCCAAGCAGGAGCTGCACAAATTAATTCTCCACACTCTGGGAAAATTAAAGCATCAATTAAATGGCACAAACCCACTTAAGCAACAGAAGGAAGACCCAAATGTTAAGGGATCTGCAACAAGGACTTTCCCCTGATCCATGTGGGTCAACCACTCCTTTCCCTTCAGGATTGACAAGCCCAGAGCAGCAGCTTTTCCCTGCTGGTGCATTCCTGTCTCCTGCCCTTCCCTGGTGTTGGATCAGCCCCGGGGCCAAGCAGGAGCTGCTCAAATTATTCTCCACACTCTGGAAAAATTAAAGTATCAATTAAGTGGCACAAAACCCACTTAAGGAACAGGATGAAGATCCAAATTTTAAAGGAGATCCAGCAGGGATTGTCCCCTGATCCATGTGGGTCAACCACTCTTTTTCCTTCAGGATTGCTCCCAGATGGCTTTGGAAATGGGGCACATTCCTGTCTCCTGCCCTTCCCTAGTGTTGGATCAGCCCTGGGGCCAAGCAGGAGCTGCTCAAATAATTCTCCACACTCTGGGAAAATTAAAGTATAAATCAAGCGGCACAAAACCCCATTTCCAACAGGATGGAGACCCAAACGTTAAGGGATCTGCAACAAGGATTTTCCCCTGATCCCTGTGGGTCAACCACTCCTTTTCCTTCAGGGTTGACAAGCCCAGAGCAGCAGCTTTTCCCTGCTGGCTTTAAAAAGGGGACGCATTCCTGTCTCCTGCCCTTCCCTGGTGTTGGATCAGCCCCGGGGGCACTGATCCCATCAGCCGAGCAGGAGCTGCACAAATTAATTCTCCACACTCTGGAAAAATTAAAGTATAAATCAAGTGGCACAAAACCAACTTAAGCAACAGGAGGAAGACCCAAATGTTAAGGGAGATCCAGCAGGGATTGTCCCTTAATCCATGTGGGTCAACCACTCTTTTTCCTTCAGCTCGGCGCGTTTTCCCCCCTCCGGAAGGCGAGCAAAGTACTCACGGAGAGCCCGGGCTGCCCCTTTTCCCCTTTCCGCCCCGCCGGGCCATTTTCACCCTGTTAAAGAACATTTCGGTCATTACAAAAGCTCGGCGGGCGGACCATTAAACGCTCCGGGAATAAAGCGCTCCTCAGAGCCGGCAGATGGGCAAAAAAAAAAAAAAAAAGCAAAAAAAAAAAAAGCCTCTTTATTTCCCTATAAATTTTAGGGTTATCAGGAGGAGACGAGAACGGGCTCATCCACGCGCAGGAAAACAGGGACAAAAGCGCGGAGCAGAGCTGGGGGGAGGCTCCCAGATTTTTTTTTTGCGGGGGGGAGGAAGGGGAGCTCTACCCTAAAAATAAAGATTTTTCACAGCTGCGGCCTAAACCGGGTTTCTTTCCCGTTTTTAAGGGGTTAACGGTGCTCAGGTGAAGGCGGGGAGAGGGTCTGGACCGCAGAGAACGAGCGGGGTCGCGGTCCCGGGGCCGAGGAGATGGAACACAGGGGATGAAGCAGCTGCCTCCCGGGGGAAAGTACCTTGAAAAATGTTGCGCTCAGAGCCGCCGCAAACTGGATTTGTTGATTAAAAACGCTCAGAGAAATATTAAAGGACCAGCGGCGCAAGAAGGATGGCCTGAATTAGAGCCGGGGAGGGTCATTTTTCTCAATCCAGGGGCTGGAACACGAGGGGAAATCACATTAGCTGCCACCGACACACGGAGCCTGAGCAAAGGCACCTCCTGATCCTGCAGCCCCGTGAGGCACCTCGGCAGGACCTGTCACTTGGGGTTGGGAGCTGAAGCCCTTGTTTGTGCTCCCCGAAGGGCACTAAAAAGGTGGAACGCCGCCCTGCACTGAGGGGTTTCTCCTGGTTTTCCGTGGCAAAGCCACTGAGGATGCACTGCCCGAAATACGGTGTTTTCCCAAGGAAATCCTATATAAAGCAGCCCCCAGCGCTCCCAGCACTGCCCCGGCTGGAGAAGTGGAGCATTCCCATGTCCAGTGCCTGGTTTTAGGGAGGAAAATGTTGTCCCTGCTTTTTGAGAATTTGGAGAGCTGGGAGTTGCAACCAGGGCTCATCCAGGTTTCCTGATCTCCCATGGCAAACACATCGAGGATGTGCTGCCCAAAATGTAGTGTTTTCCCATGGAACTCTTACATAAAACAACCCCCAGGACTCCCAGCACTGTCCCAGCTGGAGAAGTGGAGCATTCCCGTGTCCAGTGTCTGGTTTTAGGGAGGGAAACACATCATCCCTGCTTTTGCTGTTGCAGGATTTGGAGGGCTGGGAATTGGAGCCTGGAACATCCAGAATTCATCCAGGGGGTTGTCCTGGTCTCCCACGGCAAACACACTGAGGATGTGCTGCCCAAAATATGGTGTTTTCCCAAAGAAATCTGATTTCAAACAACTGGAGGCCTCCAGGACTCCCAGCACTGTCCCAGCTGGAGAAGTGGAGCATTCCCGTGTCCAGTGTCTGGTTTTAGGGAGGGAAACACATCATCCCTGCTTTTGTAGCTGCAGGATTTGGAGAGCTGGGAATTACAACCTGGAGCAGCCAGGGCTCATCCAGGGGATTGTTTCCTGGTCCATCACAGTACACACACTGGGGATGTGCTGCCCAAAATATGGTGTTTTCCCAAGGAAATCTTATATAAAGCAACCCCCAGCGCTCCCAGCACTGTCCCAGTTGGGGAAGTGGAGCATTCCCATGTCCAGTGCCTGGTTTTAGGGAGGAAAATGTTGTCCCTGTGAGAATTTGGAGAGCTGGGAGTTGCAATCAAGGCTCATCCAGGTT
This sequence comes from Oxyruncus cristatus, assembly GCA_013399855.1. Classification (NCBI taxonomy): domain Eukaryota; kingdom Metazoa; phylum Chordata; class Aves; order Passeriformes; family Cotingidae; genus Oxyruncus; species Oxyruncus cristatus. The sequence continues at coordinate 5,316 of VXAY01004474.1, forward strand.
TCCTGGTGGGTCATCGCAAACACATTGAGGATGTGCTGCCCAAAATATGGTGTTTTCCCAAGGAAATCTGATTTCAAATAACTGGAGGCCTCCAGGACTCCCAGCACTGTCCCAGCTGGAAAAGTGGAGCATTCCCGTGTCCAGTGCCTGGATTTAGGGAGGAAAATGTTGTCCCTGCTTTTTGAGAATTTGGAGAGCTGGGAATTGCAACCAGGGCTCATCCAGGGGATTTTTTCCTGGTCAATCATGGCAAACACATTGAGGATGTGCTGCCCAAAATATGGTGTTTTCCCAAGGAAATCTGATTCCAAACAGCCCTCAGGGCTCCCAGCACTGTCCCGGCTGGAGAAGTCCCAGCTGCTCATTCCCATACCCAGTGCCTGGTTTTAGGGAGGGAAACATCATCCCTGCTTTTGTTGCTGCAGGCTTTGGAGAGCTGGGAATCAGAACCTGGAGCAGGTGGGGTTTATCCCGAGCTCTGCAGGGCTGTGGGAGCTCCGGGAGCCGAGGCTGGATCATCCCATACTGACCACGGCTCCTTTCGGCCCGTCCGTGCCCGGGGGTCCCCTGAGGCAGAGCTGGCATTTCCCTCTTTTCCCTGGAGGACCCTGGAGAGGGAGAGGAGAGCTCAGTTAGCCCCTTCCAGACGTTATCCCACAGCTCGGGGTGGGATTTTTCCCCTTAAAGCCCAATTTGGGCAGCAGCAGGAGAAGACACCTCCCCTGGGAGGAGAGGCTGAGAGCACTGAGAATGTTCAGCCTGGAAAGGAGACGGTGTTGGGGTGACCTCACTGTGGCCTTCCAGGACCTGAAGGGAGCCAAGAAAGACGGGAAGGGAATGTTTAGAAGAGCTTGGAGTGACAGGACAAGGGGGAATGGTTTCAAACTGCCAGAGGGCAGGGAGAGATGGGATACTGGGAAGGAACTGCTGGCTGGAAGGGTGGAGAGGGGCTGGAATGGATTTCCCAGAGAAGCTGTGGCTGCCCCTGGATCCCTGGGAGTGTCCAAGGCCAGCTTGGATTGCCTTGGAGCCACGTGGCACAGTGGAAGGTGTCAGGGTTGGAACTGGGTGGCCTTTGAAGTCAAACCCAAGTCCAACCCAAACCATTCCGGGATTCCCTGAGAGGATACTCCGAGCTGGGGTGGGATCGGTGCCCTGGGATTTTCCCCCCTCCCTGCTGGGCCCCCCTGAGGTGTTCCCTGTGCAGGAAGGACGGATTCTGCAGGAGAAGGCGGCACTTTCCTGCCCCCGTCAGCTCTGTCCCATCACTAACCCAAGAGCTGGAGACAATCCCCTCATACACCGGCATTGAGGGCGACCTCTCCGCTGCCCTTCCCACCCGGGGGTGCTCCCTCTTTTAATTTAGGGAAAGGAAAAGGAGCGGAGCGGGTGGAAGAGTGGATGGAAAAGCGGGTGGAAAAGCGGCCCCTCGCGACCTCTCTTCAACCAGCTCCGAACCGAAGCCGTCCGTCACCTCGGACACCACAACACAAAACAACTTCCAGCCTGTTTTAAACATCCCCGAGGGGGAATCTCGTCTTTTCCCCTCCTGCCTCCCTCCTGGGATCCTTTCGATCCGTTTTTCCATCGCAGGCAGCCCTCGAGGGGAAGCGGAACGGTGTCCTCCTTGTCCCGGAGGTGGGTTTCTGGCCCGGCTTTTGTGGTTCCAGAAGGGGCTTTGGGGGGAAGGTTTGGGGGCAGCTCTCCCTATAAATCACCCCGGCTGGGATTCAGGTGTGGGTTTAGGCTGCAGGCCGGGCCTTGCATTGCTCTAGGACAAGCCTAGATGGAGTCTCACGCTACACTCTGCCCACCCACGCAACGTGGGCCTTTCCTGCATTTCCCCTTCCTCCATCCCTTATTCCCTAAGACTTACACCCCACTGTTGGGAACGGCTTGTTTCGTTTACGGCCCTTCCCAGTATCTGATGCCCTTCCCTGGACGGGGGAGAAAAAAACCAGCTGGACAACCAGCAAACCCTAAAAGAGACCCCTCTGCACCCCCCAAGGCAGAAGGTCCTGCCAGGCCCTCCAGGACAGGGAGGCCCTTCACAGCTGATTAAAAGAGGTCCAGACCCGTTCAGGCTTTCACACAAAATCGGGGCTGAATTGTCCCAGCCTCTACACTCCAAAAATCCCAACCAACCCTGTAGGGCTGGCGGGAGTTAAACCGGGTTTGTGGATTAACAGCTGGGCTTTCAGGGAGTCCCCCAAGTCCAGCTTTTCTTTTACTCTTGGCTCTTTCACCCTAATTTAAGGATTCTCCAGTCCGAGCCTGAAACTCGGCCGGTGCCACCAGCGACAAAGGAGAATTTTCTTTTCTTTTTTCCTTTTTTTTTTTTTTAAATTTAAAATAGTTTTAATTTCGAAAGAGCTTTAACTCCCAGCCCTCTCTCACTTGCAAAAGCCCTTCGCTGCTCAGAGGCTGCTGTCTCAGGGGTGGGTGTCGAGCGAATCCCTCCCTCACGTTGTCCCTCCACGCCGCGTTGGCATCACCTCATTTCCACAGGACCGGGGGCAGCGTGAACCTGCTCGTAAACCGCATTAGCGGCTCATTTCCAAGTCTTTTTGTTCCATTTCCAAAGGTTGCCGGCGTGTCCGGAATGCAGAGCCGCTCGTTAAACGTGGCCCGCCCACGGGGGGCTCCTTCCAGAGCCCCGGGCACCCTGATCCCTGGATAATCAGCGGCAGGAGGGGGGCACTTGGTGTCCTGATAATTGGAAATTATCCCTCGAAACATCTGCGCGGAGAGGTCGCGTCTCACCCCCCGAAAGGAGGGACGGGAGGGAGGGAAGGAGGAGGAAAATCTCCCGGGAGGGGAAAAAGGAGGAGAGGGATGAAGCGAGTGGCAGAGGGGATGTGGGAGAGCTCGGGTGGCAGCTGGGAGGAGGAGGAGGAGGGAGACGTGGACATGGGGACACGTCTGGGGACACGTCTGGGGGGGTTTGGTCCCGGGGCAGGACAGGGCACAAACCACCTCACCTGTGGCCCTGGTTCTCCCCGTGGCCCCGGAGGTCCATCTGCTCCAGCCATTCCGGCCTTGCCAGGCCATCCCATCTGTCCCTTGAAGCCTCCCAGTCCAGGGACTCCCTTGGCTCCCTGGGAACCACCAACAGCAGCGGGTGTGGAGGTGCTCCAGTCCAACATCACCCAACCGCTCCCATGGCTTTGGGAACGGAGGGACACCATTCCCATTCCCATTCCCATTCCCATTCCCATTCCCATTCCCATTCCCATTCCCATTCCCATTCCCATTCCCATTCCCATCCCACTTTTGCGGAGGATGAAGAGGCCGCTTTAGCTTGGATTTCCACCTTTCCCTGTCCACTGGTGATGTGGACACCCCTTTCCTGGGATGATCCCCAACGATTTCTAGTTCCCAGCTCTCCCAGCCCATTTAAACAGTCCTTTAGTCTGGAACCTCAGGAAAAACAGGGAGCCCTGGTCCATAAATTCCCCGCTCATCCGCACCCTTGGGATTCCATCCTGAGCAAGGAATGCTCCCGTGACACACAGCAGAAGGAAAAACCCAACCCCCAGTCTCCAGCGAGGGTGGAAAACAGAGGAATGTGGGAAGGAGAAGGGCAGGGAATGATATTTCCCAAAAAAATCAACAAAAGCAACAACTCCTCGGAGATCCCAAATCACCCTGGAGGGCAGACCCGGATGCAGGAAGGGCCCGAGGGGCTGGAAAATGCCAAAACACTTGATGGAACCTGCTGGGATCGTTGGATATTTTCCTTTCTCCCTTTTTTTTTCCCCCAAAGCACTTACTGTTTTAATGGAAATCCCTTTTTTTTCCCCCCTCCTCCCCCTGTGGAAAAGCACAGATTTTTTTGTCACCTGCTCTTAAATTTAAAGAATTTTAAGTCTAAATTTCAGCCTTTTAGAGGGAAAACAAAGCAATGCAGAGAAGGGAGATGGAGGGGGAGGGATCCAGGTGGGAATTCCTCAGGGAGCTGGGAGACCTTTGCCACTTCCACATCCAAGGAGGCAGCAGCATGATCTGTTCTTTCCGCCCCCAGAGCATCCCAGGAACCCTTTAATCCTGGGAATGTGATGGAATAAACTCTGCAAGCCCCAGCTGGGGGGGTCTGGGGTGGTTTTTCCTCACCCCAAGCAGGACCCCTCCCCGGGGTTTGGTACATTGGCAGAGGGTGAATTTAAGGAGACCTCCCTCTCCTGCCCTTTCCAGCCGCATTCCCAGCCTTTGGCTGCTCCAGACAGTTGCCCTTTGCCCTCTGGAAAGGGTACCTGTGACTCAGAAGGTGGTAATTTTGTTACCCCGACCTGATGGATGCGGGATTTACTCTTCCCTGAACGGCAGCTCCACGCAGCTACGAACCTTCGCTCCTTTCTCCCCAGGAATTCCCGAGGCTCCATCGTTCCCTGCTGCTCCCCGCTCCCCCTGGAAGGAGCCAAGAGAAAATCACGGCTAACGTGGCCCTGGCAAGGCTGGAATTTCCTGAAGGAACTGGTTTGTCTGCAGGGCACAGAGTTATTCACTGAGCGTGAGCTCGGCACGCGAGGAGAGTGACAAATTCCATTAAAAACCCCCTTTCCTTGACAATCCCAACAGATCCCATGGAGCAGCAGGGCTGGGCTGGATGAAGCTGGCTGAGAACCATTCCCAGGTTGAATCCCAGTTCTCTGGGGTGAATTTGGGGATGGAGTGGGAAACGTGACTCGTGGAGGTGAGGGAAGTCCCCCACCCCGGTGCCCAAACATCTCCACGTTGGTTTCTGGGAACAGATTCCAAGTAACCCAATTTGGGCCCTTTGAAGGGAATAAACACTTGGCAGAGGTGGATTTGCAGCACCTGCAGAGCTTTTGGGAACCCTCTTATTTCGTGGAACTGGGGGAGTTTTAGGGCCCCTTCCCACCCGATCCGCCCTGTGATCCCATCGTTCAGACGCTCACCTTTGGTCCGTGCCGTCCATCCGATCCCGGGATCCCCGGTTTTCCGGGACTGCCCATTTCTCCCTGTGGATGGAAAAGAAGCGGGATGGGCCGTGAGGACAAACAGGCCCCGGAACGTCGGGAAAGCTGGTTCTGAAAAAAGCAAAGGAAAAGGATAATCGAGGGGCGAACACGACGACGCTCCCAGTACCGGAAAACCAAAGCACGGGAAAAAGTCTCGAATCAGGCTGAGAATTCGAGATCTACATTTAACTAAGGCCTAATTTTACCGATTAGACTCGTGGAACTAATTAAGAGTAATTTAACTCAGATCATTTTAAATCAGCGCAGAATTTTAGGTTGCCTCCCGTCTCCAGCTCAGCTCTGGGGAAAGTAGGCGGGAAATTCCCAACAGGTGCAGGAAAATATTAATAACAACAACAATAATAATCATCATCATCATCATAATAGCGATAAACCCCCATCCCACTGGCTCAGTTATACCAACAGCTCCCTTATTTCTTATCGAAGGTTTCAAAGCCCTCCCTAAAAAGCCCATTAAGGGTAATTATCTTTGTTTACCGAGCCAGGACTAATGAGGAGCTCGACCTGAGCGCTGGCGTTGCTAAGCCACAGGTCAGGAGGGGATTGAGGCGAGTCCTGGTTTATTTGGTGCCCCAGATTATCCGAAAGCTCCCTGCCATCCTTAAAACCTCCCCGGCCTTGTCCCCCTGCTCCTTGTGGCCGGGTTTCCCGGAGGGATTTCTGCCGCCACAGCTGGCCAGATTCCTGCTGGGGGTGAGCGGGAAGCACTGCTGGGAAACGGGAAGTTGGGATGAGCTCACCTTGGTGCCTTTGGCTCCGGGAGCGCCGGCACGTCCTGGAAGCCCCCGGAAGCCCTGAGGATAAAGGAGATGCCAGGCGTGGGTGTTCAACCAAGGAGAGGGCAGGGAGGGAGGAATTCGGAGATATTTGACCAGAACCATGTCTTCTGGAAAGCTTTGGAATCTCTCCAAGGGTGGCGATTCCATAGGACCTGCCCCCCACCCCATCTCCTACCTTTGCTCCTTTCTGCCCGGCGTCTCCGGTGGTCCCAGGATCACCTTTCCATCCCTATGTGGGAAAAAACCAGGATAAACACTCCAACGCACAGCCCGAAAGGGGATGGATCCAAGCCTGGGGACAACTTTGGAGGAGTTTTGCCTTTTTGTTGTGCTTTCGAACGCCAAAGGCTCCCCGAAAATTCAGAGCTCGTGGTCGCTCAGTTGCTGGAAATACAATGAGCTCTGGAATGGGACTGGGAATGACCTGGGAGAAGGTCAGGGATGTAGCGAGGCGGGACGGGATCCTGTGATGAGCCACCACTGGGAAAAGTTTGGAAAATGCCCCTTGAGGGCCTGAGGGAGGTCTGGGAGATAATGGGGGTGGAACAACCACCACGACTGAGACGTTTGGGGTTCTCCCTCTGCTCTTTTCACTGCCCCTGGAGACTGAGCCGTTATTCCAAGTCTGGATCCTCCAGGCACTACCTACAGGAGGTTCATTACTTCCTCCCAAAAATCGTCCTCTCCCGCTGCCTCCCGAAAATCTTCTGCTGTTTTTTGTGGTTTTTTTTTTTTTTTTTGTCTCGTGGAAAAACGAAACAGGGAAACCTCCGGAATTCGGGTTGTCTCCGGGAAATAAAGCCCTGTTCCCATGAAGCATCACCCTGAGGATGCACTTTGAGTAATTACGGGTCAAAGTCCCATCCGCGTGCAGGAAATTATTTGGGATCAAGGGAGGTGCCCTGTGGGGAGAGACAACCAGCTCATCCCAGGAAAATGAGGCCCGTGAGGGCTTTATAGGGAATGATTCCGTCGTTCCCTGCTCTCTCCACCAGGCAGCTCAGCACTGAACAGGGCTTGGTACGTGGAGGAACTTGGAATTTGGGCCTTGGCAAGAAAACAAGGAAAACTCAGGCTGGAAAAGATGGAAAAGCTGGAAACCTCTGGAGACATGGATGGAGTGTCTACTGGGAGCCGGAGAACGATCCTCCTAAAAATCAGGCCAAGATGTGGATTGGAGACTCCTCCAGGAGATGGAGACTCCTCCAGGAGATTAAGGAGTGATTTCTCTCTAGGAAAGACCCACCTGACTCCAGGAACGAGGTGTGGGAAGGAGGAATAGGGTGTGGGAAGAGAAGTGAAGGTGGACACGGAGTCTCTTCCCGCCGAACAATCCGTGTCCCTTCCCAACACTCACCGGCTTCCCCTTCTGCCCCTGGAGACCTCTGTCGCCTTTGGCTCCCTTGTTTCCATTCTTCCCATCGAGACCTGCCACCCCCTGCCAAAAAGTGGGGAAAAAACCATGGATTTAGTGGCAGCTGAGGGGGTTGGGAACAATCGTTGGGATGGAAGTTCAGCAATAGGATCCCGGGATTCCCAGATCCCGCAGTCTGAGGTCCGAAGCTCCCCGAGACCTGAGGCTGGGACTGAGCACAAACTTTTCCTCCTCTGGGTTTGCAGGGCTGGCAAATAAAACCTGTGGGTTGGTTATGATCGGATCATGTTCCTAATTCCAGCTCGGAAAACAGAGGGAAGTGGCAGCTGAAGAGGCATCCTGGGCCAAGAAAATTCCGGGGGTGACGGCTGCGGTTGGAAAAGGGAACAAGGACCCTGGGGTTTAGGGGGAGGGAGGGTCACCCACATTCCTGGGCTCGGGATCTGCAGCTTCAGCCCTTTTTTGCCACGTTTGGGAGCTTCTGGAGCCCCCCAGCTCAGAGGGGGCAGGAAACCACGTCCAGCACCGGCACCTCTTTGCGTGGGGTCACATGAAAGCTGCAGGAAATTCCCATTTATTTAGGGTTTTGTTTTTTTGCAAGGCTGCCACAGCCTGGCCGATTTTCCTGGCACTTTTCAGCCCCTGGATGTGAGGAAATTGGATTTATCCCCACTGGAGGCACTGAGTGCACAAAGGAGAATGAATTGGCTGCTTGAAGCAGATCAGGTGGACAAGTGGTGGCTGTGGTTGGAGATGGGAACAAGGATATTGTGGAGACACCATCACACTGTGAGTGACTTAAGGGGGTCAAACGCAATCCTGGGCTCTGGATCTGCAACTTCAGCCCTTTTTGCCACATTTGGGAGCCACCCAGCTCAGAGGGGACCCAGCCCCACGTCCAGCACCGGCACCTCTTTGCGTGGGGTCACATGAAAGCTCCAGAAAATTCCCATTTATTTGGGGTTCTTTTTTTGCAAGGTTGGCCAATGTTCCTGGCACTTTTCAGCCCCTGGATGTGAGGAAATTGGATTTATCCCCACTGGAGGCACTGAGTGCACAAAGGAGAATGAATTGGCTGCTTGAAGCAGATCAGACGGACAAGTGACATTCTCTCCCCGGCATTAATTTGCTGTAGGATGTTGAAATACACTCATTAAAAGAAAATCTATTTAACCCCCCAACACCAGCAGATTTCCTCCTCTCCGAGATGAACAGTTCAAACTGTTCCAACGCGATCCTGGCGACAAGAACCAGCCCAGAGTCCCTCACAGGCCCCGCACCTTTTCATTCCCGGGTGGAAAAATTCAGCTCCACCTCAGCCCATTTTATATTTCCGAGTAAAAGGAGGATTTGGGAGCCAACCTGGTGCCTCTCTGGCTCTGCAGCTCTTGTCTGGATCAGGGAAAACCCCCCTGCACCATCAGGCACCAACGTCTCCTGCAAACCACTCCCTGTTTGTTGACACAGTCAGTAGGAAGTTCCAGCTGGGGCTGTAAAAAAGGGGCCATAAACCCCAGGGATAACGGGAATGTTCTCTGTTTGCCGGGAAGGATTGCTTGTTCGGAGGGCAATAAACCATTTGGTCGGCTGGTTAAAGCCCACAAAGCCTCGGAGTCTCCCTGGAATCTCACAAGAGCCTGGAGTTTCTGAGGGTTTTCTGGCCTGACAGACCATCTGGCCGGGGCTTTTCCCAAGGGGATGGGTTGAAAAAGGCCCCTCTGGAGCCTGATCCTGAAGGATCCCGGCACCAGTTCGAGGTTTCTGAGGTCGGCTGTGCCAAGTTTTCCCTGTTTTCCTGTTCTTTTCCCCCCCCAGCTCTCATCTCCCTGCTTTATGTCGTGAGGCGCTTCAGGGTTCGCCTGGGCCCGGAAGGATCCCAAATGGGATTTAAGGAAGAGCTTTTAGGAAGGGTTTAAGCTGTGCTGGAAGGCTCAAAGCCGGGTTTAAGCCTCGCCTAGAGAAGAGGAACAAATCTGGGAGTTGTTTTGATCCCACCACGGGCGGGTTCCTGCCCGTCCCGGGGCCAAAAGGGCTTTGCCAGGAGGACTAAGAGGTTTGTCACCAGGCCTGGACGTGGCAGCAGGTCTGTCCCTGCTTCGGGGCCAGACATTTAAAAACAACAACATAATAAAAACAATAATTAAAAATAGTAATTAAAAAATTAGAAAATAATATTAGCAAAAAAAAAAAACAAACGGGGAGAGGAAAAGGAAAAATGTTGGGCACTTTGAAAAGGGAAAGGAGCTGAATGGAAATAGAAATTTGTCCCCTTCAGATTTACTTTCTGGCTCTTTCCAGACAAATAAAAGCTGGGGAAAAAAACCAGTTTAAAGGGAATTTAACTGCTGGAAATGACTCTTTTCTGTCACTGTTGCTGGAGCAGCTTCATCCAGCTGCAAAGACACAGGTACCACAGGCACTGTCCCTGCTTCAGCTGGGAGGGAAGCAGGACAAGGAGGTGATGCTTTCCCAGGAAATCCACAGCCAGGCCAAGAAAGGGATGGAAAAGGAGAAAAAAATCAGAAAAAATCATAATAAAGAAATTTAAAAGTAAAAATGAAATTAAAAAAAGCAATAATAAAAAGAAGAGGGAGAGGAAGAGGAAAAATGTTGGGCACTTTAAGAAGGGAAAGGAGTTGAATGGAAATGGAAATTTGTCCCCTTCAGATTTACTTTTTGGCTCTTTCCAGGTAAATAAAAGCTGGGGAAAAAAGCAGTTTAAAGGGAATTTAACTGCTGGAAATGGCTCCTTCTGTCACTGTTGCTGGAGCAGCTTCATCCAGCTGCAAAGACACAGGTACCACAGGCACTGTCCCTGCTTCAGCTGGGAGGGAAGCAGGACAAGGAGGTGATGCTTTCCCAGGAAATCCACAGCCAGGCCAAGAAAGGGATGGAAAAGGAGAAAAAAATAATAAAAAGAAGAGAAAAAAAGAGACAAAGAATATAAAAAAAGGAGAGAGGAGAAGATGAAAAATGTTGAGCACTTTGAAAAGGGAAAGGAGCTGAATAGAAATGGAAATTTGTCCCCTTCAGATTTACATTCTGGCTCTTTCCAGACAAATAAAAGCCGGGGAAAAAAAGCCGTTTAAAGGCAATTTAAGAGGTGGAGTCCTGGAAATGGCCCTTGCTGTCATTAAAGTGTTGCTGGAACAGCTTCAGCCAGACACAGGTAGCGGGGAGGCCACGCAGAGAGGGGCTGACTCACCACTCCCGTGACGCAAAGACATCTTCGAGCAGCCCGAGATGCTTCCAGGCACAAATTCCTGCGGATCTTTGGGCCGGAGCCAAAGGCACGAGCCTCAGGCTCAGCGTTTCCAGGCAGACGAACAAGCCGGGAATTAGCTGGATCACGCCGGGAAAGGGCGGGACCCACCGGCCCGGCCCGAAAGGATGAGGCTCTTTGGAGTCAAAAAGTGGAGGAATTTCCAACCCCCTGCTCCCAGGTTTCCCCCCTTCCTGGGCTTCCGTGCCAAAAGTTTGATGGGATGATGCAGGTGTAGGAGTTGGGAGCGTCCACCTCAGAGTTTCAGCTGGGTTTTTATCCCTTTCCCGTGTTTTTATCCCTTCCCTGCCGTGTCCCTTCTCCCAGTGGTTCCGTCCGCAAGGATTTGCTGCAGTTTGGAGCATCCTCCTCTCTCCCCCCAAAAAAAATTGTGACTTGGTGTGGGAACAACCTGGGATAGTGGGAGGTGTCCCTGCTCATGGCAGGGGTTGGAATGAGGAGATCCTGAAGGTCCCTTCCCGCCCAAACCATTCCGTGCTTCCACGTGGAATTCCAAAGCCCTGATGATAATTCATTCTGGGGCACTATTATGGAATCATGGAATGGTTTGGGCCAGAAGGGACCTTAAAGACCATCCAGTCCAACCCCCCTTCTACCATCCCAGGTTGCTCCAAGAGAATCCAGCCTGGCCTTGGACACTTCCAGGGATCCGGGGGCACCACAATATCCACAGTAAAGTCAAATTCCTGCTTAAAACCATCCGCACCCTCCCCCTTCTCTGGGATATATCACCCCTTAATTTCCAAAATCCTGAAGAGTCATCCCTGTTTTAGTGAAAAATCCTGGATTTCTCCTGCCTTTCCCTCCCTCTCACGTGCCAGTGGCTCTGCTCCAAGTTTGGAATACGCTGGAGAAGGGAACACCTCAGGGATGGTCCTGAGGCAGAAGCAGAAGATGCCGGGAGCTGGTGGGTCTCCAACTTCCAGGGAAGTTGAAGTAGGACACCCCTGGGAATAATCCCATGGCTGTTGGATGGTGTTACCACACAGATCCTGTTTTTTTAGGGAAAGAATCCACAGGCTGCTGGGAAAATACAGAGCCCAGCTCACAGGGGGAGGTGAGAGAGAAGAACATCCCCGAGCTCCAGGATGGGAAAGGTCAAGGAAACCCCAGGAACTGGAAAAGACCTGGAGAAGGCCCCGGAAAGCCAAAATACGGAGCGATGGGAAGAGAAGGGGGGTTAAAAAAAAAAATAGGGGTTTGGAGGGAGAATAACGGGTTAATTTTTTGGTATTTGGAACTTTTTCGGGATTTGAATTTTTTTCGCTATTTGGAATTTTTTTTTGGTATTCGAGTTTTTTTGGGTTTTTAAGGCACAGGGAATAAAAGAGAGGAGCTGGAAGCCCCGAGGGATGCTCGAGATGAGGAGTTAATAGCCATAAAAGGCTGCAATTTAAATGTAAAAGAGACAGAAGCCAGGCAGGAGCAGCGCAGGAAAAAGGGAGAAGTATTTTTAAAGAGGATAAAAGGGAGGAGGAATTGTGGTTGGAATAGCAGGAATGAGCTTCACGAGGTCCGGTCTGGAGTCAACCAGACCCATCGAAACTCTCGGGGGAATAATCGCAGGGAGGAGACGCAAAATGCTGCCAAACTGGGAACTTGTGTGGCAGCTCTCGAAGGAGTGAGGGTTTTTCACGGGAGAAATGACTCCCAGGGAATTGGGATTCGCGGACAAAAAGGTGGGAATTAAGAGGGAGGCGAAGGGAAATGGGAAGCAGAGATTGCCTTCAGGGCTTTGCACAGGATGGGGCGGGGACAGCTCAGGAAAAAGGGGAGAAGGGGGGTTGGGGAGCCAGGCGTGGACAGGTTCTCCTGCCCTTCTGGAATAATAAATGGGCAAATCCCAGGGGAGCACTTCCAGGATGATAAAGGTGGGGTTGTGAGGGACGATCCACAGCAGGAGGTGGCTCCTCGGGCAGGGTGGGAAGGGGATGATGTGGCTCAGGTGGAAGAATCCCCTGAAGCTGCCCATGAAACACGCCTTGGATGTGATGGAAAAGGGATCCCGGGTCAGCTGAATTCCATCCAGGAATGTAAATCAAGGCCCTCCCAAGCTCTGATCTGACTTCGGCAACCTCAGAAAGGCAGAGAAGGACCAAACCCAAATTCCATTAGCTCCAAGCACAGCCCAGACACCATTGCCCTGCTCCAGCAGAATCCCTGGATGTTCCCAAAAGAAACATTCCTTGACTTTCCTCACATATTGAAGGAGAAGACACCGCTTTCTGGGAATAATTCCAATCCCCTGCCATGGAGGAGGACACATTCCACTAGCCCAGGTTGCTCCAGCCTGAGGAGAAAGAGCATTTCCCAGCCATCCCTGGGCAGATAAACCCGGGCCAGCCCCTCCTCACCCTCCCAGCCAGCAATTCCTTCCCAATCTCCCATCTCTCCCTGCCCTCTGGCACTGGGAAGCCATTCCCTGTGTCCTGTCCCTCCAGGCCTTGTCCCCAGTCCCTCTCCAGCTCTCCTGGAGCCGCTTTAGTTCCTGCAAGGTCTCTCAGGAGCCTTCTCTTCTCCAGGAGAACATTCCCAGCTCTCCCAGCCTGGCTCCAGAGCAGAGGGATCCAGAATCATGGAATCCCAGGATTGTTTGGGTGGGAAGGGACCTTAAAAACCTCCAGTTCCACCCCCTGCCACGGGCAGGGACACCTTCCACTATCCCAGGCTTCTCCAACCTGCCCTTGGACACTTCCAGGGATCCAGGGCCAGCCACAGCTTCTCTGGGAAATCCATCCCAGCCCCTCCCCACCCTCCCAGCAGCAATTCCTTCAACAATCCCTTGGATCAAGGGTTGGGCTTGATGATCTCAGAGGTCTTTTCCAACCCGGTTGATTCCACGATTCTATGAATTCCCAGAGCTTTTTTTTCCAGCAAAACCTCTTTGACCATGGATTTTTTGGGGATTGCCACCCCTCTCCTCCCCTCCCCTGCCCCACGGACGCGGCTGAGGGGGGAGAACCAGAGCTCCCCTCCCACCTCCGCCCCCAAGACTTGCACAGGAACACGTTCCAACTCACGGCAGGGCCCGGCAAACTCGGCTCTCCCGGCTCCCCCTGCAAGGAAAACAGGGATGGGTTACCCCGGAGAAGATCCCTCTGGGAACGGGGACGACCACGGGAGCTCTGGAAGAGGGGACAAGGAGATTTTGGGCATCTCTTGTGGGATCCCCCAAACGTCTCAGGACTCCACCGAGTTTAGGCGGAGCTTAGAAGTCCTCACCTCCCACCCGAACACTGACATTCCAGCGGGGGAAATTCCCGGCCGTTCCAGCCTGGGAAAGATGCCAGAGTGCGATTTAGAAATGGGAAAACTCTTTAGGGCTCTGCTGGCGAAGGGCAGCTGCCTCTGCTCCCTCAGAACCTTTCCATCAGCAGTTCCCGGGAGGGAATTCGGGATCACCCGAGGGAGCTGTGGGGGGGTTTTACACGTCAGTTCTTGATGATTTGAAATCAGTTTTGTGGGATTTACACACCAGTTCTGTGGGATTTTACAGACCAGTTCTGTGGGATTTACACACTGGTTCTGTGGGGTTTTACACACCAGTTTTGTGGGATTTTACACACCAGTTCTGTGGGATTTTACACACCAGTTTTGTGGGATTTACACACCAGTTCTGTGGGATTTACACACCACTTCTGTGGGATTTACACACCACTTCTGTGGGATTTACACATCAGTTTTGTGGGATTTACACACCAGTTCTTTGGGATTTTACACACCAGTTCTGTGGGATTTTACACACCAGTTCTGTGGAATTTACACACCAGTTCTGTGTGATGTCACACACCAGTTCTGTGGGATTTTACACCCCAGTTCTGTGGGATTTTACAGACCAGTTTTGTAGGATTTACACACCAGTTCTGTGGGATTTACACACTGGTTCTGTGGGGTTTTACACATCAGTTCTGTGGGGTTTTACACACCAGTTTTGTGGGATTTTACACACCAATTTTGTGGGATTTACACCCCAGTGCTGTGGGATTTTACACATCAATTTTGTGGGATTTACACACCAGTTCTATGGGATTTTACACATCAGCTCTGTGGGATTTACACACCAGTTTCGTGTGATTTACAAATCAATTTTGAGTGGTTTTACACATCAGTTCTGTGTGATTTACATGCCAGTTTTGTGTAATTTTACACATCAGTTTTGAGTGATTTTACACATCAATTTTGTGTGATTTTACACATTAATTTTGTGGGATTTACACACCAGTTCTGTGGGATTTTACACACCAGCTCTGTGGGATTTACACACCAGTATTGTGTGTTTTACACACAATTTTTGTGTGATTTACACATCAGTTCTGCAGGATTTTACACACCAGTTTTGAGTGATTTCACACACCAGTTTTGTGTGATTTACACATCAATTTTGAGTGATTTACACACAGTTCTGTGTGATTTGGCACATCAGTTTCATGTGTTTTACACACAATTTTTGTGTCATTTTACACATCAGTCCTGTGGGATTTTAAACACCATTTTTGTGTGATTTACACACCAGTTTTGTGTGGTTTTACACACCAGTTTTGTGTGATTGTACACACCAGTTTGGTGTGATTTTACACATCAGTTTTGTGCCATTTTACACATCAGTTCTGCGTGATTTTACACACCAACTTTGTGTGATTTTACACACCAGTTCTTGAGTGATTTACACACAGTTCTGGATGATTTTATGCAGCTCTTGTGTGATTTTACACTTTAGTCCTTGTGTGATTTCACACACCAATTTTGTGTGATTCACCCACCAGTTTTGTTTGATTTTACACACCAGTTCTGGAGCGATTTGCACAGAGATCTGTGTG
Organism: Oxyruncus cristatus; assembly: GCA_013399855.1. Taxonomy (NCBI): domain Eukaryota; kingdom Metazoa; phylum Chordata; class Aves; order Passeriformes; family Cotingidae; genus Oxyruncus; species Oxyruncus cristatus. The sequence continues at coordinate 20,573 of VXAY01004474.1, forward strand.
ATCTTAAACACCAGTTCTGTGTGATTTTACACTTTAGTCCTTGTGTGATTTCACACACCAATTTTGTGTGATTTTTCACACTAATTTTGTGTGATTTACACCAGTTCTGGAGCGATTTGCACAGAGATCTGTGTGATTTTAAACACTAGTTCTGTGTGATTTTACACATCAGTTCTGCGTGATTTTACACACCAGTTTTGTGGGATTTACACACCAGTTCTGGAGTGATTTACACAGAGTTTTGGGTGATTTCACACGTCAATTTAGTGTGATTTTACACACCAGTTCTGAGATTTTAAACACCAGTTTTGTGTGTGATTTACACACCAGGTTTGTGTAATTTTACACATCAATTTTGAGTGATTTTACACACCAATGTTGTGTGATTTACACACCAATTTTGAGTGATTTTACACATCAATTTTGTGTAATTTTACACATCCGTTGTGAGGGATTTTACACAGCAGTTCTGTGTGATTTCACACATCAATTTTGTGTGATTTTAAATATCAGTTCTTGAGTAATTTACAATTAGTTCTGTGTGATTTTACACACCAGTTTTGCGTGGTTTTACACACCAATTTTGTGTGATTCACCCACCAGTTTTGTTTGATTTTACACACCAATTTTGTGTGATTCACCCACCAGTTCTGTGTCATTTCCACACCAGTTCTGTGTGAATTCACACACCAGTTTTGTGTGATTTTCACATCAATTTTGAGTGATTTACACACAGTTCTGTGTGATTTGGCACATCAGTTTCATGTGTTTTACACACAATTTTTGTGTCATTTTACACATCAGTCCTGTGGGATTTTAAACACCATTTTTGTGTGATTTACACACCAGTTTTGTGTGGTTTTACACACCAGTTTTGTGTGATTGTACACACCACTTCGGTGTGATTTTACACATCAATTTTGTGTCATTTTACACACCAACTTTGTGTGATTTTACACACCAGTTCTTGAGTGATTTACACACAGTTCTGGATGATTTTATGCAGCTCTTGTGTGATTTTACACTTTAGTCCTTGTGTGATTTCACACACCAATTTTGTGTGATTTTTCACACTAATTTTGTGTGATTTACACCAGTTCTGGAGCGATTTGCACAGAGATCTGTGTGATTTTAAACACTAGTTCTGTGTGATTTTACACATCAGTTCTGCGTGATTTTACACACCAGTTTTGTGGGATTTACACACCAGTTCTGGAGTGATTCACACAGAGTTCTGGGTGATTTCACACGTCAATTTAGTGTGATTTTACACACCAGTTCTGGGATTTTAAACACCAGTTTTGTGTGTGATTTACACACCAGGTTTGTGTAATTTTACACATCAATTTTGAGTGATTTTACACACCAATTTTTTGTGATTTACACACCAATTTTGAGTGATTTTACACATCAATTTTGTGTAATTTTACACATCCGTTGTGAGGGATTTTACACAGCAGTTCTGTGTGATTTCACACATCAATTTTGTGTGATTTTAAATATCAGTTCTTGAGTAATTTACAATTAGTTCTGTGTGATTTTACACACCAGTTTTGCATGGTTTTACACACCAATTTTGTGTGATTTACACACCAGTTTTGTTTGATTTTACACACCAATTTTGTGTGATTCACCCACCAGTTCTGTGTCATTTCCACACCAGTTCTGTGTGATTTACACACCAGTTCTGGGTGATTCTACACACCAGTTTTGTGTCATTTTGCACACCAGTTCTGTGTGATTTACACACCAGTTCTGGGTGATTCTACACACCAGTTTTGTGTCATTTTGCACACCAGTTCTGTGTGATTTACACACCAGTTCTGGGTGATTCTACACACCAGTTTTGTGTCATTTTGCACACCAGTTCTGTGTGATTTACACACCAGTTCCTGAGTGATTTTACACACCAGTTTTATGTGATTTACGCACCAGTTCTGGGTGATTCTACACACCAGTTTTGTGTGATTTACACACCAGTTTTGTGTCACTTTACACACCAATTCTGTGTGATTTACACACCAGTTCCTGAGTGATTTCACACACCAGTTCTGGGTGATGTCACACACCAGTTCTGTGTGATTTACACACCAGTTCCTGAGTGATTTCACACACCAGTTCTGGGTGATGTCACACACCAGTTCTGTGTGATTTACACGGGAATTTCATGTGATTTCCACACCAGTTCCTGAGTGATTTCACACCTCAATTCCGTGTGGTTTTGCAGTTTTGGGTGGTTTTACACCTCACTTCTGACAGGAGACGCCTCAAGATTCGCGTTCTCTGCACTCACCTTCTGTCCCACGGGTCCCCTGGATCCGAAAAGCCCCATCGCTCCCTTGGATCCAGCTTCACCTTTGACTCCCTAAAATTTGAAACCAGCTGTTAAATCCACTTTGAACCCGTCCTGCTCTCCAAGCCGCCCACCCCCAGGGAGAGGGGAGGAGAAGAACCCCCGCAGGGGACAGAGAGGGGGACAAAAAGCACCTTTTCTCCACCAAATTCAGTCCGAGGTGGGTTTTCTTTGATTTTTAAAAAACCCCCAAACCCATGGAAGCATCTCCAGGGGTTTCCTCCACAGTCCAAAGTCACTCAGATGTTTGGCCAAGAGGTTTTCTTCCTTTAGGAGCTGCTTGAGTGTTATTTTAGGT
>VXAY01004475.1:1617-29951 GCA_013399855.1 Oxyruncus cristatus
GGGGGATTTCAGGATGAGAGTCCGGGGTGGGGGGGTCAGGATGGGGGTACTGGGGAGGTCAGGGTGGTCCTGGGCAGGTGATCAGGATGGGGGTCCTGGGGGTTCAGGATTGTCCCGAATGAGTAAGGTTGGGAGTCCCAGGATGAGGGTCCGGGGGGGATCAGGATGTGGGTCCATGGGGTGCATCAGGACGGTCCTGAGGAGGTCAGGACAGGGGTCCTGGGGGGTGGTTCCGGATGATGTTCCTGCTCCTTTGGTGTCCTGGGTGAGTTCCAGGATGACATTCCAGACCATTCCCCCGCTCCTGTCCTTCCCAAATATTTCTTTCCCCCTCTGTCCCGGTTTCCCTCCCCAGGCCATGGAGAAGTTCGGGATGAGCTTCGGGGGCGGCCCCAGCAGGAAGGACCTGCTGGACACCATCGAGGCGCAGAAGCAGCAGCTGCTGCGGTACCAGGCGCGGCTCAAGGACGTGGTGCTGGCCTACAAGAGCCTGCTCAAGGAGAAGGAGGCGCTGGAGGCCAGCCTGAAGGTGCTCTCCGTGTCCCACGAGGGCCATCTCCCAGCGCCCGGCCCCGGGGATCCCCTGGATGACCGGAGCTCCGAGCACAGCGAGGACAGCGCGGGCACGGCCACCAGCGCCGACACCGCGGCCAGCGGGACCAGCAGGGACACGGCGGCCAGCGGGACCAGTGTGAGCAGCGCCACGGGGGACACCACGGCCGGCGTGAGCGGCAGCCCCGGGGACGCCGCAGCTGCTGTGAGCAACGTGAGCTGCACCAGGGGGGACGCGGGGCCCGAGGAGGACAGCCCCGCGGCCGCCGCGGCCCAGAGAGCCGAGGAGCCTCCCGGCCCCGAGGGGGACCTCGGCGAGTCCGAGCGGAGGCTCGTGCAGCTGAAGGCCCAGCTGGCCACCCTGACGAGCGCCCTGGCCACGGTCACGCAGGAGAAGTCGCGCATGGAGGCCTCGTACCAGGCGGACAAGCGGCAGATGCGGCAGGAGCTGGAGGAGGCGGCGCGGCGGGCGCGGGCCGAGGCGGAGCGGCTGGCGCTGGAGCTGGGGAGGCTGCGGGAGCAGCTGGCGGAGACCAAGGCCCGGCTGATCACGCAGCAGCACGAGCGGGCGCGGGAGCAGGGCGACCACGCCGAGATGCTGCGGGAGCTGCAGGAGCTGCTGCGCGCGGAGCGGGAGCTGCGCCGGGACGCGGAGCTGCGGCTGGAGCAGGGCTGGGACGCGCCCACCGGCAGGGCGGGGGCACCCGAGCGGGCGCAGGGGCACGAGCAGCACGTCCGGCAGCTGAGCCAGGAGCTGGAGGAGCTCAAGAGGGAGCTGCAGGGGGTCCGGGAGGAGAACAGCAAGGCTGACCCCCGCATCCAGCAGCTCCAGGAGGAGATGGCCGGGCTCAAGAACCACTTCCAGGTGCAGCTGGTGCAGGAGATGAAGAAGGTGAGTCCTGGCTGGGAAGGGGGGGTGTGTCCAGGGATTCGGGAAGGGTTCGGGGCTGGAGGAGCTGAATTCCCCCTCCCAGTCCATCAGAGTTCAAAGACCCGAGCGCCCCCTCCAGGGCCTAAAGGGGCTCCAGCAGGGCTGGAGAGGGACTGGGGACAAGGCCTGGAGGGACAGGACACAGGGAATGGCTTCTCAGTGCCAGAAGGCAGGGAGAGATGGGAGATTGGGAAGGAATTGCTGGCTAGGAGGGTGGGGAGGCCCTGGCCCAGGTTGCCAAGAGAAGCTGTGGCTGTTGTTGGATCCCTGGAAGTGTCCAATGCCAGATCTGGTGGAAGGTGGGTGGGAGTAGTGGATCTAGTGGCAGGGGGTGGTAATAGAGGATCTTGAAGGTCCCTTCCCACCCAAACCATTCCATGATTCCAAATACACAAATGCCCAAAAAGCCGAGGCTGGGAGGTATCTCCTGCAGGATTCCCGGGGAAGGGGAGGCCCCACAGTGGTTGGGGTGGGGCAGAGCAGAGCTGAGCACCCTGTGCCCCCCGTGTTGCCCTGACCCTGCCCTGTCTGTGCCCCCAGACCGCCCAGGCCGAGGAGCAGCTCCGGCACCGCGCGCAGATGGAGGAGCGGCGCGTGGCCGACCTGGAGGCTCAGGTGTCCCAGGTGTCCGAGCTGTTGGGCACCTACGAGAAGGCCAAGCAGAAGGACCAGCAGGTCATCCAGAAGCTCAAGGACCGCATCGTGCAGCTGGACCTGGAGAACAAGACCTTGGCCATCGCTGCCTCCAGCCGGGCCCCAGGGGACATCCACGGTGAGGAGGCCAACCTGGATGTGAATGTCCTCAAAGACAAGATGGAGAAGCTGAAGAAGCTCCTGCAGGCGGCCACCGGGAAGAGCCAGGTGGACGTGGAGGAGCCGTGTGAGCCGGAGCTGCCCAGGGGCTCCGGGGATGGCGAGAAGGCCACGGCCGGGTACTACCAGCAGGAGCTGAGGCAGCTGAAGGAGGAGTTCGAGCGCTACAAGGTGAGGGCCCAGCTGGTCCTCAAGAACAAGTCCAGCAAGGACATCAACCTGGCCAAGGAGCTGGAGGAGGCCCAGGAGCAGCTGGCAGAGCTCAAGGAGAAGTACGTGGCGCTCCAGCTGGCCTCGGACGATGTGGAGAGGCAGCACCGGCAGGACGTGGAGGCCAAGAAGCAGGAACTGTCCCAGCTGCAGCAGCTGCACCGGCAGGAGCTGGAGAGGTGCCAGCTGGAGTACCGGGAGCGGGCGCTGCGCCTGGAGGAGGAGATGCACAAGCAGCGGGACCGGGCGCTGGCCGTGCTGGCCGAGAAGGACCAGGAGCTGGAGCGCCTGCGGGCCCTCGCGCTGCCCCACGCGCTCCAGGCCTCCCAGAACGGCCCGGATGTCCCCCACGGCGACTCCCCCGGCCACGACTCCTCCGAGGTTCTCCCCCAGGCCCTTCCCCTGCCCTCCAGCTCCGAGCCCACCTTCTTCCTGTACGCGGAGCAGCTGGCGCGCAAGGAGGTGGAGGTGGCGGCGCTGCGCAAGCACAGGCACAGCCTGGAGGGGCAGCTGCACCAGCTGCGGGAGAAGGCCTTGGCCGAGGAGGAGAAGCACCGCGAGGAGGTGGCGGCGCTGCAGAGCCAAATCCAGAAGAACTTCCGGGACAAGAGCAGGGAAGGAGCCAACCTGGAGTACCTGAAGAACATCGTGTACCGGTTCCTGACGCTGCCCGACGCGCGGGGCCGGCAGCAGACGCTCACGGCCATCCTGACCATCCTGCACTTCAGCCCCGAGGAGAAGCACAACATCACCAAGCGCTCGGCCCAGGGCAGCTGGTGGCTCCACGGGAAGAGATGAGGGGGCAGCTCTTACTCCCTTTTCCGTAAGAACGTCCTGGTGATCGGCCAAAACCACTGTGCTCATGGTGAAACCTCCTCCCGACCGCACCCGGAGCTCCCGGTCAAGATTTGGGCTTAAACTGGTGTTTTTAGCACTGATTTGCAGTGGAATTGTGCCAACTCTTCCAGCCCTCGTGTGGGAATTTGCTCTGAGTTGGGACTTGGTTTAAAACCCATGGAATTGATGATCCTGATGCTTTTTTAAAGACGATTTTAAAATAATCCCAACCTGTCAGGCGTGGGTTAGGGTGGAACTCACTTGGATCTTCAAACTCCAGCCAGGCTCGTGACTCAGAAGATTAAAAGGAGGGTGGGAAGCACTTTAGATGGAGCTAAAATAGCACCAGACCATGAAAGGCTCAAGAGGATGAGGCTTAATGAAGAAAATGTTGAGCATTTTCCCTGAAGTTTCTTGTCTAGTGCCAAATTTAACTGGTGGGTGTAGCCCCAGGCCCATCCCACGGCTCAGGTGTACTCTCCTTCCTGCCCAGTGATCCTCTCTGGAATTCTCAGTGGTTCCAGGAAGGAGAAAGGATCTCCTGGGTGTTGAAGTGGAACCTGTGGTGGTGCCAGGGATGATTCCCCACCCCAAGGTGCCACATGGCTGAGCAGGAATTGGAGCTGCCTGGCCCTCTTTGGGAGCAGGAAGCAGAGGAAAGGCTGGAATAGATGCCCTGCTCCTTGTTTTCGGGAGTTCCAGGGAAGTTTTGCTGCTGTGCAGTGCTGGTTTTGGAAGGAAGGCCCTGTTCCTGCTGGGGTGGAGCAGTGGGTTCTTCCCTAATTTCCGTGGGAATTGGTGAAAGAAGGAAGCCAGGACATCCTGAAACCCACTCCCTGAGCCCCAGGAGGGATGTTTTGCTGGTGGCCCTGGAACAGGCTCTTCCCAGCTCTGCTCAACTGGAGCTTCCAGACTTTCTCATCTGCACGGGCAAAACGTCTCTGTGGTGTTGTTTTCCTGCACCTTGTTTGGAATTAAACCTTGGCTACTAAAGCTCAACTTCCCCAGCCCAGAGTACAGGGATAAGTCTGGATTAACCCCCCCGGGTGGTCCTGGAGTCAAAAGCAGGTCGGGGAAGCAGCTTTGGGAAGGCTTTGGGAAGGATAAAGCCCATCTTGGGAAGAGCAGCTGGCACAGCAGACTCCAGTCCCATGGCAGGATCCTGCCCTGCACTTGGAGTTGGAGCTCTGAGAGCTGTAGGAGCAACAGTCTGGAGGAGGGATGTGCTGTGTCCCCTCACAGCTCAGGGAAGGGCCTGGATGTTCCCTGTCCCTGGGCTGGGAAAAGGGGAGCTGCCATGTCCCTGTGGGGACAGACTGGGGGTCTCCCATGTCCCCAGCCCATCCCAGGGGTCCCGCCAGTAGCCTGGGACAGGGATCCTGGTGTGCTGCAGCCACCCTGGCACTTCCAGGGATAGGGACCCTGGGGTGCAACATTCCTCCTTTCCTCCTTGGCTGTCCTGGTCCTGCCAGCAGCCAAATTCCCTGGATTCCACTCCCACTAACTCAGCCCTCAGTACCAATTTCTCCTCAAAAGAGACCTCAGGGAAAACGTGCCCTGGGCAGAACCTGTCCCTGCTGGGAGGGATCCAGGTGCTGCTGGGATGGAGGAACTGGATAGGAAAGGGAGAGTTTGTCCCAGGAGTGTTTGAAATGCTTCTCAAGGGTGCAAATGTTGGCTCAGCCAGGGAGGAGCCTGGACCCTGCTCCCAGTTTGGAAAGGTTGAATTAAGTGGTGCCTCTGGAATAACAGGGATGGCTCCAGCTCTCACCCTGGAGCCATTCCCACAACACCAGAGGGAGATGGTGCCTCCTGCTTCAGCTTTGCCGCTCAGGCTGAGGGGATGGTCCCTGTTCTCCCTCTGCCTCGTGCTCTCCTGGAGGATGAAGAGACCTGGAATGGATCCCAGGTGTGGTGGGGATCAATGTGGGATCCGCCTGGGAGGGAAAGAACAAAGTGGGATCCATCTTAGGGGAAGGGGAAAGACATGGGATACATCTGGGAGCAGGGGATTGATGTGGGTCAGGTTTGGAGCAGGGGAACAATGGGGGGATCCAGCTGGAAGGGGAGGAACAAAGTGGGATCCAGCTGAGAGACAGGGATCAATGTGGGGTCCCAGGTGGGAGCAGGGGAACAAGGTGGGAGGCAGTCGGGAGCACACAGATCCACTGTCTGTGGATCCCCTGATCCATCCGTAGCTGATGGAGGAAAACAAGGAAGCAGCTGCCCGGGAGCACGTCTAGGAGCTGCCAAACTGAGTCCCCTGTGTCACTGTCACCCTCATCAGCTCTCCTGGTGCAGTTCTTCCCCTGCTCCCTCCAGCTGCTCTCCATCCTCCTCTTCCTCCCTCCCTCAAACCTTTCCCCATATCCCTCTGTCCCTCTTCCCTCTCTTCCTTCAGCCAACATCCCTGAAATAAAGGTAAATCCCTGTTTGAGGCAGGACTCTGGTGCTGTTGGTGATGGGTTGGGCAGTGCTTGGAGATCAGAATCTCCTTGGGTTTAAGATTATAGCAAAATTACTAAATCCCTTCATTTCCCGAGGTCCCTGTGAGTGTGGGAATGGGAATGCTTCATTCCTGCATCTTCAGTGCTGGATCTGTGCCGGGGAGAAGATGCAGAGGAGTCTGGCACCGAAAAAGCCAGGAAGGTTTGGGTTGGAGGGGACCTTAAAGCCCATCCAGTGCCACCCCTGCCATGGGCAGGGACACCTTCCACTGGCCCAGGTTGCTCCAAGCCCTGTCCAACCTGCCCTTGGACACTTCCAGGGATCCAGGGGCAGCCACAGCTTCTCTGCCCAACCTGGGCCAGGGCCTCCCCACCCTCCCAGCCAGCAATTCCTTCCCAATCTCCCTTCTCTCCCTGCCCTCTGGCACTGGGAAGCCATTCCCTGTGTCCTGTCCCTCCAGGCCTTGTCCCCAGTCCCTCTCCAGCTCTCCTGGAGCCCCTTTAGGCCCTGCCAGGGGCTCTCAGGTGTCCCTGGAGCCTTCTCTTCTCCAGGGGAACCCCCCCAGCTCTCCCAGCCTGGCTCCATGTCAGAGGGGCTCCAGCCCTGGCAGCAGCTCCGGGGCCTCCTCTGGACTCCTCCAGCAGGACAAGGAGCTCTTGCTGGTGTTCCCTCTGTTCCCATGTGCTGAGGGGTGTCCAAATGCTCTCCTGGGCTCCTCAGCTGAGGTGCTGATCCCTCCCTGTTCCCAGGGCTGGGATGATCCGCCTGCACCTCGGGGAAGCTCCTCCTGCCCCGGCTGGGCAGGTTCCTCCAGCTGCGCCGTGTCCGGGTGCCCACAGAGGGTGTGAGACGAGCCCGGACAGCAGCGGGAGCTGCTCCAGTGCCAGCGCTCCCGGCTGCCCGTCCACGCCAGGCTGTGCCCGGTGCAGGAGGAGCGGGGAAGGCTCCGGGCTCCCACCCCCGGCCATGGCCAACGCAGAGGAACAGCCGTGGGCTCTCTCGGATACCCAGGTAAATCCATGTGCGTGCGGGAAGCTCTCTAGAGACCTGGGAATGCCGCTGCCGAGCGGTTAGATCCCGATCCAACAAATTCCTGGCTGAGAGGGTCTTCCCGTGCCGGAGCTGCGGCAGCGCTGGGAGCGGCAAAGGGGTCCCGGCCCCCCGGGCAGGGCTCGTGCTGGGCCGGAGCGGCTCTTCCCAGGCTCCTGCCCCGCTGTCCCGGTGACTCAGCCCCGGGATCCATCCGGCCCCGGCGGTCGCTCCGGTTCCTCGGCGGCAGCTCCAGCAGCGCCGTCTGGGAGCCGCCCGGGCGGGACGCGGCTTCTTGGCGCTCCCCAGCCCCGGGCGAAGGAATCCGGGATGCTGTGGAGGGCATCTCAGGAGGAAAACTCAGGAGGATGGAGCAGGGAAACCCCCGTGCAGCCACCGCCGAGGGGCTGGGGAGGGACCGACCCCGAACCCTCCACTGCCCCCTCAGCCCTGGCACAGCTTCTCGGGGGAAACTCTCGGTGTTTTTGGGCACCGGCTTCGTCCAGGGATGCCCGAGGGAGCGAGTCCGGCCGTGCCGCGGGGCTCCACATGCCCCCGAGCCGTGCGGCAGCCAAGGCTCCCGGGGTGGCCCCGCTCCGGGACTCCCGAGCCCGCGCTCCCTGCGTGTCTCCCTCAGGTCCTGGTGCTGATGGGAATCTCCCTCCCGGCCGCGTTGCTCAGGTGGGTCCTGGTCCCGGTCCCGGGGCTGGAACCGGGGCTTGGGTGCAGCTCTGCCGGGACATTTGTCACCAGCCCCGTCTTTTCCAGCCTCCTGGGCAGCGGATCCATCCTCGCTGTCGCCTCCCGGCAGCGGCGGTGCTGCCACATCCAGGTGAGTGTCACCGGCTCCTGAGCATCCACGTGAGCGCCACCAGCGGTGCTCCCACATCCAGGTAAGTGCCACCGGCAGGGCTGTCGCATCCAGGTGAGTGCCACCATCTTCCAGGGGCACAGGGAAGGGGCACTGGGCCTGGGCCAGCTAAGCCCGAGCAAAGCCGGGCCGGCACTGGGATAAAGCCGCGGGAGGCGGGCAGGAGGTGCAAGATGTCCAGCACTGGCTCCCGGCCCCCGGGACCAGCCGGTGCCAGCCCGCGGAGGGCCGTGGGAGCTCGGGGGGGCTCTGCCATCCGAGCTGACGCCGTGCCCCCTCCCCAGCTGCGGCCCCTGTCCCTGCTGGCCCTGGCAGATTTCCTGGGCGCCGCTGCCCTGCTGGGCACGACCACTCTGCAGCTGCTGCCGGCGCCGCTCGCTGTCCCCGCGTACGCCGCCTGTCCCTACGGGCGAATGCTCGTCACGGTAAGGGGACACCGGGGGCCGGGACCCCCTGGGCCGCCGGGAGCGGCTGAGCCCCGTCTGCGGGCTGGGATGGACGGACCGGGGGCCCGGGTGGTCAGTGCTGCCGGCCCCGAGAGGCCACCGGCCAGAGGGGCCACTCGGTCCCTCCGCGGGTGCAGGAGGACGGGAGGGGCTGGAGGGATGGTGTGGGGTTGGGGTGCAGGGCACGGGGAGGGAAGGGGCTGGAGGGTCATCGGGGTGCAGAGGAAAGGGGGAAGGTACCCTGGAGGCGCTGGGCACAGCAGGACCGACCTCCTCTCCTTGTCCCTCTCCTCTCCCAGACCTTCTACTCGGTCTCGCTCCTCATGGTCGTTGTCTATGCCTACGAGTCCTATCGCACCGTCCTTGGTGGCAGAGCCCGGCCCTCGGCAGCGCTGCGGGTCCGTGACCCCACCCGGGTGAGCCGGGCATCGTCCTGCCCACGCATCGTCCTGCCCACACACAGCCCTGCCAGGACCTGGGCATCGCCCTGCCCACACACAGCCCTGCCAGGACCTGGGCATCGCCCTGCCCACACACAGCCCTGCCAGGACCTGGGCATCGTCCTGCCCACACACAGCCCTGCCAGGACCTGGGCATCGCCCTGCCCCACACAGCCTTGCCAGGACCCAGCCGGGGGGCAGCGGGGGGATCCAGAACAGCCCCATTCCCTGGGGCACTGGGGGTTCCCCTCATCCCGGTGGGAGCGGGGCTGGATCGTTGGCTGCTGGCGCTCCTGCAGCTCCGACTCAGGGCAGGATCCTCCCGCAGGAGCGGAGCCGGTGCCTGGAGAGCACGTGGCAGGGAATTCCCTACACCCTGGCCTGGTAGGTGCCCCTCTCGACCCCCTCCCGGCTGTCCCAGGACACCCCAGGACATCCCTGGACACTCCCTCCCCCTCTCCCGAGGCTGGTGCCGGCGCTGACGCTCCTGGGGCAGCTTCTCGCCCGCGGCGCCTCCGGCACCGACATCGCGCCCGTGGTGCCCTGGAAAGGGAACGGCTCCCACGACACCTTCGGGCTGTACTGCTCCAGGTCCGGACCCGGGGGGCCGGGGGGCACCGCCTCCCTGCCCCCCACGGGACACTGCCGGGGGCTGGGGGATTTGGGGTTGGGGTATTTTGGGCTGGGGTGAGGGATTTGGGGTTGGGGTTATTTGGGTTGCGGTGGGGGATTTGTGGTTGGGGTATTTAGGTTTGGGGTTGGGGATTTGGGGATGGCGTGGGGGATTTGGGGACCACCAGCAGCATCCTCCATCCTTTTCCTTCCAGCTGTCTGCTTCTCGTCCACCGTGCCCAGGACATCTGCTACCAGGTGAGCACTGCTGGCGTGCCCGTCCCTGCAGCTGCCCACCCACCCCGCCGGAGCGGGGGGCTCTGGGGGGGCGCCGGAGGGCCGGGACAGGGGTGTCCCCGTGTCCCCGTTCCAGCAGAGACACGGGGGAAGCTCCGGCAGCTCCCAGGCCGCGGGGTCGCGGCACAGTTCGGGGCAGGGCTGCCCCGACCCCACGGAGTTCCCGTTGCCTCCCAGTACATCGGTGAGAACGACGCGGGGCTGACGGGGAAAATCATCTTCCTCCTGTACCTGCTGCTGGTGCTCGGCTGCTGCACGGTGAGGGCACGGGGCAGGGCCGGGGCCGGGGCCAGGGACAGCCCCGCTGACCCCCCCCGACCCCTCCCCAGCTCCTGTACCGCCGGGTGAGGCTCCGCTGCCGCGGGACCGTCGCGGTGCCTTTGCTGCCCCTGGAGAGGGACGGGGCCCTCGGGGGCAGGAGCAGCCGCAGCGTCAGCAAAGCCTCCCGCTGCTTCCAGCTGGTCTTCCTGCTCTGCTGGACGCCAGGCACGTCCGCTGGGGGTGTCCCAGGGCCCCCACAGCCCCACAAGGTCACGGTGGGGGTGTCCCACTAAAGAGTGTCCTTTTGTCTCCCACCCACAGCCTTCCTCCTCACCCTCCTCTCCTTCACCAGCATCAAACCTGCCTCGGTCTTTGTCCTCTACATTGCTGCAGTGAGTAAAACCCCACATCCAGGGCTCCCGAGCCGGACTCTTGTCCCCACCCGATGTGTCAGTGGTGCCGGGCCCCGCAGGGCCAGGGGCTGTGACAGGGTTTGGGGACAGCCTGGTCCTGCCGACCGCAGGGTGAGGACACAGCCCTGGGCCCAGCCTGGCTCTTCCCACCGGGTTAGTGGTTGGGGTTTCACCCTTTGGCTCTTCCCAGGGGTTTGATGTGGTTTAATTAACCACATCAAGAGGAAAGACACCTCCCATGTCCCTGTGTCACCTGTCCCTGTGTCACCCGGCCTGGGCTGGTCCCGGGGTCTGCAGGGACAGGGAATGGCAGCACTGGTCCTGCCCTCTCCCTCTCTCTCCCCCAGGCCCTGACTGTGTCGCTCCAGGGCTTCCTGCACAGTTTGGTCTATGGCTGGATGAGGGAGAACTTCCGTCAGGAGGTGCTGGACAGGAGCCCCCCCCTACAGCCCCCCTGGGGCCTCCAGACTTTCTACGATGAGTCCCTGGAGGCTGTTCCCTGAGCTCCCACCTCGTCCCGCTCCCCCCGGGCTGCCCAGAGCCAAGGCAGGATCTGCACGTCGCTGGCTGCTCATGGAATCATGGAGTGGTTTGGGTTGGAAGGGACCTAAAGCTCATCCAGTGCCACGCCCTGCCATGGGCAGGGACACCTCCCACAGCTCCCTGTCCGGGAAGGATCTCCCTGGACGTGGCCCCTCGTGCCTGGAAAGGTTTGAGGGCAGAGGGGGTGCAGGGCAGGTTCCCACACCGAAATCAGTGTCCCCTGTTTATTCATGTTAATCAGCCTGTTTTGTGGTCCTGCATCCCCTGCTTCCCTCCGTCCCATGGACTAAGTGGGACCTGGAGCTGTTAAACAGGGATTTAATCTGGACTGCAGTTTATAAGGCATTTTTTATTCTACACAATGGCTCAGATAACCCAGGATTTGGGAACGGGGCAGGGCTGAAAACCTGGTGGGAGGTGAAGGGGGCAGAGAGGAAAATGGACAGTGTGGAGGAAAGAATGATCCTGGAGTGAGACTATTTACAAAGGCCTGGAGGGACAGGACACAGGGAATGGCTTCCCAGTGCCAGAGCTGGGAGGGTGGGGAGGCCCTGGCCCAGGCTGGGCAGAGAAGCTGGGGCTGCCCCTGGATCCCTGGAAGTGTCCAAGGGCAGGTTGGAGCAACTTGGGCCAGTGGAAGTTGTCCCTGCCCATGGCAGGGGTTGGCACTGGATGGGCTTTATGTTCCTTCCCACCCAAACCAGTGTTGGATTCCATGATAATGAGTTTGCAGGAGATGGGGTTTGGGAGAAATGCAAAACTAAAAATACATCATTGAGAGGGATAATGCCAGAAGGAGGAAATTTGGGCTGCTGAGGAATGGCTACAGGATGACGTCCCCATTCTGGAGGGATCTCAAAGCCCTGTGGATGTGGCAGTTGGGGACAGGGGTCAGTGGTGGCCTTGGCAGTGCTGGGGATGGTTAGACTCCTCGGGCTCAGGGGATTTTCCAACCCAAATGATTCCATGACTCCCTGCCCTGGGCAGGGCAGAGGGACACACACCAGGCAGGTGCAGGCCGGGTGCTGTGAGCACCCCGGAGGACTCGGATGCTGATGGCCAGGAGCGAGCAAACCCCACAGCATTCAGTCCACCCCAAACCAAATAAAGTCCAGAGACTCCAAACCAGGACCCTTCTTGGCTTCAGGTTTGGGTTTTTTTAAACTAGTATTTTCTACTTTACAGAGTGTTTGGGGCCAGCAGGGCCCCGCAGAGCTGTGCACGGACACACGGACTCTATGTACAGAATATACACTGTCCCTAAGGATACTGTACAGAATTCCAGGCTCCAGGGAGGGCAGAGGCACTGGGAGGCCCAGGGGGCTCCTGCTGCTCCGTGCCTGGCTCCAGAGGGGCAATGCAGGAGGAGTTCAGCCACCTTTGAGCCTCGCCACGTCCCCAGCCCCGAGAACAGGCAGAGCGATGGAAACGGTGCAGCTTCCACTGGGAGCACTGGGAATGCCACAGCTCTGGACAGGATCCATCCTGCCACGCACAAAAGTGCTGAGTTCAACCACAGCAGGCTTCTGACAAGACAAGGCTGCCAGATCCCTCCTAATCCCATTTTTTAGGCAAAAATTTCATCCCTGGCCAGACACCCGGATGGGGAAATGCAGACATGGAGCAGAAAAGGCCTTGGGCTCACAGTGAATCCATTCCCAGGGCAGGAAGGGGATCCCAGGCAGGGGGAGCTGCCTCTGAAGGCAGCAGCAGAGCAGCAGGGCCCAATCCTGTGCATTCCCTTTTGGCATGGGCTGTAGAAATCAGATTTTCCAACAGATTTTCTTGGGCTGAGCTCAGCCATCCCAGTGCCTCAGGCACAGTCTCAGTCCCGGCTGCCATGAGAGCACAGACCCGACCTTCCAAGCAGAGTGAATAGCATTTGGAGCCAGCTCCTCCCAGCAGCCAGCCCAGGCACTCTGGAGAGCTCTGATCCTTGGGGACGCACCAGCCCCTCCTTCTCTGGCTCTACCCTGGAGAGAATCCAGCAGTTTTCCATGTCCAGAATTCTTCCTTCTGCTCCCCCCACAGCTGGAGCTCGTGTTGGGATGAGCCAGGCTGCTAAGGGCAGGGACAGCTTCTTCACCACATCCTCATCCTCAGGAGCTGTCCTGAGCCCCAACCAGGGCTGCTCCTGCTCCTTCCAGGCAGGATGAGGCCGTGGGAATGCACTGGTCTGAGTGAGCACCTGGCACGTGCTGCTGGAGACCTGGTGGCACTTCCTGCCCTGCTGGCAGCCACACAGGGGACAATTCCTTGTGGACAGCCCCAGCCCAGCCCCTCGGAGCGGGATCAGACAGGGAACAGTGCACAGGCTCCCCAGGGCAGCCACGGCTCCGACCCACGCTCCGGGTCACCCCCAGGTGAGATCCAGGCCCCGCCGGCGGGATCAGGGAAGGAGTTTCCTCTCCAAACACAACTGCAGCTGCCCAGAGCAGGGTGGGAGCGGGGTGGGAGCGCCCCTCATTCTCCAGGAGCCACGGCCTGCGCTCAGGGGTGGTGCAGCACAGCCTGCAGGTCCTCGGGCAGGGAGCCGATGATGGTGTCGATGTACAGCCCCACCCGCTGCAGCGTCTCCTCCTTCACCGGCAGGTGCTGGCACCGGGCTCTCACCTGCAGCCACAGGGAGGGGACACAGGCATGCAAAACGCCTTCCGAAGTTCCCCTTTCCCCTGTGCCTTTGGCTCTGGCACGTGGTCCCTTTAGTCTGGGACATGAGACAACAAGGAAACACCCCTGGGCCTCAGGGAGGTGAAGAACCCAAATCCTCAGAACTCTTTTTACACAAAGTTTCCTGATTGTCTCATTTCCCAGTTCTCGAGGGAGTGAGAACAAAGCTTTCCAAGGCACAGGTGTGATCCATGTCCCTGGTCTGTCCCTGCCACAGTCAGTGAGAGAGAGGAGCAAGTGCAGGGAGAGGGCAGGAAAACTCACCAGCTTCTCCCGGAGCTTGAGCACCAGGTCCACGATCTCCACCTCAGACTTGTCCTTCATCCAGGCCACGATATCCTACAGAGACAGGGGCTTTGCTCAGGGACATTTCCCCAAGGGATACCCCTAAGCAAAGCCTGACACGACGGTGAGGACAGGTTTCTCATCCTCACTCTCAAATGAGGGAGACAGAGCTCTTCCCGTTGTCCTGACCACGACAGCACCAGGCTCTTCCCTGCAGGAGCAGTGCTCAGGATTTCAATCCATTTCCAGTCAGGAGCAGCTCTGGCATTGCCCACACCATGGACAAGGACCTGCACTGCTGCCAGGGGGATAAGCAGCTGGAGATGCACCTGGATGGATTCCAGAGCTCCTGGGGGACTCCAGCAGCTGCTCAGCTCAGGGAACAGCCCCAGAAGGCACTGACAAAAATCCTCCCTGTTTTCATCAGGCCACAAGCAAACGTTCATGGAATGGTTTGGGTGGGAAACGGACCTTAAGGCCCATCCAGTGCCCCCCCTGCCGTGGGCAGGGACACCTTCCACTGGCCCAGGTTGCTCCAAGCCCCATCCAACCTGCCCTTGGACACTGCCAGGGATTTGGGGGCAGCCACAGCTTCTCTGCCCAACCTGGGCCAGGGCCTCCCCACCCTCCCAGCCAGCAATTCCTTCCCAATATCCCATCTCTCCCTGCCCTCTGGCACTGGGAAGCCATTCCCTGTGTCCTGTCCCTCCAGGCCTTGTCCCCCGTCCCTCTCCAGCTCTCCTGGAGCCCCTTTAGGCCCTGCAAGGGGCTCTCAGCTCTCCCTGGAGCCTTCTCTTCTCTGAGTAAAGAATTTCTTCTTAATATTTGGGCTAAATAAACTAAAAGCCCTTGGTGCTTCCAGCCAGGCTTGGGAAGAGCCTGAGGAATGGCAAACAGCTGGCAGGAGCAGTGGGAGCAGGACGTGGCAGCTGAGATGCCCTGTCCCAGGTTATCCCTGTGCCCTGAGGGACACGAGGCAGGGCTGGGATCCCGAGGGCACAGATCTCATGGGAGCAGGACCAGGGAGTGCCCAAGGCAGCAGTGCCCCCACTCCTGGTCCCAGGGGTCCCCTGGCACTGCTCCACTCCCCGTGGATGGCACATACTGCCTCACAGATGGCCTCCAGGTGAAGGGCCTCCAGCTTGTGGGTCATCTCCCGGTGCCGCTGCCGGAACCAGCCGTCAAAATTCGGGGACTTGAAGAAACGCCTGCAGGGAGAGAGGCCAGGAATCATGGAATGATGGAATCATGGAATGCCCTGAGCTGGAAGGGACCCCCGGGATTATCCAGTCCACCTGCTGGCCCTGCACAGGACACCCAATATCCCATCATGTGCCTGAGAGCTCCATGGGGTGACACTGGGAAGGGGACAGGGGGATCCAGAGCTGGCTCTGGGAATGCCAGGGCCCTGGCACAGGCTGCCCAGAGAAGGACTCCCCATCCCTGGAAGTGTCCAAGGGTGGGCTGGATGGGGCCTGGAGCAACCTGGGCCAGTGGAAGGTGTCCCTGCCCATGGCTGGGGGTGGCACTGGATGGGCTTTAAGATCCCTTCCCACCCAAACCATTCCCCAGGACTCTGGAATTTTGTGATTATTGTTTCCAACCACTTTCTTGGATTTTATTCCTTCTCATTTTCCTTCCCACTGAGTATCCAACTTCTGGATTCTTTTCACTCATATTGTACTCTCTTTTCCATCCCATTTATATTTAATTATCCTTATTGTAACTGTGGACCAACTCTCCTGCAGGGTCTCTGCTCATTAAGACACGCAAACCACCGGGTTCACTGTGCCCTGATTTTGCTCTTCCTGGCCATTCTGAATTAATCAATTTATAGGATAAGTTCTGCAGGTGGCCAGTCCCCAAACCCCCTCTTTGCTCCCAACCCAAATTCAGGGTTTGATGTTCATTATAACTAATAACTGTTAATGGGATAAGAGAATTAATGACCCAAATCCTACCTGTAGAGGCCTAACCAGTCCCCCTTGAGCACACAGGTGAGCTGGGGCCCAGCGTGTTCCAGGGTCTTCATGAAATCCTCCTGACAGAAAGGACGGATCTGGGGAGGATTCTGCACACACAAAGTCCAGGTTAGAGAACTCCCAAAGAAACCAGGGAAGTGAGGCCTGTATTTACACTGGAAAAGGTGCACAGAGCACGGACTCGGGATAAAACTGTGGGAACACCTTAAGGCTAACCTTCAAATGAAATTCCCAAAGCTTAGCTCATGGCAACACAGGAAACATCTGTCCCAAGGTTTGTTTCAACTTCTTCATTTTAGTTTTAAAGGAGTAACAACCCTCTTCCTTCAAGGAGGGGTGTTACATGGAGTATCAGATTGTGTGACCAGCACTTGGGGAAACAATTCCCAACCCTGCAGTCACAGGGAAGGAGGAGCAGTTGGAAAACCCAACCTACCTTCCACGGAGTGATGGCTCTCTGCAGAGGCATCAGGCTGGCAATATAGTGCTCCTAAGAAGAAATAAACCCCCAAAATTAAAATAGTAATAAAGGAGTTAGAACAATTGAGGAGCCTCTTGTGAGGTCACAGAGTTTGAGGGTTTTCTCCAGAGCATCCCAGGCCCACCAACAGCCTCATGCTTTGGGTTTGTTCTCCATTTTTTTCCTTCACAGTCACATTTTACGCGAGCCCAAGTGTCCCAGCTGGTTTCCCAGCAGGATCTAGGTCACAAAACGCCGCTGCTGGAACCCCAAGAGTGCCATGAGAGAAGAGGCGAGGTGGGAAGGAGTTGGCAGGAGGGACCGGAATCCCTGGCGTTAAAACCCCTGGACGGGGCTTGGGGCAGCCTGGGCTAGTGGAAGGTGTCCCTGCCCATGGCAGGGGCTGGGAGGAGTTTAAAGGTCCCTTCCCACCCAAACCATTCCAGGATTCCATGCTCCTGAGCATGTTACAGACGCTGTTACAGGGAAGGGCAAACCCTCTCCCCCCTGGGGACTCTCTGGCACTCACCAGGGGAATGATGAAGCTCTGGGTGAGCTCCAGGAGGTGACGCCTCAGCAGGGCACTCTGCACCTCGGAGGGACGTTTCCTCTGGATCCCCTGGAAGCACAATTCCCCCCCCTCCCCGGTCACTCAGGGGCCCCTGGGTGTCACACAGACACAGAGGCTGCAGCCCTGCAGCCACGGGCAGCCCCGCACAGCGCTCTGGGACTGGGCTGCCCAAACACACCTTCCACTCTCCACTTAAACATCCAGATGTCACTACGCAAACCTGGGGCTTGGGGCTACATTTTTGGCACCAATTCTGCTCACTCAGGGTATCGTTAGAACCAGTGTTTAATCCTTAATATCAAGTGAAAAATACTGAATCTGTCCTGAGAGACGTGTCCAAATACACTCAACTGAATCACTGCCCACCCTAGAGCCTGTTCCTTCTGCAGAGTTCTGCCTGTTTAAACCAAGCTGGTGGCACAGTTTTCCCACCCAGCATGCAGGAGAGAGTGGGAAGTGCTTACCTTTAGCAATCTTTTAATCAGAGATTTGTCTTTGTGAAGGAATGTTTTATAAGAAGTATAGATTCCTAGATTGGAAAAAAAACAGAAAATCAGGAAAAAACACCCAGAAACGAGAAACAAATTTTTGCCTGTTCCTCTGGAAGAGACACTGTTACACAGTGCAGGGAGGACAGGACTGAGATTCCCAGCACAAACCCTGGCAGCTGGGTGTGTAGTTACAAAAATCATTAAATCATTGCAAAATTATGGAATTGCTAAGGCAGCCAGTACTCGGAGCAGGATTAAAGGGCTCTGAGCTGCCTCTGGGACCTTCTTACACTGAGTTTGTGGTGAGAGAACTTCCTGGAAGCAGCTTTTGGCAGGGCCTGGGATGGGACACTCAGCTGTGACAGCGGAGCAAATTCCCCTCACTGCCATCACCTCTAACAGCAGGCATGGTATACAAAATAAACCCATGGAAACACTGGAGTAAGGTGTTACAATCATTTAAATTGGCTTTTTCCATCCCAGAACAAAGGTGTGCAGTTTTCCTGGATCTGACACGGATGTCCCTGGGCAGCAGATCAGGTGTGAGGAGGTGGCAACACCAACACACCCACTGGGTGGGATGCAAAGTACGATGGACAAAACATTCTCATTCCAGCAAAATCCTCCCCAAGGAAGGGCAAACAAGATTGAAATGTGTTTGAGAAGAGGACTGACCTGGTTTTGTGTCCAGGGTTTTGAGCTTGGCCAGTTTCTTCACTTTCACCTGCTTGGGCAGGTCCCCTGTGACAGACAGGGGTGACAGTTCAGGCTCTGCCTCTGCACCGTGAGACACTTTGCCCTTGAGAACATCCAGCCCTACACTTGTCCACCTTAACCCACACCCTCCCTCCTCTCCACCCTCACAGAAGCCTCATCTCACTGTCCTGCTACAATTGTGGAGCAAGGATGTGTTAGGGAGGCACTGCACAAAAACAGCTCCTCAGCCTCGAGGGTTTCTTGGTTTCACAGTTAGTAACTGAGGCTCTCTTTCCACCTTTTTCTTGTTCTCAATGCAATTTTCTCTTTCCTGCCCAGGAAGGGTTCCTCCTTTTCCTAGTGCTTCAGGAAAACACAGCAAATCACCCTCACAAGAACCTGTCTTCCCACTGCACCAGCCAGCATGTGGCCTGAGCCCCAGCCCACAATTCACAGCTCTCCCAGGAATGAAGATGAGTAAAATTATGGCCCCTGCAGGTCCCTGCCAGCCCCCTGCACGGTCCACCAGCCCCACAGTACCTCGGTGCCACCCTCACCTGACATCCTGAGCTCCCCCACCCGGAGGATGTGCGGCCAGTGCTGGAGGGTTTTGATAAAGAAAGGGTTTGTGACGCCCACGACGATGTTCGGCCTGGAAAGGGGGGAAAAGCAAGACAATGGAAAGGTGGGGGGTCTCCTCACCCAGGGGGGGCAGGAGGGGCCTGGTGGGCACTCACGGGGCCTGTGTGCGGGTCGTGTACTCCTTGAACTCGCTGTCGTGGATGGTGAAGTAGGGCCGGTAATCGCAGCAGTACCGGAGCGGGGCCAGGACACTGCAACACACAGAGGGGTGACTGCAGACATGGGGCTGCAGCAGGGCCTTGTCCTGCCACAGGTGACACAGTCCCTGAATCCCAGGACCCCAGAGGTTGGAAAAGCCCTCCCAGCCCATGGATCCACCCTGTGCCCCATCCCCACCTTGTCCCCCAGCCCAGAGCACTGAGTGCCACGGCCAGGCCTTCCTTGGGCACCTCCAGGGCTGGGCACTCCAAACCTCCCTGGGCAGCCCCTGCCAAGGCCTCACCACCCTTTCCAGCAACAAATTCCTTCCTGCTCAGGGCCAACCTGAGCCTCCCCTGGCACAGCCTGAGGCCGTTTCCCCTTGTCCTGTCCCTGTTCCCTGGCAGCAGAGCCCGACCCCCCCCGGCTCCCCCCTCCTGTCAGGGACTTGCAGAGCCACAAGGTCCCCCCTGAGCCTCCTTTGCTCCAGGCTCAGCCCCCCCAGCTCCCTCAGCCGCTCCTGCTGCTCCAGCCCCTTCCCAGCTCCCTTCCCTTCCCTGCACACGCTCCAGCCCCTCCATGGCTCTGCTGTCTGAGGGCCCAGAACTGCCCCCGGGATTCCAGGGGGGCCTCCCCAGGTCCCAGCACAGGGACAATCCCTGCCCTGGGCCTGTGCCCACCCTGGGGCTGCCCCAGCTCAGGGGCCATTGGCCTCCTGCCCCCCTGGGCACAGCTGGGCTCGTGTCCAGCCGCTGCCACCAGCACCCCCAGGGCCTTTTCCAGCTTTCCAGCCCCTCTGCCCCAGCCTGGAGCGCTCCTGGGGTTGGGGTGACCCAAGGGCACCACCCAGCACTTGGCCTGGTTGAACCACTAATGGAGAATTCCAGGGTTTGGGGGTTTTGTGCTAAAGCAGGGATCAGAGCTGTGGAAACAATGTTCCTCAGGGCCTGAACCACAGGTCTCCCATTAGGGAGGTTCCCTTGCCCTCCCCTTGGGGGATACGAGCAGGACTCTCACTGTGCTGTTCATCCTACAAAGCTTCCATGTGCAAACCAAACCCAACACCACTGACCAGCAGGGAGTGGAGCTGAGGGAGAAAAGCTGCCAGAATTTGTTGTTACAGCTCCCAGGCTCTCAGAATCCGAGGGCATTACCTGGTGAGGGCCAGAACCATTTCTGAGGAGACAGTTGGGGACGGTGCCATCACCACCATGGGCTCTCCCAGCAGCATCAGCTCCCACAGCATCTGGATATGGATCAGCACCGGCTGGAAACACCTGAGAGTGGTGGCAGAACAACCAGCTGAGGGTGGAAAGGCAGCTCAGGAAAGACCAGACACAGCAGTTCCACACAAACCCACCCAGATGTGCTTCTATCCAGGAATTTGAAATCTAGGATGGATTTTTAGCATTCCACAACGGAATTCAGGTGTCTTTGCACATCCTGTTGCTTAGTCACTTTATACATGTTTAGAGCAAATGCTTTAAGCAAAGTCAAGCAGCCTGATCACATAACCATGGAATAGTTTGGGTGGGAAGGGACCTTAAAGATCATCTCCTGATGTCCCCCCCCGGCCATGAGCAGGGACCCCTTCCACTGGCACAGGTTGCTCCAAGCCCCGTCCAACCTGCCCTTGGACACTTCCAGGGATCCAGGGACAGCCACAGCTTCTCTGGGCAACCCAGGCCAGGGCCTACCCACCCTCCCAGACAGGAATCCCTTCCCAATCTCCCATCTCTCCCTGCCCTCTGGCACTGGGAAGCCATTCCCTGTGTCCTGTCCCTCCAGGCCTTGTCCCCAGTCCCTCTCCAGCTCTCCTGGAGCCCCTTCAGGCCCTGCAAGGGGCTCTCAGGTGTCCCTGGAGCCTTCTCTTCTCCAGGCTGAACAATCCCAATCCTCTCAGCCTTTCCTCATTGAGAGACATTTTTGATTCTGGATCATCCCTGTGATTTCTGGGATACTCCAAGCAGGAAGAGGGGATTCAGGTGGAGGAGAGAGGGTTGAAATGGTGGCTCTCACCTGAACAGGTCCAGCTCATGGACACTGGGGAGAACCAGTGGGGCTGGTAACAGATTCTGAAGGAGGAAGGCAGAAAAGCCTGTTAGTAAATGTTAGTAAAGCTGTCAGGAAATGGAAGCATCCTGACTGGAATTCCATCTAAACTGAGCCATCCACCACAAAGCAACACAAAAAGAAGTGAACAAGGGGAACACTCAGAGGTGTGAGCAAGAATAGGTCTGGATTGAGCATTCAAGGTCCAAATTAATTTCCTTGCCTCTAAACTGATAAAAAATCCCTTCTGTTCAAGATGTGAAAGGCTGCCCAGGTCTGCTCCTCTGGTTTCTGGAGTTTCCTCTGGTGGAAGACAGAGCTTGAGATACAGAGCCAGTAAGGGTTAGAAATGTGGGCCCCACACCAACATGAGTCAAAGGAGAGAAAAGGGAAAGATGACATGACAAGAACTGAAATCAAAGCTGAACCAAAGCAGTGAAGCTGCTCAGAGAGCAAAGGCTGCAACAACTCAGAAGCTGAAGGCAGGAGACCTACCTGGGCCTGAATTCCCAGGAAAAGCAAGGGGAGCAATAACTCAGAGTACACAGACTCTGTGCTGAGAGTCCTGTTTGACTCCCAGACACGAGAGCCTGAAGTTTAACCAAGTGTGTGACGGAGCCCACATTGATCCCAGGCTTTTCAAACAGGCCTAAAGAGGTCCAACTCTTCCCACCCTCCTCCCTCAGTGGCCCAGGCTCTGCTCACCACTGGCCTGGGCCAGGCTTAACTCACCTCTTGATTGAACTGCTTCACTGGGCTCGATCCTGCTTTATCCACCCTGGATGGGATTCTCACCTGGATTACACACAAGAGCAGAGGCCACCCCTGGAGATGGGATCAGCATCACACACACTTCCCTTCCCTACAACCACGCCTGAGAGAAAACTTCCTCACCCTCAACTCTAATTGTAGGGACCGAAGAGGCTGGGACCAAAGGGGAAGAATCTGGAGTGAACACCTATTTCAACAGCCACAATAAAGGAATGCAGACTCCCCTTCCCACTCTGCCTGAGTGCTGCCACAGACCCCCAGCCACAGGTACCTGGATGACAACTCCCATCACGGGCAGGTTCAGGGTCTGTCCTGGCACAGGAGGAGGCCACTGGTCGATCTCGTTGCACACTGAGGGAACACAGAAGGGAAAGGCTTCATCTGGAGGAAAGCCCAGCCCATCCAGCCACTCCTGGGAGTTCTGACACTGACTCACTACCCATTCCCAGCTCGCCCAGTCTCAGGTGAGCACCTGCATTCCCACAGCAGCACGACAGTGTTAATAAACCAGGATTAAGCTGAACAAGGCAATAAAGACTGCCAGAGATGCAGCAGCAGCAGTTCTTCCTGTCTCTGGGAATACACTGACAGCCCATCCATCCCCTTCCCATCAATGCCTCCTTTACAGCTGGTTGTCATTTGGACAAGCAGATGCAAAGTTCTGCCCTGCTGGAATTTGTAATAGAATGAACCAATCCGGAACATTTGAACTGTCTTTCTGGAACCTCTTGATCAAACCTCTGCAGGATTTCAGGCTGCAAACCCTCCCTCCCAGCCCTCCCTGCTCACCTGCCTCCAGGCACGGCTCCAGCTTGTCGAAGTATTCCGGAGCAATGAGCTGGAGCAGGGACTGGAACAGGTTCACGTAGGGCAGGCGGGACACCAGCACCAGGGACTGGAAAAGGGCACATCTGGGAGTCAACCCCCCAACACCATCCCTCCCAGCACTGCACGTGTTTAGACTGCACAAGGAGCGGCCGAGGGAGCTGGGGGGGCTGAGCCTGGAGCAAAGGAGGCTCAGGGGGGACCTTGTGGCTCTGCAAGTCCCTGACAGGAGGGGGGAGCCGGGGGGGGTCGGGCTCTGCTGCCAGGGAACAGGGACAGGACAAGGGGAAACGGCCTCAGGCTGTGCCAGGGGAGGCTCAGGTTGGCCCTGAGCAGGAAGGAATTTGTTGCTGGAAAGGGTGGTGAGGCCTTGGCAGGGGCTGCCCAGGGAGGTTTGGAGTGCCCAGCCCTGGAGGTGCCCAAGGAAGGCCTGGCCGTGGCACTCAGTGCTCTGGGCTTGGGCCAAGGTGGGGATGGGGCACAGGGTGAATCCATGGGCTGGGAGGGCTTCTCCAGCCTCAGGGATTCAGCACTCACCTTCTGGAAGTACCCCCTCCTCATGGAGCTGTCCTTGACCTGTCTGAAGTACACGTACCCGAAGTAATGAGCAGCCTCGCGCTGCAAGAGACCAACAGAGTGAGGGACAAACCAGGCCTGTGCCACCAACCCCAGCCCCCTTATGCCCCCCCACCTCCCTCCTGCTCTGATACAGCCCAGCACTCCCTCATTTACCACAGCTCCCTGTGCTCAACTCGCTGGGAGAGCTTTCCAAATGGGGCTGGAGCCCCTCTGACATGGAGTCAGGCTGGGAGAGCTGGGGGGGTTCCCCTGGAGAAGAGAAGGCTCCAGGGACACCTGAGAGCCCCTTGCAGGGCCTAAAGGGGCTCCAGGAGAGCTGGAGAGGGACTGGGGACAAGGCCTGGAGGGACAGGACACAGGGAATGGCTTCCCAGTGCCAGAGGGCAGGGACAGATGGGAGATTGGGAAGGAATTGCTGGCTGGGAGGGTGGGGAGGCCCTGGTCCAGGTTGGGCAGAGAAGCTGTCCCTGGATCCCTGGAAGTGTCCAAGGCCAGGTTGGAGCAATCTGGGCTGGTGGAAGGTGTCCCAGGAGGGGCAGAGCAGAGAGCACAGGGTGCCCAGAGAAGCTGTGGCTGCCCCTGGATCCCTGGGATTCTATCCTATAACAAAAACAATTCCAGCCTCCAGGTAGCACCTTCACTGGCCCCTTCCTGCAGCACCTTCAGGCCCAGCATCCAAAGGGTTAATTAAGATTTCCACCAAGGACCAGTTGGGCCAACCCCCTGAGCTCATCCTGCTCCCACTGTCTGTTCCCTTTGCCAGCTGGAGGCCAGGGAATTGTTGAGGAAGGAATCCATCATCACCCAGAGGAGGAAATGTCCTGTACCCTGCCCCTGCATTCCTTCTCAGACAGTGAAGGCAGCACTGGGCAAACTTTGCTCAGGGTGATACAAAGCTGGGTGTTGTTTCCTCCACAGCATCCTGGAAAACCAAGGGATGTAGCACAAATCCCCAGGGATCAGTTCAAACACATTATTCCCTCTAAGACCCCGCAGTAAGGAGGAAGGATAGTTATCAGTGCTGAACACAGACATCCTTAATATCATTTCTGAAGCCCCACAGTTAAAGGCACCTTTCTCTTCCCAAATATTCTTTTCCTACAACAGAATCCAGTACTTCGGCAGTTTTACTCCCCTCACACTAAAGCTGGGTGACTTGTGGCAGTGTCCCAGTGCTACAAAGATGGATCCAAGCTCAAAAATCTCTAGACCAGAATTTAGGGAAGAAATCCTCCCACTGCCTCTTGGAGCAGCAACCCATCCCAGGACTGAAGTGTCCCACAAGAAAGTTGTGGAAGTGTTAGAAAGGCCCAAGCACAGGCAGCAGCACCTCAGAGGGGGAAGCAGGAGAGGACAGAGCTGATTCCACCTGCTCAGTTTAGAAAAGCCACAGAGCTCAGCACATCCCTCCCCTGCAGGGAACAGACAGTTCCCCGATGGGAAACCACAGCCGAAGGACGTGAGGGGTTGGGAATGGCTGACCCACCCCACAGAGGCAGCCCAAGTGTGGATTTGTGGCATTCCAGAGCTGGCATTACACCCACAGATCGTGCAACAAAGGAAAACCACCCCCATCCCTCCACACACGAGGAGAACACTGACCACAGACAGGGACGTTCCTGGCTTTCCTCGAGGGAACGTGCACAGGCAGTCAGCTCTCTGTGGGATGTCCCTGCGTGCCACTGCTGCTCCTGGGGCTGGAGCTGGGGGTGACACTGCTCTAATCTGGGGTCCCCTGACCCAGTTCCATCTCCCAGTGTAACTGGGGTCCCCCGACCCAGTTCCATCTCCCAGTGTAACTGGGGTCCCCCGATCCAGTTCCATCTCCCAGTGTAACTGGGATCCCCCGATCCAGTTCCATCTCCCAGTGTAACTGGGGTCCCCCGATCCAGTTCCATCTCCCAGTGTAACTGGGGTCCCCTGACCCAGTTCCATCTCCCAGTGTAACTGGGGTCCCCTCGCTTCAGTTCCATCTTTAATCCCCGGACTCAGTTCCCTCTCCCAAAATAGCTGGGAGCCCCCCTGATTCAGTTCTATGTCCCAGCACACTGGATCCCCCTGATTCAGTTCCCTCTCCCAGCACGGTTCCACCTCCATTCTCACTCTCTCTGAGCACTAACGTGGCAGTAAATCCCTGTCCTGAAATGCTCCTCCTTTCCTGACTGTTCCCACAGCCAGAGAAAACGAGCATTTCCCACAGAGACCACAAATCCATGGAATCTTGGGCTTTACCCCCGAGGCAGCCCCGCAGGAGGGGCAGAGCAGAGGCAGGACCGACCTGCAGCGTCAGGGGGGCCTCCCGGTTGTACCGACCGTCGTCCTGGAACGGGGAGGTCCTGGGGCCCCCCGACTGCCGCAGGCGGAAGCTGAACTGGGTGTCCCCAAGGCCACCTGGGACAGAGAACAGCACAGGGCTCAGGAGAGCTGGGAAGGGGTCGCATGGGACAGGGATGGGGGTCTGCAAGGAGCTCCAAGGCTGAAATGGAGAGGAACAGCATAAAGAAACCCCCAAAAAGACAGCACAAGACAGGAGGGGAAGGAAGGAAATATCAGGAAAATGTTCTTCCTGGGAGGGTGGGCAGGCCCTGGCACAGGGTGCCCAGAGAAGCTGTGGCTGCCCCTGGATCCCTGGAAGTGTCCAAGGCCAAGTTGGACGGGGCTTGGAGCAACCTGGGCTCGTGGAAGGTGTCCCTGCCCATGGCAGGGGGTGGGACCGGACAATATTTAAGGTCCCTTCCCACCCAACCCATTCCATAAGCCCATGGAAGCTGTAGGAAACCAACAGCCAGGAACCACCCTTAAATAACCAGAGCTGGATTGAGACTTATTTCTTATTGTCCCCTTTCTGGTTTATAAACACAGGCTCTGGGAACACTTTTGCTGTGGAATTGTCCTCTCCCAGCTCCTGCTCCTCACTGGGCACTCACAAGCATGGGAATGTGAGAGCCAAGAGCTGCCACCTCAGGGAACCCTTCCTGGTTCAGTTGGATACTTCACTGGCACGGGGGCAGCAGGAGTGCACGAGTTTATAGAGGAATCACGCAGCAGATCACAGATTCTGTAGGCAGAGATCAACCAACAGGACAAGAAGCCTCTTTGTTCAGCCCTGAGGGCACCAAAACCCCAGTTCTAGAGGATGCAGCCCATCAGTCTGTGCTGCATCCCAGGGGATAACTCAGACCTTCCACCCTGGACCCATTTCCTTCACCCCTGGTGCCACCTACCTGAGTAGGAGTCTGGGAAGGACAAGTAGCAGATACTCGTTTTCTGAAAAAAAAAAAAAACAAAACACCCAGTAAGAACCCCCCCATCAGAGCTGCTGAGTGGCTTAAAAATGGAAGAAAAAAGGGAATCAATAGTTGTTACCTCTTTCTCTGTCAGCCTAAAATCATGAGGATACACCAGCTGCCAAAGAGACGGGAGACAGTCAGTCAGTGTGTTCCCCGACTTCTACATACTAAAAAAGTCTTATTTTCCCCAAATTAACAGTTATTTTTCCCAAAGTAACAGACCCTACAAGGAGGTACCTTGACCCATACAGCCTTTCCTGATGGGAAAATGCAGGAATTGCAGGGGGCTTTAAAAGGGTGGAGGAGAAAGGAACAAGCCCAGGATGAGATGGGACACGGAGATCTGTCCCCAGCCACGGGAACTCTGCTCCAGAGGCATCTGGTTCTCAAATCAGGAGCTCCAAGCAGCGCTTGCCTCTCCTTTCCAGGCTATAAATAGCACAGGTGGCACCGTGCCAGGGTGCTGGAAGTTCAGGGAGCCCTGACAATTCCCCACGGGTTCCTTGGCAAGGGCGTCTCGGCGAGAGCCGAACTCCCAATTAACAGTGACAGCGCCGAGCCCCCGGTGAGAGCTGCTCTGGGAGCTGGGAGCTGCTGCAACTCAGAGGGAAAACCATCCCGGAGCAGCTCCAGGGGGAGGCAGCACGGGCAGGGAAGGGTTTGGATGCCGCAGAGTGAAGGGATCGGGATGGTCACAGGACACACTTCCCTCTGCTCCATTTCTGCGTCAGGGCACGGAGCACATTCCCGTGGCTGGGGCTGATTTAATACCACACAAACATGGACTTTGTTAATTCCTACGGAATGATGGCAGACCAGGAACGGGGAAACCTGGCCAGCTGACCCTGACTCCCCAGGAGCCCAGGAATCCCATGGCACCCAGCTTTCCACACTTGCTGAAGGTCTAACTCAGATCAGGAGTCAAGACAAGGCTCCCACTTCTCCTGCTGCATTTTGGGGGGGTCTTTCTGCAAGCAAATGGTTTGAAAATCAGGCCTTGACTTCCAGGGTAGGACTTCATGATCCTGGAGGTCTTTTCCAACCTTAATTATTCTATGATTTTGGGTCTTTAATTCCCCCTCCCTTTAAGTCTGACGTTCCTCTACGTTTGGGGTGGAGGGACATCTCTAAATATCCACAAGATTAAAACCTCCAAATCCAAACCAGAGCGAATCTGTGTGGCCACAGCTTCTCAAAAGCAAAAAAAAGGTAAACAAAAAGGAATTTTTGATGTGTGACAGTCCAAAAGGGCTTAAGCCATGTCATAATGTCTGATAAGTGCCCTCCCCATCTACGGGAATGAAGGAGCAAGGAGGAGACACATGTTGTTGGAAACGTATCCCAGCACCCCAAACTCTGGATCCAGGGAAGTGCCAAGAGCTGCTGCCATGGCAACAGGGTCAACGTCCCAGGAAATGCCTCTGGAGGAGCCCAGCCTCACAGAGTGCCTGTGTTTGGGAAGGCTGGGCAGGGAGCAGCCCGTGCCAGTGACAATAGGGATCATTTGGAACCACGGGGAGGGATTTCCAGCGTTTCTGTGGTTGTGGGGAGAAGTCAGAGCCTCGGGGGGTTGGAGGGCAAAGGGCTGGAGAGGAGGGCAGGGAGAGCATCCCAGACCTGGCCTCTCCCTCCCTGGCACTTTTCCCTTCTGTCATTGACTATTTGAAGAAATGTTAATGGGTGGAGGGGTCAGAGACAGAAATGCCACCTAATTTCTGCAACGACCTGTGCTTTCCTTTCTAGCAGCTTTCCTGCTATCTCTGCAAACAGCAGCACAGGGGGAATCACTGAATTCCAGAATATTTTGAATCTTTTCCAGAATCTTTTGAATCTCTGAAGCTTTCAGAGCTGAATTCCAGGCCAATGGCAGAAGTACGCTGAGAGACAGGGGCACGGAACACAAAAAAAAACGGAATTCAGGATTCTGAGCAGGTCCTAAGCAAGGGCTCGGCTGTGAGTCTGTACCTACAGACCCCCGAGTCTGTACCCACAGACCCCCACAACTTGTACCCTGACACCCCATCTCTGAGCCCCCACCCCTCCATCCCTGACCCTCCTCTCTCCCCATCCCTGCCACCCAGACTCCTCTCCCTGATGTCCCCGCACCCCCATCCCTGACCCCTTTCTCACCCCCCATCTCTGCCCCTCCGCGCCCCGGTGCCCGCGCACCTCCATGGCC
>VXAY01004475.1:35587-104705 GCA_013399855.1 Oxyruncus cristatus
TGGCACCGCCGCTCTCCCGCTCGGGGCCGGGGTCGGGCTGGGCCCGGCGCCGCGGGCTGGGCCCCGCCGCCCCCCCGCCTCCGCTCCGGCCTCCGGGAGCCTTCCCCGCGCTCCGGTGTTCGGCACCGTTTGGAGGGTTAACAACCTCCGCCGCCGAGCCCCGCCGCCCCGGTTCGTGTGGATCTGGGTTAAATCCGCCCGGTCTGCGCGTGACAGTTTCCTTTTGCCATGTTTTGGTCCGAGCGGGGCGGGCCGGGGGGGACTGCGGGGTCCGGGGGCGCCGGGATCGCACCTGGGTCGCACCCGGCCCGCGGGCAAGGGCTGGAGCTGTTGGGAATGGTGGTGACAAGGTCAGGGCGGGGTTCAGGGCCCCCTCTCGGGGTCAGATCCCCCTGCCGAGGGTCTGCTCGCCTCCCGGGGCTCACATCCCTGCAGGGGTCAGAGGTTGGGGGTCAGCGGTCAGGGTCCCTGTCCCGAGGGCCAGGGCAGCACCCTCCTGGGGCTCATGCTCCCGAGGATCACGTCCCTCTTCCTGAGGGCCTCGATCTGTTCCTGGGGGTCAGATCCCCCTCTCAGGGGTCAGGTCACCCTCCCGAGCAGCTGGTCCCGTTTTGGGAGTTCTGGCCCCCCCTCCCGGGGCTCAGGATCCTCCTGGGGGTCAGGACTCTCCTTTTGGGGTCAACTTCCCCTCCTGGGGTTCATCTTCCCGTGAGACAGGTCCCCCTCCCGAGGGTCTGATTCCTCCTCTGGGAGTCAGGTCTTCCTCCTGGGGGTCTGGTCCCCTTCCCGGAGGTCAGTTCCGTCTCGGGGGTCGGGTTCCCCTCTCGAGGGTGCGTGGTCGGTGATCCCCCTTTCCGAGGGTCAGGCACTCCTTCCTCGGGGTCAGGTCACCCCCTGGGGGCCAGAGGTGGGGTGTCACCCTCCCAGGGCTGTCACCCTCGCCGGGACCCGCGACCTCGGGCTGCACAATTTGGCCGTGAATGCCCCCAGGGTGGTTTATTAACGTGGGAGCTGAGGCCACCAAAGGAATCACCACAGGACCTGATCTGACAGAGAAACGGCTCCTGGGAGGGCCCTGCTGGGTCTGAGGGCCTTGTTTTGCACCAGCTAAAAAAAAAAAAAACAAACTAGGAAGTGAAAAAGAGAAACTGAGAGAACTCGGAGGGACCTCAGGGGTTTTTCCTCACTTGATCCTCCACTTGAAAATCAGTGTTTTAAAAACTTAGAGCTTGTTTTCGTCATTTTATTTGCTCTCTCAGAAAGGACAAAGTTGTGATTCCGGCCCTGCCCAGCCCCACAGGTTTGAGCCAAGCCCTTGGGAGCAGGTTTGAATTATAAAGCTCCGTTTTAAGACTGATGAGAGAAGAAACATTTATGTTTTCTCTTATTACTCTGACACTTAAAAGTGAATGTGCTGCCAAAATACTTCAGTGATAAAAAAAACCCCTGGTGGATGGTAGTATAGGGATTTCCATGGCAACCCACGGTGATCTCATGGGAAGCCAAGTTAAATTTTGGGCTGTGCAGGGAGCACATTGTGATCTGGGCTGGTCTGGGTGACATTTGCTCGGGAGAGGGTGATGGGGGTTGGACAGGAACAAACTGGGCTGGAATTAAGGCTCATTTTCCATGTGTATACTGATATTTCTGGTGGGTTTTGTGCTTGGGATTAATGTTGTAATTCCAGGGGTCTGGGACAGCATCCTGGCTGGAAGTGGTGCTGGATGGGTGGTGCTGCAGCAGGTGCCTGGGCGGAGCCGTGTGGGAAACCGTTCCTGCAGAGCCTCAGAGTGGGGGAGAACATTTGCTGTGGGATGCAGGAGCTCTGAAGCATCCTCCTGCTCCACCTGGTGTTCCATGAGCTCTGCCTTGTGCTGTGGGAGGGATTTCTGACTTCAGGAGTTGGAGACTGTCAAAAATAATAACGAAGAGGCAGCTCTCTCTGAGAGCTGATGTTTGGGGCTTTTTTACACCAGGGAAAAAGCAGCCTGTGGGTTTAAAGAATTTTTGGGAAGCTCCAGGCC
Source organism: Oxyruncus cristatus (assembly GCA_013399855.1). Taxonomy (NCBI): domain Eukaryota; kingdom Metazoa; phylum Chordata; class Aves; order Passeriformes; family Cotingidae; genus Oxyruncus; species Oxyruncus cristatus. The sequence goes on from VXAY01004475.1 coordinate 37,612, forward strand.
TCTGCTGGGAGCGGCACAGCCTGGATTGCAGAGCTTCCCTGGGGACAGGGGGGGCTGGTGGGGCCTTGCTGTTCTCCAGCTGGGATCCCCAGTCGTGATCACAGTTTACTGGTTGGACTGGGAGCCAGCTGGAGGGAATTACATCCCTGCTGTCCCCACACAGTGGGATCCTGAGTGAAGGAGGAATCTGTTTGTTAAGCTTCTGCTCCTCTTTGGTAGGGAGATATCCAAGGTGTTCTCCCGTGGTGTTTTCCATGCTCTGTGCTTTGTTTGAGTTCTCCCCAGAGTTTTCTGGTGGCAAAGGGAACTCAGAATTGTTTGTCCCTGAGCCCAGCAGCGGTACAGAGGAATTCCAGCATCACAGGATCCTGGGATGTCCTGAGTGGGAAGGGACCCACAGGGATCATCAATCCAACTCCTGACCCTGCACAGACACCCCAACAATCCTACCCTGTCCCTCAGAGCATTGTCCAAACCCTCCTGGAGCTCTGGCAGCCTTGGGGCCGTGCCCACTGCCCTGGGGAGCCTGGGCAGTGCCAACCACCCTCTGGGGGAAGAACTTTTCCCTGAGATCCAACCTGACCCTGCCCTGGCACAGCTCCAGCCCTTCCCTGGTCCTGTCCTGGTCACCAGGGTTTAGGGCGGGCTCAGGGCTGGGAACAGGGGGATGAGCTTCCTGCTCTGCCTTGCTGCCAGTCAGGTGTGTCAAGTGGAAGAGCCGTGGATTATGTGTTTGGGATCGTGACTCCACGGATGTCATCCAGCAGGATGGATTCTTAACAGGGGCCGGGAGTCAGAGTGCAGTGCCTGAAGGGCAGTAGCTACGGCACTGGAATAAGCTCAGCCATAAAAATGGGCAAACTGGAATGCCAAGAAAGAGGAGAGTGTCTTGCTTGAGTAAATGTTTTTGGAACAGGAGTAGAACAACAAGAATAACTGGGAAATTTGGGTGTAAATGGCACAGGAAAAGCAGGTGAGGTCGGTGAGTCAAGAGTAAAGCAGAATTGTGGTGGTTCACTCATGGATTTGTGGAATACCCTGAGTGGGAAGGGACCCACAGGGATCAAAGTCCAACTCCTGGCCCTGCACAGGACCCCGCCATGGTGGCCCTGCCACCATGTCCCTGTGAGCATTGTCCAAACACTCCTTGGGCTCTGGTGCCATGAGCACTGCCCAGGGAGCCCATTCCAGGTTGAGAGAACTTTAGAGAACTTCACAAGGAGGAAGATTTGTGTGAGGTCTTGTTTTGCTGGATGCAGCATGACTGAAACACTAATTGGGGAGTTAATAGAGTGTGTTAATGAGCGACGGCAGCGCTGGGGCTGAGCTGCTGGACACGGAGCAGCCCTGGGAGCAGCAGCCGCTCACTCCTGGCCCTGGTTATAGGGAGCACAGTCCTGCTCTTAATTACATTTATGGGCTGGAGTGTTTGTTACCTCCTTTTCACGGAAAATCCGCAGATGGCGGCGGGTTTATGGAAGGCTCAGGGAAGGAATGTGGCCTCTGTGTGACCAGGAGTAGCAACAAAGGATCTTAAGTGTCTCCTTTGATTCAATATTATTGGAAGCAGGAGTGTGTTGTCTTTTCTGGCTGCTGCTGTGTTTCTCTACTTGTGCTTTTCCCTTTCCCTCTCTGGGTCTCTGTTTCTCCCACCATCCTCCCCCTCCTCCAGGATGGACTTTGCTGCTCTTTGTTTTGATCTGCCAGCACTGCAGGAACCAATATTGATGTTATTGGCTGTTCTTTACCTGTGTGCTACCTCTGGTTTGGAGGGAAACTTGGGCAAATAACTATCAGTTATCTCAGGAAATGAAACTTTCACAGCCAAGCTTAAAAATCTGAGTCGAAAGAAGCTTGGATTTAGGTGGAATCTGAATGCCACACACATTGGTGTTGGATCAGGGCTGGAAGGGGGAAGTTTGACGTTCCATCCTTGGGTTTATTAGTGCCATGTAGCCCCAGATGAAGCATAGATGCCGTGAACAGTTGAAACAATAAATGTCTGCATGGCAGGGCCTGAAGCCTGAGGAAAATTGTCATTTTTGGCAGGGGCCCCTTCAAACCAAACCCTGAACCTTGCACAGGGGTGTCAGCAAAGTGAGGCTGATGGTGATGTCAGAGGGCAGTTCAGATCCTCGGGCTGAGCTGGCAGCTGTGGAGCTGGGATGCTCCTCCTTTTCCCTCTCACTTTCCCTTTCCCTGTGTCCAGCTGTTCCCTGGGAGCAGGGGGTGGCCATGCCCGGTGTCCCAGCACCACAAACAGCCCGTTCCTTCCCCGAGTCAGCGCCGGGTGCTTGAGGACACGGGGCTTATCTGGGCAGGAGGAGAAGCCGGAAGGCGTGAGAAAACAACCTCCTGTGAAATGGCAAAGGTCGGGGAGTCACTGGAGGCAGGGAGAGCTCACAGCTCTTCCTGACCAGGACAGACCCAGGAGCTTCACTGTCTCAGCTTTCCACAGAATATGGAGTGTCCTGAGCTGGAAGGGACCCACATGGATCAAAGTCCGGCTCCTGACCCTGCACAGACACCCCAACAATCCCACCCTGTCCCTCAGAGCGTTGTCCAAACCCTCCTGGAGCTCTGGCAGCCTTGGGGCTGTGCCCACTGCCCTGGGGAGCCTGGTCAGTGCCAACCACCCTCTGGGGGAAGGACCTTTTCCTGAGATCCGACCTGGCCCTTCCTGGCACAGTTCCAGCCCTTCCCTGGTCCTGTCACTGCTCACAGGGAGCAGAATTGGAGCTGCCCTTGTCTGTGTTAAACTCCACACATGGTGATTCCCAGGCTTGGATTTGTGCAGGTCTCCCTGCAGGGCCTCTCTGCCTTTGGGGGAGTCTGTAGCTCCTCCCAGTTCTGTATCATCCGCAGACTTACCCCTTATCCCTTGGAGCTGCGTCCAGATCCTTCCTCAAGCTGTTGAACACCACTGGGCCTAAGATGGAACCCTGTGGAACTCTGGGTTCGGTGGGTTTGCGAAGAAAGCTTCCCAAACATGTGGATTACTCAGTGCAGGGGTTGTGTGGAACTGGCAGCGGCCCTGCTACTCTTCCAGTGTGCCTGTGCTGGGGGCTGGGGGTTAGATTTGATTTCAGTGCTGCAGTTTGCTGCTGCTCAGAGCAATGTGGCCTGGAGTGACACTGATAACTCTGGAGTACTTTGATTCTGATGCTGTTGGGCAGCTTTTGGAGCAATGGCAGCAGAGCAGAGCCTGGCACTGGGAGAGGCAAAACTGCTGAGGCTGCAGGAGAGGAGATGGCCTGCCTTGCTGCAGCTACAGGAAGGAAGAAGGAAGCAGAAGACAAACTACTTCAGTTTCAGTTTTGCCTTTGGTTTTCTGTGGTGACTGAATTCTGTGAGCTCAGAGAAGGCAGGATGGGGCTGCCTTGACAGTTTGGATTCTCTTCCGTGTGGCAGTTCCTTCCTTTCTGTCCATCCCCCTGGCCTTGCAAAGCCTGCTGATGGTTCCAGCTCCTTGCCTGTCTGTGCAGCGCGGTGGGATGAGAAACGTTGTGTTTCTTGAGCTTTTATTTGTATTTTCCTCCCTCGGCAGATCCCCCGGGAGGCCGTTTAATTGAATTCTTTTATGTTAAGATGGATTTCTTTCCTTTTCGGAGGATAATTGAGACTCTGAGCTGACAGGTTGAAAGCTGTACCCCGTGTCCCCGAGCTAGAGGATGAAGGGCACAGTTCCACAGCGACAGGCGCAGGCCCGGGGCCAGGCTGGCCTGTGCTGGCTGCGGGATCCGTGTGGGATGAGACCTCGGAGAGCCCATGGCCCGGTGCCAGCGCTGCCTCGTGTGCCCGGAGCTCCTGGGCTCGGGTGCAGCTCCCAGCCAGCGCTGCCCTCCAGCAGCGTGCAGGGACAGGTGACCAGGAAGGAGCAGTGACAGAGCCTGGGCTCTCCCGGGGATTTAAACAGGGCGTGGTTGGATGGCGGCACTTGTGGTGCAACGTGTTCCTGGTGTGTCTGTGCCGGCCCCAGACCTGCGGGGAGCAGGTCTGGCAGGGGACACCTCCCCTTTCCTGTGAGCTTCTCGTGGTTCATTTTGGGGCTCTGGGGCTCCCACCATTGGAAGGACTTGGAGCTGCTGGAGAGAGTCCAGAGAAGGCCCTGGAGCTGCTCCAAGGACTGGAGCCCCTCTGACATGGAGCCAGGCTGGGAGAGCTGGGGGGGTTCCCCTGGAGAAGAGAAGGCTCCAGGGAGACCTGAGAGCCCCTTGCAGGGCCTAAAGGGGCTCCAGGAGAGCTGGAGAGGGACTGGGGACAAGGGCTGGAGGGACAGGACACAGGGAATGGCTTCCCAGTGCCAGAGGGCAGGGAGAGATGGGAGATTGGGAAGGAATTGCTGGCTGGGAGGGTGATGGGGCCCTGGCACAGGGAGCCGTGGCTGCCCCTGGATCCCTGGAAGTGTCCAAGGCCAGGGTCTGGTGGAAGGTGTCCCTGCCCTGATGGATGGGCTTTAAGGTCCCTTCCCACCCAGCCCATTCTATGATTCTCTGCTTCTGTTTCCCTGACCATGAGCCCCAGTGCTGGAATGTTCCCGGGCAGTTGGATGTGCCGGGGTGCTGCAGTGGGGCTGCAGTGGTGACAACATCAGCTGTGATTCCATGTTAGGGTAAATCAAGCTGAGCCTCGGGAATGGAATATCCAGGTCATCCCGAGAGTCCCTCAGGCCCTGCCCCAGGGCACCCCTGCTCAGCAGGTGCTCAGACTGCAGTTGTTTAACACCTTAGAAAACACTCAGTGATGATTTTCAATTTAGTTCTGTTGTGTGTTTCCTTTTCATTTTTTAATTTGAAGATTGTTTTTCTTGGTGCTCAGTTGTTTTTTACTCCTAGTCCTTGGTTCCCCTGCCTGTGGTTGGAATGAGATTGTCTCTAAAGTCTCTTCCCACCTAAACCATTCCATGATTCCCCTTTTTGACGCTGCCTCGTCCATGGTATATGCTAAATTTCTTTAAATAATTTTTATTTTCTACCATGACTTTTTAAGTACTTTTCCCCTCCCGACATTGTGTTTCAGACTCTGCCTTCATGTTCAAGGGGCTGGAACCTCTCCCCGAAGTTCACACCTCTGTGATGTAAACCCATACTTCTGAGGTAACATGTAGGAATCCTTTTTTAGTTGGTGGAGAGAACCAGATGCTTATTCCCTTTCCATGCAGAAGTCTAAAATAAAGCTGAGTTTTGCTGAAGAAGTGCTCGTTTCTCCCCTCCTGCAAAGGGAGTCTGGGTGACTAATTGGGATTAGTCATCCACAGTATAAATATCTCCCCATTAGGAGAGGCGGCTCCGAGAGCAAAGACACTCGGCAGGGCAGGGATGGGACAGGGACCTCCTCACCTGGGACGGGGGCACGAGGCAACAGGTTGGGGCTCTGGGAGCTCTTCTCCAGCCTCTGTGACTCTGTGGTGGTGACACACTGGTTGTGCTTTGCCGTGTGCCCTGGGCTATGCTGGGGGGATGTCCCGGGACTGGTGGGTAGGGTTGGAGCTCGAAATGGGGCTGTGAAGTATTTGGGATCGTGCAGGTACCTCTGTAAGACCAAAGCATTTAACCAGACTGAAGTTGTCCTGCACGTGACCAGCACGGTTGGTTTTCCAGAACTGTTGGAGGGGTTCCTGGGCACAGCTCTGGTGCTCCCAACTTCAGAAGGACATGGAACTGTTGGAGCAGGTCCAGAGGAGGCCACCAAGCTGATAAGGGGACAGGAGCAGCTTCCCTCTGGAGCCAGGCTGGGAGAGCTGGGGGGGTTCCCCTGGAGAAGAGAAGGCTCCAGGGACACCTGAGAGCCCCTTGCAGGGCCTAAAGGGGCTCCAGGAGAGCTGGAGAGGGACTGGGGACAAGGGCTGGAGGGACAGGACACAGGGAATGGCTTCCCAGTGCCAGAGGGCAGGGAGAGATGGGAGATTGGGAAGGAATTGCTGGCTGGGAGGGTGGGGAGGCCCTGGCACGGGTTGCCCAGAGAAGCNGGCAGGGGTGGCACTGGATGGGCTTTAAGGTCCCTTCCAACCCAAACCATTCCATGATTCCATGATTCTGGGAACAGCTGTGAGCCAGAGGAGGAGCTGTGTGTTGGGATCACCTAGTTTGGGGGATGAATGACCTGCCAGCTCGGTGGGGCAGCAGGCGGGGTTTGTCCATGGAGAGGCCCCGAGGCTGAGAAGGTTTGTCACTGTTGCAGTGAGTTGTTTCCTTGTACCCTATTGATGGCCGGCCCCAGACTGCTGCGCGTGACTGAGGGTTGTGAGGACTCCGGGATGAAGCAGCAGAGGAGTTCATGAAATTCTGGTGGGGTCTGAGGATGCCCGGTTTTGCTGTGGTGTTTTGGGATGCGGTGCCAGGAGTGACTGCATGTTCCATGTCGTGGATGTTACCCCGAACCGCCGCTTCCTCTTGCAAAACAGGCAGCTCTTTTCATTGCTTCTGTTTTCCTGTGGCCTCTGTCACCCTGGGCCTGAGCTAACTCATAAAGTAACTTACAGAGCATCAGTGTTGATGTGGGTAGTGCTTTCCAGTGTGCCCAGGGCCTCCCCACTGCTGGTTCTCCCTCCGTGTTCATTTCTTCTGCTAAGGAACGTTGTGTCTTGCAGGAAAAAAAAAATCACCACTTCAACTTCATTTTTCATTGGTGGATTTTGGATGTCAGGAGGAATCTCTTGCTGGAAAGGGTTGTCAGACCTTGGTAGGGGCTGCCCAGGGAGGTTTGGAGTGCCCAGCCCTGGAGGTGCCCAAGGAAGGCCTGACCGTGGCACTCAGTGCTCTGGGCTGGGGGCCAAGGTGGGGATGGGGCACAGGGTGGATCCATGGGCTGGGAGGGCTTTTCCAACCTCAGGGATCCTGGGATTCTTTGAGCTTCTACATGCTGTTTGCTAAAATACCTGGAAGCAAATGTTGGAATGAAGTGGTGCAGTTGCCAAGAACAAAACTATTTAGTTATTTTCAGTTTTCGGAGAGAACAGCAGGTAAAGGTATTTTGTGTATCCTGGGGGGTTGGGTCAGTGCTGGAGCTTTAATGAGGAGCAGGGAAGTGAAAGGGACTCACCTGGGGGTCACGGGAGACTTTTGCCATGTGGGGAAGGTCTTGTTGTGTAACCCTGGTTTGTTTAGAGCTGCTGGACTGTGCCCTGGTCAGGAATATGTTTTTTTGGGAAAAGCAGGTGGAATCACCAACAACCAACCAGCAGAGCCAGTGTTTGGAGCAACAGGAGGATCTCAAAGGCCCTGGATACAAGGAACAGTGTTTTGCTGACTAATGTGTTCAGGTTTTATGCTTTAAAGGCAGTTGTTGCTGGAGGAAATCCCCACAGTTCCTGTATATTGGCTGGTTTAAACTCCTGATGGACAGTCAGAGAATCCTGGAATGGTTTGGGTGGGAAGGGACCTTAAAGCCCATCCGCTGCCACCCCTGCCATGGGCAGGGACACCTTCCACTGACCCAGGGGACTCCAAGCCCCGCCCAAATCATTCCGTAAGTCCATGATCAAGACAACTGTTGGTGATCTTTTGTGCAAGGTTGATGTTAATTTATTTTCCCAAAATTAATACAATCCCTGGAATTTCCTGTTGAGCCTGGAAAGAGAAATGTCCTCCTTTTCGGTGATTTGAAATCCTCACCTTATGGATTGCCTGGTTTTTATGAGGGGTTTTGGTTAAGGTTAAGGGAATTCAGTCACAGTGGGAAGGGAATGAGTTCTTGGAATTAGTGCTCCAAGCCGTAGTTGGATGGGCATTTCAGCTGGATCTGCTCCTGGAATGTTGTCCCCTTCCTGCTGCTCCTTCGGCACTTCCCTACCCTCTCTCCTTGTTGGCACAAGCATTTGGACAATGATGTTGGGAACCCCTTTGGGGGAATGATCCAGCTGATTTATTTTTTTTCCCTGCTAATACTGCCTGGAAAAGGAAAACCATTTTTTTCCAGCAGTGCAGGTTTAAATACACAGCAAATGTGGCCTGAAATCAGGAGCATGTTGTGCTGGTTTTCTTCAAGAGCAACCTGAGCTTTGATGTTTCTTTGTCCAGGTAAAACCCACGGAACTCCTGAGGGTGGGTCTGAGATTTCCCAAGGATTGTTTTCCTTTCAGGATATTTGAAGGATGAAGCTTGTCCATAAATACAGTTCAGGTGGTGCCATGCAGGGAAAACGGGCTGGTGGTCCCTTGTCATAGAGAGGGTGTTTTACCCAATGCCGAGGAATTGGCTCAAGGAGGAGGAATCTCGTCATGGAAGGGGTTGTCAGGCATTGGAGGTTTGGGGTCCCCACCCCTGGAGGTGTCCAAGGACTCCATGGGCTGGGAGGGCTTTTCCAACCTCAGGGATCCTGGGATTCTGGGATACTTCTGAACTGTCTTAATATTTCTTTTAGCTGTGAAACTACTAAAAAGTTGTGTGACCTGTGTCTGTCGTGTCCTGAAAGGTTCATGCATTGTTTAATCCCTGGTTTGAGGCACTGCTTCACTGGGGCCTCGTTAATGTGTTGGCTGGGTGGAAGAACAGGGCAGCTTTGGAATATTCTGGTTAAAACTGCAGTGTGCGATGGGTTGGGCTGTTCTAATGCAGGCTGAGACACAAAAGCACTTGGGAAGCTTTGAACTTGAACAAAGGACCATGAAAGGACCACAAACAGTTGTTTTTCTTGCTCCTTTGGGACCATGATGCTGATAAAAAAGGTGTATCTGGAACGTGCAGCTCTTGATCTTCACTGGAGCCCAGCAGGAAATCTCAGTTTGCAAATGCTGCTGCCTCGCTGCCCATTATTCTGAGCAGAAAGATGCTGCTTTTGTAATTTTGCCTTATTCTGTGTAGGCAGCAAAAATTAAGCTGTCCAAGGTCAGTAGCTCAGTGTGGAGAATGACTTGTCAAACGGGGATTTTGGAGGAACGCTGGTGAATCCCAGTAAACCCCAAACCCTGGCTTTGAGATCGCATCTGGTTATTATTGATAATTATTTCTGAAGGGTTCAGCTGTGGTGATCCAGGAAAGAAATGGAACTTGTTGCTTAAACAGCACGTAGTAAACAGTCCTGAGCGGCATCAAAGTGCTGCTGGTCCTGGCAGGCGAGGGAAGGAGGAGCCTCGGGTCCTGCAAGGGCTGTAAATCAGCGCTCAAAGCACCCCCGGACTTTGTTTTGCTTGTTTAACATTCAAATCAAGTTGCAAATGTTGCACTCAGAGGTTAATGTTTAATGTGAGGCACAGAAATCCCCCCGGGGTTCCCTGGAGCTGCTGCTGGGCTTCACTTCCATGGGGAGCGCAGCTCCGGAGCTCAGAGGAGCAGCTGGAAGTACTCACCTTGTCAAATTATTGGGCAGATACACCTCGGAAACTGGGGAGTTGCTCTGCCCTCACTGCTGGCGTGAGCCTGGCAGTCCGTGGAGCTGAATTTTTGGGATGAGTTCAGCTCCATGTGCTTCCGACTGACTGGGTAAAAAAGGCCTTTTTCTGCTATTCTGTTCCCAGGATGTTTGGGATCTTTTTCTGCAGCTTTTTCCTGCATCTTCTGAAGCGCTGTGGTTTCTCCAGTGTCTGGGTGTGTTGCAGTTAATTAAAAAAGTCACATTTAAATCAAGCAGCTTTGCAAATTCTGTCCTTAGCATGGGGTAGGGCAGCAATTAGGAGGCTGTTTAACGAGATACTGGGTTAGGATAAGGTTGATCATCAAAACAAAGCACTTCTTGATACCATCTCTTTATTAGGGAGCCTCAGAAGCGGAGAAGAATTAGGAGTAGCTCTTCATTTCGGGTGCATATTTGTACAGCTCACAGCCCTTCAGAATGGGTTTGCCCGCGGCAGTTTTTCAGTGAAGGAGAAAGGCCAAACCAGCCCCTTTCGGTGCACGGCAGCACCACAGTTCTGCCTGAGAGTTCCTGCTCTGTCCAGGGAGAGCGGGAGGGCACCCGCTGGGTGGGATGTGGCTCTGCTGGGGGGCAGAAGCTGTACAGAGGGAGCTGGACAGGCTGGATCCAAGGGATCCATGGACTGAGGCCAGTGGGGTGCAGGTCAACCAGGCCAAGTGCTGGGTGCTGCCCTTGGGTCACCCCAACCCCAGGAATGCTCCAGGCTGGGGCAGAGGGGCTGGAAAGCTGGAAAAGGCCCTGGGGGTGCTGGTGGCAGCGGCTGGACACGAGCCCAGCTGTGCCCAGCGGGGCAGGAGGCCAATGGCCCCTGAGCTGGGGCAGTCCCAGGGTGGGCACAGGCCCAGGGCAGGGACTGTCCCTGTGCTGGGACCTGGGGAGGCCCCCCTGGAATCCCGGGGGCAGTTCTGGGCCCTCAGACAGCAGAGCCATGGAGGGGCTGGAGCGTGTGCAGGGAAGGGAAGGGAGCTGGGAAGGGGCTGGAGCAGCAGGAGCGGCTGAGGGAGCTGGGGGGGCTGAGCCTGGAGCAAAGGAGGCTCAGGGGGGACCTTGTGGCTCTGCAAGTCCCTGACAGGAGGGGGGAGCCGGGGGGGGTCGGGCTCTGCTGCCAGGGAACAGGGACAGGACAAGGGGAAACGGCCTCAGGCTGTGCCAGGGGAGGCTCAGGTTGGCCCTGAGGAGGAAGGAATTTGTTGCTGGAAAGGGTGGTGAGGCCTTGGCAGGGGCTGCCCAGGGAGGTTTGGAGTGCCCAGCCCTGGAGGTGCCCAAGGAAGGCCTGGCCATGGCACTCAGTGCTCTGGGCTGGGGGCCAAGGTGGGGATGGGGCACAGGGTGGATCCATGGGCTGGGAGGGCTTTTCCAACCTCTGGGATTCTGGGATGCTGTAGTGCACACATGTCTTTGGTTGGGAACAGAACCCTCTGTGCCATGTTGTCCCCTCCATCCCCACACACTCTCTGTGGACCATGGAGTGACACCAATGCCGGCTGTGGGGCAGGTGCTCTCAGGGGCTGTTCACCCTCTCTGGTGGGTGGATTTGGGACAGGGGTGTGCTCCGAGTGTTTTCTGCTCCTGAGGGGAAGCGAGTCACGAGGCAGGGCTGGGGGAGGAGGAGCTGCCGAGCTGGTAGCGGGACAGGAGGGGCAGCGGGACCTGCCGGGGCTGCCCCTGTGGGAAGTGTGTCCGTGCCGAGCACCCAGAGAGCACTCAGTGCTGCCCTACACTGACAGCCGGGGGCTGCTCCTTCCCCTTGTGCAGGAGGCGGCTCTGGCAGGGGCGACCTGTCCTTCCCTCCAGAGCTGGGAAGGCAGCAGTGGGTGCCCGTGCTGCAGTGCAGGGCTGCCCTCACACATGGGAGGGAGTCCTGAGTGGGAAGGGACCCACAGGGATCATCGATCCAACCCCTGGCCCTGCACAGACGCCCCAACAATCCCACCCTGGCCCTGAGAGCGTTGTCCAAACACTCCTTGAAATCTGGTGCTGTGACTTCTTCCCTGTTCAGTGCCTGACCCTCCTCTGGGGGAAGAACCTTTCCCTGAGATCCAACCTGACCCTGCCCTGGCACAGCTCCAGCCGTTCCTGGGTCCTGGCCCTGGTCACCAGAGCAGGGATCGGAGCTGCCCCTCGAGGGAGCTGTTTCCGCTGCAGAAGCCCTTGGGAAGCCATTCTGCCCTTCACCAAGGCTTGGGTGACCTCCTGCTCTGCAAGGAGCTGACAGGCAAAAAATACTCAGTTTGGGGTTTGGTTTGTCCTCCGCAGAGTTGTGTCTTTCACCGCACAAAACAAACTTGTGACTCTTACCGTTCACCTCTGAAGGTTCTGGGACTTTGAGGGGGTGGAAGGGAGATAAAGTAATAAAATAATGATATATTAAGTCCATTTTTTTTTACTAAGACTGAAACCTGGTATCAAATGCTAAGGTTTAAGGTTTGGGGTATTTAAATTATCCCGGAACTAATTTAATAACTAACTCCAAAGCTCACTGTGTACAACAGAGGCAATTGATAATTTTATACACTGGGTTGTGGGAGGGAATAAAGGCTCTCATTCATAGCTGGGTTTGATGTTCTTGAGGCTTTGATGTGCTTGGCAGAAATAGCTGAGATCACGAGAGTTTGGTGTCCAGTGGGCTGCAGATCCTGCCTGGGGTTGTGAACATCTGCTGGAGCCGTGGCTGCCTCTGAGGCTCCAGTGTGTCCTGCTCTGCCTTTTAGGCAGAGATTTTCAAAGAGACTGAGCAAACGAGGGCAGCGAACAGAGAGAGCAGTGAGAATGGAGTTATGTAAAATTCTGGGGTTAAAATAATTGCTTTACTGCTGTGCTGTGATTTCTGAAGGTATTCTGGAGCTGCAGAGTTGGGTGGAGAACCCCTGGAGGTCCTGTCCCTCGGTGTATCCCGTGGCTGTTCCCAGCGAGGGTGGGCTTGTGGCATGGTGTAGATTTGGGAACAGAGGGGCTGGTTTCGTGGAATCACAGAATCACAGGCTGATTGGGGTTGGGATGGACCTTAAAGCTGATCCAGTGCTGTGGATAGGGACTCCTTCCGCTTTCCCAGGTTGCTCCAAGCCCCAGCCAGCCTGACCCTGAGCTCCAGTATTTATTTACGTGGGAAGGGTGTCCTTTGCCCCGCTGGGTCCTTTGAGCCTCGTGTGAATGGAAGAGGAATCCATGTGGATCTGGGGTTTAATCTTGACTGTGTTAGAAGGTGAAAGAGGAAGTTCTTTCTCAGTGTTGTTTCATCTTGGAAGCAGCAACTGAGAGTGTGTTCCTGGGGAGTCCGAGGCAGGAGCCTGAGGGGGCTGAGAGTGAGCTCTAAAATAATTCCATAGCTCTTGATTCTCTTCCCCTGACAGACTAAATCCCGGAGTCTCAGGATCTCTGAGGCTGGAAAAGCCCTCCCAGCCCACAGCTGTGCCCCATCCCACCTTGGCCCCCAGCCCAGAGCACTGAGTGCCACGGCCAGGCCTTCCTGGGACACCTCCAGGGTTGGGCACTCCAAACCTCCCTGGGCAGCCCCTGCCAAGGCCTCACCACCCTTTCCAGCAAGAGATTCCTCCTGAATTTTTCCAGGATGGTGAATCTCTGTCTCCCTTCCCCAAGAGGAAGTCTTTGAGATGTGCCTGCAGACTCTTGTCAGGGTCGACTTGAGACATTTATAGTGTGCTCTGAATTTTGGAAGGTGTTTACTTCTGTCTCCTGGAAAGTTGGGCCCTTTTTAGGCAACTGAAATGGTGCAGTCAAAAAATGTTGATAACCCAAATGATCCAATTTCTTGGGAAGAGCTTGGGGATAAAAATACAGAAGCTGTAAGTTGCTGGGAGATTGGAGCGCAGCGTTATGTACGAACCTGGCAACGCTCCTCGCCTCGTTTCATTTGAGTGGCTTGACAGGTCTTAAAATGGCTGAGGGCTGCCTTCCAGGAGGGGCAGGGCGGGCAGCACGGCCCTGGCCGCGCTGGCAGGAGCTGCAGGCGGCTTGGGATGACACTGGCCCCTGCCCCGCGAGTCACCGGGCCTCAGTGGGACACTTGGGGACCTTCCATCTCCCTGCCAGTGATTTACTGGAGACTCCAGCTTCCTTCCAGCCAGCCCATTTGGCACTGAAGGCCTGTCCTTGCAGGTTTTGGCAGTTCATTGCCATAAATAACAGCACTGGAGAGTCCTCAGCTGCGTTTCCTTATCCGGGGGTGCCTGACCTTGGGATGGACCGTCTGTGGCTTTCATTGTCTAACTCAAAGATCCACGACAGCTTTGCATTTGGCCTGGGTTGTACCTGGAATCATGGAATGTCCTGGGCTGGAAGGGACCCAAAGGGATCATTGATCCAACTCCTGGCCCTGCACAGACACCCCAACAATCCCACCCTGTCCCCGAGAGCGTTGTCCAAGTGCTTCCTGAGTTCTGGCAACATCGGGGTCGTGCCCACTGCCCTGGGGAGCCTGGTCAGTGCCAACCACCCTCTGGGGGAAGAACCTTTTCCTGAGATCCAACCTGAGCCTGCCCTGGCACAGCTCCATGCAGATTGGAAAGAGTTTGGATCAAACTCTGTCACCACCATGTGCTGGTTCAGCTCCTGTGAAAGACATTCCCAGAGCTTGGCCAAGAGTTTAAAATAGTAACTGTCTTGGTTACCTCTTCAGTTACCAGGATCATTCCGTGGATCTCATGATTTGCATCTCATTTTGCAAGTGTCCGCATAGAGAGGAGAAGAAATTTGCCGTCACTGAACCTGAGTTGATAAAGGATGTGTTGAACCCAGTGTTTGCCACTAGGATCGGGTGTGTGGAGCATGAGGGATGAGCCACAGGCACTGGGAGCAGCCACCAGCACCAGGGAGAGAGGGATAGGGAGCTGCTGCTCTGCTGGGATGGAACAGGAATTCCAAAACACTGCCAGAGGGCAGGGTCAGATGGGATATTGGGAAGCAGTTGCTGTCTGGGAGGGTGGGAGGCCCTGGCCCAGGGTGCCCAGAGAAGCTGTGGCTGCCCCTGGATCCCTGGAAGTGTCCAAGGGCAGCTTGGAGCAACCTGTGCCAGTGGAAGGTGTCCCTGCCCAGGGCATTCCCTTGTCCTGTCCCTCCAGGCCTTGTCCCCAGTCCCTCTCCAGCTCTCCTGGAGCCCCTTTAGGCCCTGCAAGGGGCTCTCAGGTGTCCCTGGAGCCTTCTCTTCTCCAGGGGAACCCCCCCAGCTCTCCCAGAGCAGAGGGGCCAATCCCTCTGATCATTCCCATGTCCTCTGGACCTGCTCCAGCAGTTTGAGGTGGTGTTGATTTACTGTTAGACCCAGGGACTATGGGAATATTTACCTTACATGTGAGTTTCAGAGGAGTAGGTGGAAGGATCTTTCTTTATTTCTTTATTTATTTCCTGGAAATGAGGAAGGGGAAAAGACCAAACGTATCGCAGTGATCCTGGAGCTGTGTGTGGGAAGGAGCAGGGGGCAGGGGTTTGGGCACTGGAATGGGTCTGGAGTGACCATCTGGGTCATTTGATGTCTTTGTAACTTGGCAGTTCTGGCTGAGGGTTGGTGCAGTTCCTTGATCATTTTACAGCCATTCCACCCATTTGTTCCTGAATTCCTGGCAGAAAGAAGGGAGGTTAGGAAAGAGTTGGTGATCTCAGAAGAACACAACTTCACAAACTCTGTGTAGGTGTTGATGGTGTAAACCCCAAAAATGGGAGAATTTGTGGGTTGTCTTCCACGTTCCTGGCATCTCTCACTTGTACTGGAGAGGAGAAGCTGGGAAGGTTGGCTGCTCTAGACTGGGATGGGATTTTTCCCTTTAAATAGCACTGGAAGGGGCTGCCCAGGGAGGTTTGGAGTGCCCAGCCCTGGAGGTGCCCAAGGAAGGCCTGGCCGTGGCACTCAGTGCTCTGGGCTGGGGGCCAAGGTGGGGATGGGGCACAGGGTGGATCCATGGGCTGGAAGGGCTTTTCCAATGATCCTGGGATTCTGTAATTTTTGTTGTGGTCACTCTTAAAGCAGGTGGGAAGAGAATGAGTGTATCCAAAAATGTCTCCAAGTGGAGGTCAAACTGACTAGAGAATCATTAATGGTTGTTCCTGTTGCCGTGTCAGACTCTTTAGTCGCAGTGGAGGTACCCTGGGAAAGGCTTTTTTCCCTTAATTCAGAGACCTGAAATTCTTCCTTATTAGTAAAATCTTGAGGGACATTATAACTTACATAAAAGGTTGAATTTAGTTCATCTGGTTTGATATTTCTGATCAACCCTGTTAAAGTAACTAAGGCAGTGGGAAGACTTTAAATTTCATTAAAAATAGCTCCTTTTCATCCGTGTGTGTCCTTTTCCATACACTTCCATCCCACTGCTCCCTGCTGGGAGGTGCCACTGGAATGTACAGGGAAGGCAGGAGTCTTGTTCCTCTTGCTGTGGCCAGAGAGGATCTTTTCTGAGGGTTAAAAGGGGTGTGTTGTGCAGATCTCCCGGTCCTGGTTCAGGTGGAAACTGCCTGAGGAGAGCTCGGGAGAGGAGCTGGGATATTGGGAACAGTTGTTCATGACTTGCTAATGTGTAAATGCTCTTCCAAAGGCCCTGTGGGGGTGGTTAGTGGATTTTAGGCTGCTGGTTGAGGAACTTTTCTTGTTCCCTGAGTAGATTCCATGAAAAGGCTGTGGAATACCTTGGAATGACGCTGTCCTAAGGCCCGTGCTGGGGAAGGTGGGCTCTGGTCATGGGGTGTTGGAACATAAATGTGTGGAAAATCTGCAACACACTGTAGTTTCATCGTGGCTTAAAACTAAACTATATCCCTGTGAACTCCTGCCCATCTCTGGAAGTGTCCAAGGGCAGGTTGGACGGGGCTTGGAACAACCTGGGACAGTGGCACGGGGTGGCACTGGATGGGCTTTAAGGCCCCTGTCCACCCAAACCATTCCATGATTTGATGACTGTGGAATGCAAAACTGACTTAGAAGAACAAGGGAAGCTCTCCCTTCCAGCCCCCCCATTCCTCCCTCTGCCCTGAGCAGATTGTCCTGCCTGTGGTGAGGATTGCTGTGTGTTGTCCCACGGCCCTTCCAGCTGCAGCCTTGAGCTCTCCAAACAGTCAGTGTCCATTTAAGCCAGGGATCTGTAGGGTTTTACGGAACTCCCAGCGTTGGGGGCTCAGCAGGGAGTGGTGGATGAGCTCCTTGGTGAAGGTGTCCCTGCTCAGGGTTGGAGTCAGTGACCTCCAAAGGGGGTTGGGCTCTGCTGCCAGGGAACAGGGACAGGACAAGGGGAAACGGCCTCAGGCTGTGCCAGGGGAGGCTCAGGTCGGCCCTGAGGAGGAATTTGTTGCTGGAAAGGGTGGTGAGGCCTTGGCAGGGGCTGCCCAGGGAGGGTTGGAGTGCCCAGCCCTGGAGGTGCCCAAGGAAGGCCTGGCCGTGGCACTCAGTGCTCTGGACTGGGGGCCAAGGTGGGGATGGGGCACAGGGTGGATCCATGGGCTGGGAGGGCTTTTCCAGCCTCAGGGATCCTGGGATGCTGTGAGGAAAGACTTTTTGGTGTAAATGGTGGGGAAAAAGGCATCAAAAGTTGTAGACTTTAAATGCAATAAAATCATCAAGAGTCTCCAGCTCCGTGAGCTCCGTTTTGGTGATGTTGTACCTGCAGTCACTAATCACTGATTAGAGGATGAGGCATTACTTTAATATTTACAGGATGTTTTACTTCTCTTCCACGTAGGGGCTGGCTGCTGGGTTTTTCTGTTGGGTTGTATCCCCACAGCACAACAGGAGTTCTGGGTTCACGGTTAAACCCAGCTCTGTAGTGCTGGGGGAGCTCACTGGGCTGAGCCGAGCTTAGTTCTCTTGTGAATCACCTTCCACGAGCCCAGGTTGCTCCAAGCCCCATCCAGCCTGCCCTTGGACACTTGCAGGGATGGGCAGTTCCCGTTTCCCGCGGCTGCAGAAGGGGGTGACTGGGATAACGGGGAGGATCCTGTGTGACATGGAGCGGGGGGATTTGCAGAGGGTGTCATCCCCTATGGTCTTGCTGTCATTTTTCTGTGGGCTAAAAGGTTCTAGTGGAGGTTTACAGAGGGGAAACAAAGAAAAATCCTTGGCCCTCAGGTATCTTTGGTTAATGGTAACTTTTAAAAATATTTTCCAGGATTGGAAGCTTGAGAAGGAATTCACACTGGATGGAAACCATTTTCTGAAGCTGGGCATATTCCAGGAACTGTGACCCAAATGTGTCTCTGTCCGTGGAGAAGATCTCACGTTTGAAATAACTTCTACTGAAGGTATGAACCTCTGCCTTTGCTTTTGTCATGGAATGGGTTGGGTGGGAAGGGACCTTAAAGCCCATCCAGCCCCAACCCTGCCACAGGCAGGGACACCTTCCACTGGCACAGGTTGCTCCAAGCCCCATCCAACCTGTCCGTAGACACTTCCAGGGATCCAGGGGCAGCCACAGCTTCTCTGCCCAACCTGGGCCAGGGCCTCCCCACCCTCCCAGACAGCAATTCCTTTCCAATCTCCCATCTCTCCCTGCCCTCTGGCACTGGGAAGCCATTCCCTGTGTCCTGTCCCTCCAGCCCTTGTCCCCAGTCCCTCTCCAGCTCTCCTGGAGCCCCTTTAGGCCCTGCAAGGGGCTCTCAGGTGTCCCTGGAGCCTTCTCTTCTCCAGGGAACCCCCCCAGCTCTCCCAGCCTGGCTCCATGTCAGAGGGGCTCCAGCCCTGGCAGCAGCTCCGGGGCCTCCTCTGGACTCTCTGCAGCAGCTCCACGTCCTCCTGCTGTTGTTCCCAGGGCTGGAGCAGCTCTGCAGGGGGGTCTCCCCTGAGGGGGCAGAGGGGCAGAATCTCCCCCTCCCCTGCTGCCCACGATCCCTGTGGGATCAGCCCAGGGCACGGGGGTTTGGGGTCCCAGCACACACGGATGGGGCACTTGGAGCTTCCCATTAATGGCCCATTTTTAATCTCAGTAACAACAACATGTCCTGTGATCTGTGGGATGTGCTCTGGTGGCTCCTTGCAGGATTGTTCTTGGTATTTAATACCTGGAGTCACTGGAGAGGGAGCTGTGGTGTTGCAGGGATGTCCTGCTGAGGAGACTCAGAGCTGGTTATGTACAGTGGGGCTCATCTTGCTGGAAAGGGTGGTGAGGCAGCCTTGGACACCTCCAGGGCTGGGCACTCCTAACCTCCCTGGGCAGGGAGGCTTGGAGTCACAGCCCTGGAGGTGTTCAAGGAAGGCCTGGCCGTGGCACTCAGTGCTCTGGGCTGGGGGACAAGGCAGGGACTCCATGGGCTGGGAGGGTTTTCTGACTTCAGGGATTCTGGGATTCATGGTATGTTGGGCTGGTTACTCTTAAAACCTCATTTGACTGGGAAGTGCCTCTCAAAACCTGAGCTCTAATTTGCTGTACATAATTGCTGGGAACAGGATGGCACTTTTTTTTCCTGCACTCCTGGGCAGTGCCCGAGGCTGTTCCAGGAAGTCCCGTGTGGAAGTGACGGTTTGTCATCGGGCAGTGAGAGTGAGCAGGGATTACTCACAGGTGTTCCAGAGGGGAGGGATTGGAAACAGCCAGCAGAGCAGTTTAAGGCACACAGGGGGAACTGCCCTTTCCTGCAGTGTGGAATTCCTTTGGGGATTCACTGCCTCAGGATTCTCTGGAGGTGTCCTGGCTGCCATGGGAGCACCAGGATCCTTCCCAGTGCCAGCAGTGGAGCTGCTTGGCTCGGGCATTTTCCTGTGGGTAATTAGCTGGGAAGAGCTTCCCTAGTGCTCCAAAGGGAAGAGTTTTACATGAAGCAGGTTCTCCCAGGGTAATAGGTTATGAATTAAAGATTCAGAGATTGGATTGGTTAGATGGGGTATTGGGAAGGAATTCCTGGCTGGGAGGGTGGAGAGGCCCTGGCATAGAGAAGCTGTGGCTGCCCCTGGATCCCTGGAAGGGTCCAAGGCCAGGTTGGATGGGGCTTGGAGCAACCTGGACCAGTGGAAGGTGTCCCTGCCCATGGCAGGGGTGGCACTCGGTGGGCTTTAAGGTCCCTTCCCACCCAAACCATTCCATGATTTTATTCTGTGGTTTCTTTGGCTGCTTCTGAACACAGGATTGTCCTGCAGTTCTTTTGACAGCTTTGGAAGGCTCAGTCTAATAAGTTTTCTATCCCAAGCAAGTGTTGCCTCCCTGCTGTTCATCTTCCTTCTGGTATCACTTGTAGATCCATGGAACAGTCTTGGTTTGGGACCAACCTGTGCCTTGTTATATTTCTTAGTTCACTTTTGATTTGTTTTCTGTGTTTTAACCAGCTACTGAGTCACAAAAGCAAGGGAGTGTTGCTTTAAAGCTGTTTGGAGAATCCCATTCCCTTTGGTGGGAATTCAGCTGAGCCGTGGCCTGGCCTGGCCTCGTCCACCTGTGTTTTCCCAGGGGGGTTTTCCGGTTGTGGAAGAGTTTGCTGAAAAAGCTCGTTTGGGGCTCAAGTTCAGCAGGTTCAATAAAGTGAGACTTTATTCCCTGCAGCTGGTTATTGGATAACTGGGTTTACGGGTGGAGAGCTCTTGCATAAAGCCGTGTGTTCCCAGTGCTCTGTCCCCACCTGATGCACTCGGAACTTCCTCGCACACTGGAACTGGGGAGAATTCTCCACATTTTAGGGTCCTTTTGTTGCTTTGGGTAGCAAAGCTTAAACTTACTTATTCTTACAGAGGAAACAGAGGAGATTTGTATTAAAGCCTGGCACTAACCTTAAAGTTCCCATCAGGAATGTGTGTCTGTCGAGGCTGAAAGCCAGGCTGAATGGAATGGGAGCTGGGCAGGGTGTTCGGCTGGGCCAGGGCTGCTGAAGCTGGGGCTCTCTGTGGGCTTTTAGACCAGGAAGGATGTCACTGGAATGTCAGAAGGATTCAGAAACTCCTTTTGGGAACAAGCAGGATAATGTCCTTCCCTCAGCATTTCCATGTGTTTCCACTTAGTAACTAAGTGGAAAACATTAAATGTTTGATTTTATCAGGAATGGGCTGAAATAAAAAATCAGTGCACCTCGGTGATTCCCTGCCAGTTTCCAGGAGGAGTTGCCTGGGAGGATTCCTGGCCCTCCGTGCTCAGTTTTCCTGGTCCTGGAGAGCTGAGAGCATTGGGAAGGTTGGGAATGCTGTGAGTGTTTGTCTGTGCCCGTGTCCAGTGAGGCTCAGAACTGCCTGTGGGAATAACCCTGGGAGAAATAACCCCAGGACAGAGCTTGGATAGTCCCAGAATCCCGGAGTCACTGAGGCTGGAAAGGCCTCCCAGCCCATTGAGCCCAACCTGTGCCCGATTCCAGCCCAGAGCAACAAGTGCCCTGATTTCCTTTCCTTGTGTCCTCACTGGGAGTTCCACAGCTCTGGAGAGCCAGCTGTGCTCCGTCCTGCCAGAGAACCAGGAACAGGCCATTCCCTGGGGCTGCTCAGCAGGAAGCTGGGAGTTCAGGCATTAAAAATAAACCATGGGAGGACAAATCTCCTATTGCAGTGCCCAGAAGGAGCACGTTGGACTCAGAACATCCTCTGTAAAAGGTGGATGTTTTTCCTTTCTGCTGAGGAGGAGCTTTCCAGGCCTGGCTCGAGGTGGGATAAAAATAACAATAAAACAGAAAAACAGGCTCCTGAGCAGATGGAGAAAGAACTGCCCAGAGTAGAGGTGGCAAAAGGGGTCCCTTGGTTGGTATTTTTGAACAGCAAGTGAATTAATTGTTGGAACATTTTGTAAACTTAGCTAGTGTTTTGTTGGCAAGAATTGTAATAAACCCAACCCCGAGGAGGCAGAGTTTGTTAGTCTTGGAATTCTGTGTCGGAACAGGGAGATTAAATATTTCCTACATTGTCGCAAACAAGTTAAACACCCCAACCTTGCCATTTTATAGTTAATTGGAATTAACTGTGCGGGTTAGAAACTTGTCCTGCTGTGCTGGGACACGGAGGGGTTGATCCAGGTGAGGCCCAAACACACCTACAGCAACCTCCTTTCCTCTGATGGCCTTGGACTGAAGGAGGGCAGGGAGAGATGGGATATTGGGAAGGAGTTCCTGGCTGGGAGGGTGGGGAGGCCCTGGCCCAGGTTGGGCAGAGAAGTTGTGGCTGCCCCTGGATCCCTGGAAGTGTCCAAGGCCAGGTTGGATGGGGCTTGGAGCAACCTGGGCCAGTGGAAGGTGTCCCTGCCCATGGCAGGGGTGGAACATCAGGAGATGATCTTTAAGGTCCCTTCCCACCCAGACCATTCCATGATTCCATGATCTTTTGGAGCGTACGTAGAGGGTTGGTTTCACTTTTACATTGTTGACCATCTACCCCAAACCACTGAGAGTGAGCGGTGGCCTTGTGTGTTCTCCTTGACTGAATCCTCTGTGCTCCTTCCCATGTTAACACTCCCTGCAGGGCGCTGGTGGCCAGCAGCGGGTGTTGGAGGGACAGTGCCATTTCTGTGGGGCAGGTTGGAAGTGCTGCTGTGCAGCAGTTCAGCTGCAGGACTGGCAGCAGGTACTTGGAGAAAACTGGTTTCCTGAAGCTGTTGTGGTTTTTCCTTCCATTGGGTACTCCAGAAATAAAGGAGCAGCTTGGAAGGGCTTTGAGAGTCCCCTCGGAAAAAGGAAAGAGATTTCCTATTTACTGGGGACAAAAGTGACCCGAATGGGAGTGCTGAGACCTGGGATGTGGCAGATATCATGGAATCCTGCAATCCTGGAGTGGTTTGAGTGGGAAGGGACCTTAAAGCCCATCCAGTGCTACCCCTGCCAAGGGCAGGGACACCTTCCACTGGCCCAGGTTGCTCCAAGCCTCATCCAAGCTGTCCTTGGACACTTCCAGGGATCCAGAGGCAGCCACAGCTTCTCTGCCCAACCTGGGCCAGGGCCTCCCCACCCTCCCAGGAAAGAATTTCTTCTGATATCCCATCTGATCCTGCCCTCTGGCAGTGGGAAGCCATTCCCTGTGTCCTATCCCTCCATGCCTTGTAAATAGTCTCTCTCCAGTAGAACGAGATGATCTTTAAGGTCCCTTCCCACCAAACCATTCCATGATTCCATAATTAAGGCCTCCAGTCCCATACAAGCAGCATCTCCAGCTGATTGGGAGGTGGAGCTGTTCCCTTTCCTTCTCTGATCCGTGTTCCCACAAGGAGGCTGATCCCTGCAGTCCAGGTAACTTCCCATGGATCCATCCAGGCTGCTGCTGCCAGGGAGATCCCAGCTCTGCCCGGATCGGGGTGAGCTGGGTGGGCTGTTCCTGCTGCCAGGAGGTTCAGGCTGGACAAGGCTCCCTGGAACTCTCACACTGAGCACGTTGTGCTTTTATCCCCAAATAAAAGAGCTGGAAACAGCTTGGCAAGCAAAATAGCTGGAGTTATCTTGGGCAGCAGGATTGTGTGACCCTGACACGTTTATCCTTGTGTTCTCATCCTCTGCTTCAGCTCCTTTTCCCTGTTGTTTAAGGAGGGAAAGTGAAACTCGAGCAGTTGTGTGCCAGGGATTGTTTGGAATATCCCCATGGCTGGGAACAGCCTGCTGGGACCCCAGACAGGCCCTGCCCTGGCTACAAATAAAGGCAGGCTGGAGGTGAGGGATGGCGGCTCCGTGAGGAAACAGCCACTTTTGGAAAGCTTATTTTGGGCTGTTCACAGCTGCTGATCCCTGCAAATCCTCAGGCAGCTCAGGGCTTGTCCGGCTTTACAAAACAGGGAACTGAAATGGGGGAATAAGGAGATGGAGGGAGGATGTTTGTGGTGGGAGCTGAGGGAGAAGAGGGGCAGGGGAGGAGCTCAGTACAGGTAGTAAAATCAGAGAGACTCATGGAATGGTTGGGGATGGGAGGGACCTTAAAGCCCACCCAGTCCCATCCTACCATGGGCAGGGACACCTCCCGTTAGCCCAGGTTGCTCCAACCTGGCCTCGGACACTTCCAGGGATCCAAGGGCAGCCACAGCTTCTCTGGGCAACCTGGGCCAGGGCCTCAGACAGCCCAGGGCAGATCAGAGAGCTTTTCCTAGAGATGTATGAAAAATTTTGGAAGACTGTAGAATTGCCAGGTTTGTAATGGTTTTAAATTTGAAAGGTGAGATTTACGTGTGGATTCCACATATATGTTGGGAATATTTATGTATTTGGGTTAACTGTGCACCCAAACCTTCTACATTTAAGGCCTTTTATGCCAGATTTTCTCTCCGTGAATTTATAACCAAGCAGAGATAGTTAAAAATATCTGAAGAACAGTTTGTAAGGAACACACCGAGTCCAACAGCATCGCTGTCACTGCAGTGTCATGTAGGTTGAACACTCAGATGGCTGTTCCCAACCCCAAAATTCATTTGCTGAAATCCCCGGGATCCCTGAGGCTGGAAAAGCCCTCCGAGTCCATGGATCCACCCTGTGCCCCATCCCCACCTTGGCCCCCAGCCCAGAGCACTGAGTGCCACGGCCAGGCCTTCCTTGGGCACCTCCAGGGCTGGGCACTCCAAACCTCCCTGGGCAGCCCCTGCCAAGGCCTCCCCCCCCTTTCCAGCAACAAATTCCTTCCTGCTCAGGGCCAACCTGAGCCTCCCCTGGCACAGCCTGAGGCCGTTTCCCCTTGTCCTGTCCCTGTTCCCTGGCAGCAGAGCCCGACCCCCCCCGGCTCCCCCCTCCTGTCAGGGACTTGCAGAGCCACAAGGTCCCCCCTGAGCCTCCTTTGCTCCAGGCTCAGCCCCCCCAGCTCCCTCAGCCGCTCCTGCTGTTCCAGCCCCTTCCCAGCTCCCTTCCCTTCCCTGCACACGCTCCAGCCCCTCCATGGCTCTGCTGTCTGAGGGCCCAGAACTGCCCCCAGGATTCCAGGTGTAAAAAGGAACTCAGAGTTTCTTTTCTGTGTTCATGCCGTGGTTCCTGTGAGTGCATCAGCTGAAGGTTCAGTGTGAAAGTTACTCTGTGAAGGACCCAAATATTTAAAATCGAATGAAAAAAGTGGCGTGTTCAGCCTTTTCCATGGCCCTGCTCTGGTGACTGGCAGGGAGAGCCCCTGTCAGTAAATGTTCCTGGAGGGAAAAGGGTTTTTCTAGAGGCTCCTGTCCGAGTTGTGTCAGAACTGTGGTTGTGCAGACACTGGCACTGATGAAGGATCAGGTGCAGTGACATTTCCTGGTGCTGGAAAAAGCCAAAGGAACAGTTGGAGCGACTGTTGCTGCTGCTGCAGAAGGGGGAATGTGGGGTAGGTTAAAACCAGCTCCATGATCCTGGCGCAGGAAATCCCGTGGTGCTGTCAGCTGGTCTGGGCCTGTGGCACAGTGACATCCCACTGACTTCACTGTGCAGAGGCCGTCGGAGCTCAGTGCTGTTACTGCCCACGCTGCGCTGGGGGAGCTCTGCTGCTCACCCCTGTCCCTGGGGACTGAGCCCCGGCCTGGGACTGAGCGCTGCTGGGAGAGCCTCTGGGGACAGGGGAGGGAGGGACGGGACAAGGGGAATGGCAGGGAGAGATGGGAGATTGGGAAGGAATTGCTGGCTGGGAGGGCGGGGAGGCCCTGGCACAGGTTGCCCCGAGAAGTTGTGGCTGCCCCTGGATCCCTGGGAGTGTCCAAGGGTAGGTTGGACAGGGCTTGGAGCAACCTGTGCCAGTGGAAGGTGTCCCTACCCATGACCTAAAGGGGCTCCAGGAGAGCTGGACTTGGGACAGGGGATGGAGGGACAGGACACAGGGAACAGCTTCCCCCTGCCAGAGGGCAGGGTTACGAGTGGCAGAAGGAGAGGAAACAGCCTCAAGTTGTGTCAGGGGAGATTTTGTTTGGATATTGGGAAAATGCCTTCATGGAAGGGGTTTTGAGGCATTGGACGAGGCCCCTCAGGGCAGTGGCAGAGTCACCATCCTGAAGGTGTTCCAAGTACATGTGGATGTGGCACTTGGGCACGTGGGTCAGTGGTGACCGTGTTTGGTGGTTGGACTTGATGATCTCGGAGGTCTTTTCCAACCATAACGATTCCATGATAATGAACAGCAGAGGTGCAGCATTAACTGGCCCCTTTCTGCCTCCCAGCCCGTCG
This sequence comes from Oxyruncus cristatus, assembly GCA_013399855.1. NCBI lineage: Eukaryota > Metazoa > Chordata > Aves > Passeriformes > Cotingidae > Oxyruncus > Oxyruncus cristatus. Next base: position 62,947 of record VXAY01004475.1, read on the forward strand.
TGTCCCATCACCATGTTCTGGAAGTTTGATTTGAACACAACGTCGCACGTGGACAAGCTGCTGGACAAGGAGGATGTGACACTGGAGGAGCTGATGGACGAGGATGACGTCCTGCAGGAGTGCAAGGCCCAGAACCGCCGGCTGCTGGACTTCCTGTGCCAGCAGCACTGCATGGAGCAGCTCGTCACCCTCATCACCCATGAGCCCCCCCTGGACATGGACGAGAAGGTCCGATTCAAGTAGGTATTGGGGTCCTGCCCCCCACACCCACGGATCCCGGGGCTGCAAACCAAGGGTTCCACCTGGGCCTCGTCCTCTGCTGCCAGGGGTGTCACCTCTTCAGTGGGGAGCAAGGCTTTGAGCACTGGGGCGTTTCACTGCATTTTGGGGCTCGTAGGGCTTTTTCAGAACCTTTTTGCTGTATTTTTAGTAGTTTAACATGGAGCTTGTCTTATAAAAGTATCTCTTGTTGTTCACTCAAAATCAGCATCTCCAAAGCCCGTTGAGGAGGGTTTTATTGGAATTGCAGCACAAGAGGAGAAATCTCTGAAGTCAGTGGGTTTTCAAACCCACAGAAGAAAGTGAGCTGTAAAATGAATTGAAAATGTAATATTCTCTGTGTGCTGGACATTCAGACTTTGCTGATTCCAGGGATCAGAGTTCCAGAGGACCTGACTCTGCTCAGACAGTGCTGAGCTCCTCACACGGATTTGGTTCTCACAGCAACTTGTGTTTATCCGCTTTTAACTAAATGTATACTTCAGAATATTTACATTTTGGAGTTGGGAAGCTTGTTTGTCTTTGTTAAGTTTATATAAAAATAAAGGGTTGCTCTGACTATAAATAAATAAAACCAGGTAGGCTTTTCCTGGTGGGAATGGGTCGGTGTTGGCCGTTGCTCAAAGCCTACAGAATTGGGACTGTTTGGGTTTACTGTCAGGTGAGACAGTTGATAGCTATGTTTAGATGACTGTTCCAGGTGAGGGAATGCCAGGGAATATGTTCTGCAATAATTTGGAATATTTTATGGCTGCTTTTGCAAGGATCCTGCTATAAAAGGTGAATTTGAGACCCCCCTGCAGAGCTGCTCCAGCCCTGGGAACAACAGCAGGAGGACGTGGAGCTGCTGGAGAGAGTCCAGAGGAGGCCCCGGAGCTGCTGCCAGGGCTGGAGCCCCTCTGACATGGAGCCAGGCTGGGAGAGCTGGGGGGGGTCCCCTGGAGAAGAGAAGGCTCCAGGGACACCTGAGAGCCCCTGGCAGGGCCTAAAGGGGCTCCAGGAGAGCTGCAGAGGGACTGGGGACAAGGCCTGGAGGGACAGGACACAGGGAATGGCTTCCCAGTGCCAGAGGGCAGGGACAGATGGGAGATTGGGAAGGAATTGCTGTCTGGGAGGGTGAGGAGGCCCTGGCCTGGGTTGCCCAGAGAAGCTGCCCCTGGATCCCTGGCAGTGTCGAAGGCCAGGTTGGAGCAACCTGTGCCAGTGGAAGGTGTCCCTGCCCGTGGCAGGGTTGGGGCTGGATGGGCTTTAATTCCCTTCCCACCCAAACCATTCCGTGATTCCATGATTGTAATGAAACAGGGAAGGGGGGGACAAAGACAGAGGTTTCAGGGAGCAAATTCCCTTGGTTGGGGCAGTTTTTGGAAGCACTGCAGTCTCCTGGACAGACGAGACACACAAGCGTTTCCAGAGCCCGGGAAGGCACAGGAGAGGGGAGAGAGGGTTTGAGCTTATTAGAAGCTGGGAAGCTTTTGGAATAAATAAGGGCTAAGCGGGAACAATGGACTCTGTCTAAATCCAGACGGGGTCCCAGTTTTGGCTCTTCAGAGAAGGTTATGAAAGTTTGTGAAGTGGAATGGGGAGAAACTTGATAGGTCTGGGAGGACGTGTGGCTTGGGATGGTGTGAGCTGGGGAAAGGGAATCATCGAATCCCTCCTTGAGAGGCTGGGATGGAAGTTCCTGAAGTTCAGAAGGGAACTGCAAAGAGGAAAACTCCACAGTAAAGCCCCATGCAAGCAGAATGTGTGGAATTGAGCACCTGGAGGGAGAGCTGGAGCAAGAAAGGGGAGTGTGAACTCTTGGAATGTCGTGGCTGTTTGGAATGAATTGGTGACATTGTGGGGTGTCCCCAAAACCTGCTGAGAGCACAGGGTGGGGAGAGCACAACTTCCAGGGGTGTCAGAAGGTGCTTTGGGGGACAGAGAGTGAGTGTCAGGTGAGGTGAGTTTCCTGCAGCCTGGAAACCAGCAGGACTGGGACGAGGTGCCTGAAGGGGAAGGGTGAAGTGATGGATCAGGACCTGGGGGTGCGGAGGCTGCAGGAACAGATCATGCTGGAACAAGGAGAGGTTTCATTTCTCCCCTGTGCACAGGGTATGTATCACAGGGAAGCCACACACGGATTTTTAGGAATGGTGGATGCCTTTTGCATTGAGCAGTGAACCAGAAAAAGGAGAAATGAGTCTCCTTGTCCCCTTGGGGGCTCTGGGAAATGTAATGGGTGTAAAGTCCCTGTGTATTGTACCCACAATGCCCTGAGCTTTAAATTCCTCTGAGCAGCAAAGAGCACAGAAACAGCATCACCAGGAGTGGTTTGGGGAGGTTTAGGACCGGAACTACGTAAATACGAGGAGCCTGGTTGGGAAGTGAATGGTGCTGGGAAAGGGGGCAAAGCTTCCAGCTGACCTGGGAATGTTTTAGTGGCTCATGGTGGGGGAAGAGCTTGATTGAAAAAGATCCTGATGTAGAAACCTGGTTTGATTAGAAACAAATAACCCTTTGAAGGTAAAAGTACATCCTCACAAGAGGGAGTCAATCATGGAATGGTTTGGGTTGAAGAACCTTAAAGCCCATCCAGTGCCACCCCTGCCATGGGCAGGGACACCTTCCACTGGCCCAGGTTGCTCCAAACCCCGTCCAACCTGCCCTTGGACACTTGCAGGGATCCAGGGGCAGCCACAGCTTCTCTGGGCACCCTGTGCCAGGGCCTGCCCATGCTCCCAGGGAAGAACATCTTCAGTAAGAGCTGTAGCAAGGGAAGGTTTCCCAGGGAGTTCCCGCAGGAGCTGCAGCGTCCCCGCTCTGTCGTTGCAGGTATCCCAACACGGCCTGTGAGCTGCTGACCTCGGATGTGCCGCAGATCAACGACAAGCTCGGCGGGGATGAGACTCTGCTCAACATCCTCTACGACTTCCTGGATCACGAGCCTCCCTTGAACCCTTTGCTTGCCAGTTTCTTCAGTAAGACTATTGGGAACCTCATTGCACGGAAAACAGAACAGGTAGTGCTGGGGTCTGTCCTGGCTGGGCACGGGTGGCTCTGCTGTGGGACCGGGTCTTGCTGCCCCCGGGAGCTCGGGATTGTCTGAGAGTCGGGTTAGAGGTTGGAGTTGAAATGTAGTCTCCTAGAAGGTCTTGGGATTCCCCACTTGAGGGAGGTGCTGGCTTAGACACCTTCCCAGAGTTTTGGCGTCAGATCTGCCGCAGTTGGGATATTCCTGTGCCACAGCTGAAGGTTTATTTTCCATACTAAGGCATATTGAGGCACCCTTTGGTCATCAGAGTCATCCCATTCCCCAAACAGCGCCTCAGTCTCATCCCTGTAAAAGGGGTGCTGGAAGCATGGGCTGAGCAGGGATTTAGGAGTGTGCACATCCCAGTTCAATACTGGTTTTTAAACTGAAGGCTGTCAGAGACAGAGAGAAAAGGACAGTTCTCCAGCTTCACTCGAGGCTCTTATCTCTGTGGCCTTGGGCTTCTTCAAGGTGCAGAGGAGACAAAAGTTGGCTATAAAGATTGTATTTAGTCCTGCCATGAGATCAGAACATTATTCTCCTGTTCTCTGGAGAGTTCCCGACCTCGTCATCGCTGGGATCAGGGTTGGGGCGAGGAGGTGAAGCCCAGGGGGTTGTGTGTGGTGCTGGCAGCTGATGGGGACTCCTTTCCTTCCAGGTGATTGCGTTTCTAAGGAAAAAGGACAAATTCATCAGCCTGGTGCTAAAGCATATCGACACATCAGCCATGATGGACCTGCTGCTGCGGCTCATCAGCTGCGTGGAGCCCGCGGCGCTGCGGCACGACGTGCTCAACGTGAGGGCTGGGCCTTGGGGGCTGCCCTGCTGGGCTCTGTCACCGGGGCTGGGCCTTGGGGGCTGCCCTGCTGGGCTCTGTCACCGGGGCTGGGCCTTGGGGGCTGCCCTGCTGGGCTCTGCAGCCAGGAATGGGGCTCTGGAGGGAACCAGAGTCCTGTGGGTCACTGATTCTGAGAGCAGGCCCTGGCACAGGCTGCCCAGAGAAGCTGTGGCTGCCCCTGGATCCCTGGAAGTGTCTAAGGGCAGGTTGGACGGGGCTTGGAGCAACCTGGGCCAGTGGAAGGTGTGGATATAGGGGGTGGCACTGGATGGGCTTTAAGGTCCCTTCCAGCCCAACCCAACCAATTCCATAATTCCATGAGCTTTAGAGTCCATTCCAAACCATCCTGTGATTCCACGATTCCGTTGTTCTAAGATTCTGTCATTGCAGAATCCCCCAAAGTCTTTTTCCTTTTTATTAGTGTTTGGTGAGTTATTCCCAAAGCAACTGGGAGTGTGTTAGTTTGGTTACTTTGAGGGATGTCACACATCCAGCGGTTGGCCTGGAACAGCTGGGTGGAGGTGAGGAGGAGCTTGTAGAGGAGGCTGGGGAGGGAGAAGGGGGAGGGAGTGTTTTGAGGTGACATTCCTGGTTTACCTGGGCTGGGAAGGGGAGATAAGGGATGGTTTGCACTGAGGGCAGGATGGAGGCACAGCAACAGCATTGTGGCGTCTGGAAGGGTCAGGAATTACCCAGTGTGAACAGCAGGAAGAGGAGGAACTGGGGGGAGAAGAATGTGCTAATCACTGTGGTAATGCTGCTCAGAGGAGATGCTGTTGGTCACTGGTCCATTCCATGTTTCCCATGGAATGGCAATTAGTTATTTAGGTTTTAGTTCCATTCCAGAGTGGAAATCAGAATCTATCCCTGTCCGTGCTCAGGGAATTTGGGTCCTGCCTGTGGCTGGGATTAGGAGAGAGGAGGAAGGGCTTCCCCTTCCTGAAAAGCTTCTCAAAGCTCCTCTTGTTCCGAGTTCTGGGAAATCAAACAAGGATTTTCTTTCCCTCCAGTGGCTCAATGAAGCGAAGATTATCCAGAGACTCGTGGAGCTGATCCATTCCAGCCAGGACGAGGACGTGAGTGTGACCAGAGTCTTGGCTCTGGGGGTGGGGGGTCCTGCAGGGTCCATCCAGGAGACTCCCTGGTCTCTTTGGAGATGTGCTGGTGACCTCTGGAGGAGCTGAGAGACGATCTCAGGGTGTCCTGTCCTCTGCTTGCTCAGCACCAAAGCCCTTTGTTGTGGCTTGAATTCAGTTTGAATCTGCTTTTTACTCCCAATTCCTTGGTTCAGTTTGCTGCTACCTCCATTCATCTCAAACCTACAGACAGTGGGAACTTCACTGGCTTTAAGGAGGAACCTGCTATTCACTGAAAATCTTTTAAAATTGACCAGTTTGTGCAGTTCTCACATCTTTTAGCCCATAAGTAGGAATTCAGTCCTAAAATCGACAAGATGAGTTCTTTGAGCCCAGAAAAAGTGGCAGTGCCAACCCTGATTCCCTGGTGAGTTCTTTGAGCCCAGAAAAAGTGGCAGTGCCAACCCTGATTCCCTCAGCTCATCCCAGCCAGAGTTACATCTCTGGGAGGGAAACTGGGAAGTGCCTCGTGGTCTGTGTGTCTGAGCAGAGCTGTCAGGGGTGATGCTGAATTGCAGCAGCTCCAGAGAGGCTTTAATTGATGGCCAGAACGAGAGGATTAATCCCTCAAAATACCCCTGCAAAGCCTTTGAATCCACAGTAATTAAGTTGTAAAGGGTTTTATCAAAGCATTTCTTCTTCTTCAGGCGGGAAACCTGAGGAGGGAGCAGGAAGGATGAAACACTTGTGTTGGGAATGTGCAGGTTGATGGGGTTGAGGAGGGAGATTAAAAAGAACCTTCATTTCAGCTCCTGAACTGCAGTTAATCATTGAGTTCAGACCAATCTCCTCTTTGATTTTAAAATCTGTTAATGTTCTAATCAAGGGTGTATCCAGCAGATGAGTCACCTCCAGTGTGGTAGGAAAAATCGGGATTGATCCATGTTGTTGCACTCCCAGTGCAGTTCCGTTTTCCCTGAGTGTGCTCTGTGTCCTTGTTCCAGAGGCAATCCAACGCTTCCCAGACCCTGTGTGACATCATCAGGCTGAGCAGGGACCAGAGCACACAGCTCCAGGACGCGCCGGAGCCGGATCCCCTTCTCACAGCACTGGAATCGTGAGTACCCAGGGCTGGGGCTCCCTCGGGGATCGCTGCGGGCACACAGGGTGTGTCTGGCCTTGGCGCAGCTCCTGTGCCAGCCGTGGGGGCTGCTCTGAACCACCCCTGCTGGGCTTTGGGGTTTGGGGCCCGTCTGAAGGCAGGAGAGGGGGGTCAGGGAGCCCAAAGTTCCTGACCTGGTTCAATGTGAGGCAAAACCCCAGAGATTTCAGGCTGGCAGAGTCGGGGTGTTCAGCCTGGAGAGCACTTTCCAGGGTCTGAAAGGGTACAGGGAAGTGGAAAGGGACTCCGTCAGGAACTGGAATGCCAGGACAAAGGGGAATAGGTTTGAACTGAAAGAGGGGAGATTTAGGTTGGATACTGGGAAGGAATTCCTGGCTGTGAGGGTGGTGGGGAGGCCCTGGCCCGGGTTGCCCAGAGAAGCTGTGGCTGCCCCTGGATCCCTGGAAGTGTCCAAGGCCAGGTTGGACAGGACTTGGAGCAACCTGGGCCAGTGGAAGGTGTCCCTGCCCAGTGCATGGGTGGCACTGGGTGTCTCTGAGGTCCCTTCCCGCCCACCCCATTCCACGTCTCTGGGATGTCCCAAAGAACGTTCGGTGTGAGCCATGTGCCACAAGCGTTGATTTTCCCGGTTTGCTCCATTCCCTTGGCGTTTTTCTTTGCTCTTTGTAACGTACATTTAAATTATTTATGTACCATGTTTTCTGCTTCTTGTACTTGCTTCAAACCTAAAATTTTCCTGGAGATTCTCCATGAGATTGAAACCAGAACCAGGCTCTTTCAGGCCTGGAAGGGACATTTTGACAGGAAAGGGCTGAAAGGAACTGTGCAATGAACAACAGAGCAGCTGCAGCTGGGGCTTCAAACTCCCCCTGGCCGTGTTTGTGTCCAGCCAGAGCTCCTCAATTCCTGTGACAGTGCTGTTTTTTTCTCCTGATTCAGAGCTCTGAGTTCCTACAGGACTGTAAGGGCATCCCTGGCACAGGAGCTGGGGGGTGTGTGTGTGGGAATGGGATGTGGATCCTGCTGCACACAAGCACTGGGAAGCCACCAGTACCTTCCTGGGCCTGATATGGACTCTGCCCTGCCAGGACCTGCTGCTCTTCCTTAAATGCTTTGTTTCCTTTGCTGCACCTGCAGGAATGGGGCACATCTTTGTGTCATGGACATAATCCTGTCCTGGCGAGTAGCACAGTGTTGGATTTCCATGGAGTCCCAGCGGGGTTTGGGTGGGAAGGGACCTTAAAGATCATCTCCCTGCCATGGGCAGGGACACCTTCCACTGGCCCAGGTTGCTCCAAGCCCCGTCCAACCTGCCCTTGGACACTCCCAGGGATCCAGGGGCAGCCACAGCTTCTCTGCCCAACCTGGGCCAGGGCCTCCCCACCCTCCCAGACAGCAATTCCTTCCCAATATCTGATCTCTCCCTGCTCTCTGGCACTGGGAAGCCATTCCCTGTGTCCTGTCCCTCCAGGCCTTGTCCCCAGTCCCTCTCCAGCTCTCCTGGAGCCCCTTTAGGCCCTGCCAGGGGCTCTCAGGTGTCCCTGGAGCCTTCTCTTCTCCAGGGAACCCCCCCAGCTCTCCCAGCCTGGCTCCATGTCAGAGGGGCTCCAGCCCTGGCAGCAGCTCTGGGGCCTCCTCTGGACTCTCTGCAGCAGCTCCACGTCCTCCTGCTGTTGTTCCCAGGGCTGGAGCAGCTCTGCAGGTCCCTTGCTGGCTGATCCTCAGCCTCTCATCAGTCTGTGTCAGTTTTGAGCCCTTCCAGTGTCGGAGATGACCTTCCACTGTGGTCGTTCCCCCTGGGAATCCCAGGACCTCTAATGAGTGGGAGGGGTGATGGAGAACGTGGTACTTTCAGGCTTTTTTGGTCAGTTTAGACTTTCTTGGTAGTTTTGCAGAGGGCTGTGGGACCCTGCACTTCCAAAAACATCTCTGACATTCCTGGTACCACTTCATTGTTCAAAATAAAGTATATTTGAGCAAAAGTGATTTTTTGCTTGTCTTCCCTTTCTGCTGAAGGTCACAAATCCCATTACTTTTTTTCCCAGCATTACTGGTGACCTTTTTGATTTTGGATAACTTTTATCATCTCGGAGTCAGGAACTCCTGATCAGCTGGGGCAGGATGAAGGAGCCAGGACCTGGGTTATGGAATAAACCCCAAATCCAGATTTCAGTGGCTGCTGGCTGGGTGAAGAAACAGTGAACTCGGTTAATTACAGCAAATTTACTTTTTTTTCCTGACTCTGCCTCTCCTGCCTTTGCTGACAGGGTGTTTTGAGAGGCTCCTCATTAACATAATCCTCTCTTATGCATTATTCATCTGTTTTTACATTTTTATCTCATATTTTATTGATACCAATGGAAATATGTTAGAAAATAGTACAAATTCAGCTGTGAACTGGAGTAATGCTGTTTTTAGCTGGACCTGTGATTTAGGAGGGCAAGGAAGGCACCTGCTGAGTGCTGGATTTTGGGGAGCTGTCGTTGACATCCTCAGGATTCTCATGGGAAGAGCCTCAATTCTGCGGGGAAACAGGAGCTGCTGCAGGCACGGGATGGGAGCTGGGGAGCAGAGCTTGGCTCAATCTCCTATTCTTCTGTTATTCAGTCCCATGGCTGAGAGCAGGGAGAAAAGTGGGGTGTTACCTCAGTGCTGATTGTTCTTCAATTGTGAGGCTCTTTCGGGCTGATTTCAGTACTGGAAAGGCCCAAGCCCAGAGCTCAACCCTCCCTTGGTGATCCCTGCCCAGTCTGTCAGGGCTGGGGAGGCACCTGCTCTTGGGCCAGGGCCTCAGAGAGGGGGGAATGGATTAAAATGTTGAAATATATCACTGGGGCAGCCCCAGGGTGGGCACAGGCCCAGGGCAGGGATTGTCCCTGTGCTGGGACCTGGGGAGGCCCCCCTGGAATCCCGGGGGCAGTTCTGGGCCCTCAGACAGCAGAGCCATGGAGGGGCTGGAGCGTGTGCAGGGAAGGGAAGGGAGCTGGGAAGGGGCTGGAGCAGCAGGAGCGGCTGAGGGAGCTGGGGGGGCTGAGCCTGGAGCAAAGGAGAAATGTCTCAAGTTGTCCCTGACATGAGTCTGCAGGCACATCTCAAAGACTTCCTCTTGGGGAAGGGAGACAGAGATTCACCATCCTGAAGAAATTCAGGAGGAATTTGTTGCTGGAAAGGGTGGTGAGGCCTTGGCAGGGGCTGCCCAGGGAGGTTTGGAGTGCCCAGCCCTGGAGGTGCCCAAGGAAGACCTGGCCGTGGCACTCAGTGCTCTGGACTGGGGGCCAAGGTGGGGATGGGGCACAGGGTGGATCCATGGGCTGGGAGGGCTTTTCCAGCCTCAGGGATCCTGGGATTCTAGAAGGGGATCGTGGCCAAGCTCACTGACATGTGGATGTTATTGACAGTTTGCTTTGTTGGCCTCTGTTTCCAGGGCTGGCTCTTACCATGCCACTCAGTAAGGGTTGTCTTCCTCTGTGTTGTCCTCCCGTGGTTCTGGTGGATAATGGCAGATGATCAGCAATAACTTCACTTTGTCTGTAATAACTTGCACTGACTGAGTTGGCACCGGGGTTGACCTCCAGGGTAGAACTACGAGGTGGTGAAGAAGGACAGGTTGGTTTGGAATCTGGGTGTTTGTAGCAGGTGTTGTCTGAGGCATGAGAACCCAGGTTCAGAAAGCTGGTGCAGAACCAGTCACGTCCTGTGGGACTTCACTGAGGAGCGTCTTCATTCCTGCCCTAAATAACTAAAGAAGTGTGGCTGCCCTTTTTTTCCAGAAGACCCACAAGTGGGTATTTTGTGATGAAAGCAGCTGCCAAGTCCGTGTAATTGTTACCCCGCTGTGTCACCCAACAGGCAGGAATGTGTGGAGCAGCTCCTGAGGAACATGTTTGATGGAGAACAGACAGAGAATTGCATCGTCAATGGAACACAAGTTCTTCTGACACTGCTGGAGACGCGGCGCTCCGGGTGAGTCGGACTTGCCTCCCTCCGGGAGCAGCTTTGGGAACCCCCGTCCAGTTTTCTTGGGCAAAAAGGACTTTTTGTGGCGTGACGTGAAGTGCTGCTTAGAAATGTCTGCACTGACAGGCAGTGCCAGGACAAGAGGAAATGACTTTAAGCTAAAAGGGGAGATGTAGATGGGAGATTGGGAAGGAATTGCTGGCTGGGAGGGGGGGGAGGCCCTGGCCCAGGGTGCCCAGAGCAGCTGTGGCTGCCCCTGGATCCCTGCAAGTGTCCAAGGGCAGGTTGGATGGGGTTTGGAGTGACCTGGGCCAGTGGAAGGTGTCTCTGCCCATGACAGGGGGTGGCACTCGGTGGGCTTTAATTCCCTTCCCACCCAAACCATTCCACAATTCCATGATTCTCTATGTGTGACTGTATAGTTCTAATTTTGTTTTTAAAAGTTATGTCCCCTTTTATTTCTTCTTATGGAGAAAGAGGAGAGAAAAGGCAAAGAGGGTTTTGTGGAGGGAGGTGAGACATTGAACATCTCAGTGTTCAAAAAGGAGTCAGGAAGGGTGAAGATCTTGGAGCTTTGGGAAGACGCCCTGGAGAGCAGGACAGAAGGGGGCACTGGGAAAACAAGGTGTTGGTCAGAATGTCATGGGCAGAGTTAAACTGAGAAGGAACTGAGACAGGATTGTGCCAGGGCTGGTTCCTGGGGTCTCTGGAGCTTTGTCAACTGGAGGCTCAGGGATTCCTGCCCAGCTCATTGCTGGCTGTCTGGAATTCCATTTCCTAATGGAGTGAAAGTGTTTGTGTTACTGCAGCTGGGGGGTAGAGCTGTTGTAATTTATTCCCTGCCAATAAAGAGGGGTGATGAGCACAGCTCCAGCCCCTCAGGCTTTCCATCATTTTGTGTCTTCATGTGCATCTTTTTGAACACCTGGGGAGGATTTACAACTTTTAACAAGTATTTGTAGTTAACTTGCTGATGTCATTTTCTTCTCAAACGTTTGGGAACTTTTAAGGAGCAGGAAGCCCTTCAGGAAAGTATCTCTGTCACCTCAGGCACAGGTTTCACATGTGAAGTTTGATATCAGGTTTGATATGTGAAGAGCGTCTTGTAAACGATATATTACTATAATGTATATAAATATATTGTGTAAATATATTCTGTGGCTGGAAATGATTGTTTTTCATATTCACAGTTATTTTTTTGGAGAAAATCACTGACATGGCCAGTGAGACTGGAGACCCTTGTAAGGTTTTATCAAGTCTCCACCTCAGTGGACACTGAGGTGTAAAGGGAAATGGTTTTAGTGGAATTGCTGATTGAATGAGTTGGGCAGTGATTTAATATCCCAAAGTCACAGAATCCCAGGGTGGTTGGGGTTGGAATGGACCTGAAAGACCACGTGCTGCCGTTTGGTTGTTAAAACGGGAAGATTTATGCCGAGGGAATTGTCCTGCTCTTCCCCTGGCAGAGTGGAAGGACTGATGGACTCGTACACTCAGGGATTCGAAAGGTCTTACACTGTCAACAGCAGCATCTTGCATGGGATCGAACCACGGCTCAAGGACTTCCACCAGCTGCTTCTCAGCCCACCCAAGGTAGGGCCCGGCCCTGGCTGCAGCTCTGGGAGTTCCCTGTCCTGACACACACATCTGGGCAGTGCCAGGAGCAGGAGGCTGTGACACTCAAAGGGCTTGGGGAGGAAAACTCTTTGACCTTCAGATTTGGAGGTCAAAGTCTCCCAGTGGTCACAGGTTTGGGAGGGTGGTTTAAGTTTCCCTGCAGAGAACGTTCCTGAACTGAGCTGGTTCTGTGAAACCCCAGAATCCCAGGATAGTCAGGGTTGGAAGGGCTCTCTGGAGACCATCCAGTCCAACCCCCCTGCCAGGCAGGGTCACCCGGAGCAGGTGACACAGGCACATGTACGGGTGGGTTTGGAATGTCTCTGGAGAGGGAGACTCCACCCCCTCCCTGGGCAACTGCTTCAGGCTCTGCCACCTCCGTGGAAAGAAGTTCTTCCTCATGTTGAGGTGGAACGTGTGGTTTAATTTCTGGCTGTTGCTCCTCCTGCTGTCTCTGGGGAGTGAACCCCCAGTGTGTGTGCCCTGGAGGGGTGCTGGTGTGAGCTGGCCCCTGCCCTGTTCTGCAGAAATCCGCAATCCTGACCACGATCGGGGTCCTGGAGGAGCCGCTGGGGAACGCGCGGCTCCACGGCTCCCGGCTCATCGCGGCGCTGCTCCACACAAACACTCCCAGTATTAATCAGGAACTATGCAGACTCAGTACCATGGATTTATTACTTGTGAGTACCCCAGCGGGACACTGGGAGCGGGGACAGGGGAAGGGCTTCCCACTGGGACCAGTTTTGCTTTCCCTTTCATCTTCTTGGCTCGAGGGGCACTGGAGCCTAATTACTTCTCTAATCTGCTGCAGGAGCATCCAGCCATGGAACAGCCTTAGTAACCCAAATCCAATTGTTTGGGATTTGGAACTGAGCCTCACACTTAACATTTCTTGTTCATGCAGTGGAGGGTGTGTGAAACAGTCTGGTTGTGGTGTGTGTGTGTGTGTGCATGTGAGGGCCTGTAGTGCTGGGAGCTGAACTTCCTCACAGAATCCCAGAATCCCTGAGGCTGGAAAAGCCCTCCCAGCCCATGGATCCACCCTGTGCCCCATCCCCACCTTGGCCCCCAGCCCAGAGCACTGAGTGCCACGGCCAGGCCTTCCTTGGGCACCTCCAGGGCTGGGCACTCCAAACCTCCCTGGGCAGCCCCTGCCAAGGCCTCACCACCCTTTCCAGCAACAAATTCCTCCTGAATTTCTTCAGGATGGTGAATCTCTGTCTCCCTTCCCCAAGAGGAAGTCTTTGAGATGTGCCTGCAGACTCTTGTCAGGGACAACTTGAGACATTTCTCCTTTGCTCCAGGCTCAGCCCCCCCAGCTCCCTCAGCCGCTCCTGCTGCTCCAGCCCCTTCCCAGCTCCCTTCCCTTCCCTGCACACGCTCCAGCCCCTCCATGGCTCTGCTGTCTGAGGGCCCAGAACTGCCCCCGGGATTCCAGGGGGGCCTCCCCAGGTCCCAGCACAGGGACAATCCCTGCCCTGGGCCTGTGCCCACCCTGGGGCTGCCCCAGCCCAGGGGCCATTGGCCTCCTGCCCCCCTGGGCACAGCTGGGCTCGTGTCCAGCCGCTGCCACCAGCACCCCCAGGGCCTTTTCCAGCTTTCCAGCCCCTCTGCCCCAGCCTGGAGCATTCCTGGGGTTGGGGTGACCCAAGGGCACCACCCAGCACTTGGCCTGGTTGACCTGCACCCCACTGGTCTCAGTCCACGGATCCCTTGGATCCAGCCTGTCCAGCTCCCTCTGTACAGCTTCTGCCCCCCAGCAGAGCCACATCCCACTGGGCATGGTGTCATCCCTGAACTTACTGAGGGAGCTCTCGATCCCCTGATCCCCAGACCATGGATAAAGATTGTCCCGCTGGGAACAGGGACTGGGGCTGGAAGGTTCTGGTATAACCTGGGCAGCCTTAAGAGAATTATTTCCATAACTTAGAAATTATTAGTTAGTCTTTTTTTTAGGATTAAATCAGCCACAGAATAGTTAGGTTGGTTTTTTCAGCATGTCTGTGCTGTGAGTCCCACCTGGGAGTGAGAGGATTCCCAAGTGCTCAGTTTATTAGGAAATGTTCATTTATTTCCCAATAAACTGAGCACTTGGGAATCCAGAGGCAGCAGAACCCAACCAGCCCTCAGTGGCTACTGGGGTGGAGAAGGAAAATTGTTTTAGTGGAATTGCTGATTAAACAAGTTGGGCAATGATTTAATATCACAAAGTCACAGAATCCCAGGATGCTTGGGCTTGGAAAGGTCCCTACAGATGTTTGACTGTTAAAAATGGGAAGATTTATCCAACTAAATTCTTCTGTTTCTCCCTCTTTTTTCCAGGACTTATTTTTTAAATACACGTGGAATAACTTTTTGCATTTCCAAGTGGAACTGTCCATAGCAGCTATTCTGTCCCACTCTGTGCAAGAGGGAAAACCCCCCACGAGTGACCAGGAGAGCAAAGAGGAGGCTCCGAACGGGAACGTGGCGCATGCGGAGCCTCCGGCAAACACCCCCGAGAACCTCATGGTCACCCACGTGAGTCACCCCACTCTGGGTTCCCTCTGCACTGGATTAACCGGGAATTGGTGTATCAGCCATTCCAGAACGTGAATTTTTATTCTTACTGGTTTATTGTTATTTATCGTTGGTTCTCATGGCTCCAGGTGTGCTTTTGTACATTTATTTTTAGTGTCCTGTTACAAAATAAACGTAAAAATCACCACATTTAATGGACTCGTGAATCCATTGGTATTTAATTCTGTTTTTTTAGTAAAAATACCTGTAAATTTTGGGCAAAAAAACCTCCCTGAGCACATTTCAGCTTCCCTTTGGGGGCCCTCCTGGTGAAACCTTCGTGCTGTGGTTCCAAATGCCAACAGCGTTTCCATTCCTGCTGCTGGGAAGCCCAAAGGAGGGGGGATGTTACAGGTGTTGCTGTCCTCCCTGGATCCTCAGGGAAAATAATCGGGAAAGAAGGAATTCTTGGGCAAGGGAAGTGCTGGAATTTGAGGTTTAGGGGAGTGAAGGGAGGAACAGAAGAACCCATGTTCAGACTTCTGGGCTGTGAGTGTTCCTTTGGAAAATCCTGACTTATTCTCCCTCTCTTCCCCTCCAGCTGTTCCAGAAGTGCTGCCTGGTGCAGAGGATACTGGATGCCTGGGAAGCCAATGACAAAATCCAGTAAGGAATTGCTGCTCCAGGGCTGCACATTGAACCTTGGGAGGATTTACAGCTTAACGGTGTCTGAACCCACCGG
Source organism: Oxyruncus cristatus (assembly GCA_013399855.1). NCBI lineage: Eukaryota > Metazoa > Chordata > Aves > Passeriformes > Cotingidae > Oxyruncus > Oxyruncus cristatus. Next base: position 78,091 of record VXAY01004475.1, read on the forward strand.
CGTTTTGATTGGGATTTGGAATTGGGGTGATTTGCCTGTTAAAAAGCCAAAGTCCCCAAATACACATAGCATTTGAAAGCCTGATTATTTTTTGGGATGTCTCTAACACCTCATCCCAAACACGCAATCTGCTGCTTTCCCAGGAAATCACAAAGAATATTCACTTTTTTCTTTCTTGTATTTTTGTTTTAAATCCATGATTATATTCTCCCTACAGTGGAAAACTGTGTGGAAACTGAGGTGGCCAAGCATTTGTGCCCTGGATTTCATATTTTACCTTTATAAACTCCTTGGATGTGTGCTGATTCCAGTGATAAGAACCAAATAATTAAAAAATCCTCAAACATATTAAAGTGAAAATACTTCGGAGGCTTCAGTTTCCTTGTCCAGTTGAATGTTTTGGTCCTCCCTCACTATTTTTAGCTCTTGATGGCTCCAAAGTGCTTTGGGGCCCCACTGGAGCTGGTTAAGGCCGGAACTGCTGGTTTGGGGGTTTGGTGATTTTTTTTTGTCGTTGGTTTGTTTTGGGTTTTGGGGGTTTTTTGGTCTTTTCCCTCTTGCAACCTCTTACCTTGATAACAAATTCTGCTGGTAATTTCCTTGCCCAGTGCCCAGTTCTGTAGGTACCAGAACTGTCGCTGGTTGTTCCTTGAGAGTGTTCCCAGTGGCAGGAGAAGGGAGGCGGCCGGGCGCTGCGCAGGAACTCCTGGAGTGTTGTGGGGCTGCACAGGGAATGCCCTGGTGCTACTGCCCGCTGTGTGTTCGCAGGGCAGAAGGAGGCATGAGGAGGGGCAACATGGGCCACCTGACCCGCATCGCCAACGCCGTGGTGCACAACATGGAGAAGGGCCCCATGCAGGCCCAGATCAGCGACTTCATCAAAGGTACCTCCCGCACCTTTGGAGCTCTGCTCCTCCCCAGGGAACACCCTCGGGCCTCCTGCCAGGGCTCAGCATGCCCAGCCCCTGCAGGGCCCTTGGCCAGTGCAAAGGGTCCCCAGTGAAACGCCACAGGTTCCCAGAGCTTCAGGATATGCTGAGAAATTTGGCTGCTCTTTGCTTTCATACAGTGAGGCTACAAATGTTGGAGCTCTGGTTTTGCAGCCAGAGACTGAAGGGCTCCTTTTGGGCCAGAGGGATTCTCTTCTTCTAGATTGATGGTGCTGATATGCAGCGTCCCTGCGGGGTGTCCATACTTCCTTATTCCTTGTCCATGAGGGCCTGGAGGGACAGGACACAGGGAATGGCTTCCCACTGCCAGAGGGCAGGGTCAGGTGGGATATTGGGACGGTGGGGAGGCCCTGGCCCAGGTTGGGCAGAGAAGCTGTGGCTGCCCGTGGATCCCTGGAAGTGTCCAAGGCCAGGTTGGAGCAACCTGTGCCAGTGGAAGGTGTCCCTGCCCGTGGCAGGGGTGGGGCTGGATGGGCTTTAAGGACCCTCCCATCCCCAACCATTCCGTAACAGAATTATCACACCTGTCTGAGGAGAGACGCAGGAATTGAAAAGCAGAACTTCAGCCACACTATGGCTGTTTGCACAAAGGTGGAGTAGAAGTTGTGTATCTTTAGCCCTCGTAACTCCAGAGGAGTTCAGGTTGTTCACAGCAGTCACATCTTACGGTTTGGCCTCCTGAGAGCTGTTCCTTCCTCGGCAGATTTTGCTGTGGTTGTAAAACCGTGAATGAAGTGACTCCCTTTGCAGAGCCCTCACACCTTGCTCGGCTCCAGGGTGCCCTGGGGCCAGTCCCCTCGGAGCTGATCCTTGTGGTGCCCTTCTCGTTGCAGAGCTGCCCGAGGACTGCCGAGGGAGGTGGGAGAGCTTCGTAGAGGAGACGCTGACGGAGACGAACCGCAGGAACACGGTGGATTTGGTGAGCACAGCGACCCCGGGCCCGAGTTCTGCTGCACCTCCTTTCACTAAAAACAGGGGTATTTCTGCTTTTATTCATTGTGCTGGTTTTTCTGAAGAATTTCGAGGGAAGAGTGTAGAAAACGTATTCCGTAATAGTTCTCCCAGCAGCAGCTGATCCGTGTTGATAACATCAATCCATGTTATTCCTCGGGCCAGTCTCTGCCTGGGAGGAGTTTGGTCTTTGTGGGAGTGGAACTAAAATACTGGAGCTTTCTCAGCTTTCCCTTGCGCTCATTCCTTGGTCCTTCCCCAGGTGAGCACCCACCACCTGCACTCCTCCAGTGAGGATGAGGACATCGAAAGTGCTTTTCCCAATGAACTTACCCTCCAACAGGTGAGTTGACAACAGCCCTTCCCTATTGCCGGGAAACTTGTGGCTCTGGTTTGCCTTTGGAGGAAGCTGGAAGTACCCTCTGGGTGTCCGTGGTGGGTTTCACTTGCAGCACTGGAGGAAAACAACCCAATGACAAAACCCAACACAACTTTTTAACAGAGTAATGAAACCAGCAATGGTTCCCTCTGGAAATTCCTGCCTGTCTTTGGGAGGAGCTGGGAGCAGATCAGAGTTGTCAGCCCAGGCCTCGGAGAAGTGTGTGCGATCCTGCTTTGGGAAGGGGTTGGAGTGAGGGTTTCTCGAAGTCTGTCCCTTTTTGGTGCTATTAAGGCTTTGGTAGGGCAGGTTTTTCTCCCACTCAGTGCAGTGTCCTGGAATGTCTCGGGACACCCTCCTGATGGTGGGTTTGGGTCCCTCTGCCAGGCCTTCTCCGAGTACCAGATCCAGCAGATGACGGCCAACTTCGTGGATCAGTTCGGCTTCAACGACGAGGAGTTTGCAGACCAGGACGACAATATCAAGTGAGTCTGTGGTTCTTTAGCATCTGAGCCTCTTTGCATCTCACCTTTCTGCTGCTTCAGGGTTTAAAATGGGCCTCCTTCTCCCTCCTGGGGTTTGAGATGAGCAGGGGAGGGATCAGTGGCTTGGAAAACGTGGAGCTGTTTTTATGGTGGCCCAGCCCTGATCTCCAAAGGAAAAGTATTTCTTCATTTTAAAGAGGAATGTTTTAAATAAAACATGCAATTATTAACCAGCCCTGCTCTAGGAGAAGTTTAATAGCAGAGAAAGCAAAGCATTAGAGCAAATTCTGGGCAATTAAACACATATTGTCCAAGGAATTAAATCCTTATTGAAATTAGGGATGGAAGAATCGTGGTCTGATGGAGTCCATGGAAAAATGAACCATTTTCTCCCTTCTGAGAAAGGGAACAGAGATAAGGAGGAGCAAGGACAGCTCAGAGGAGGCAGGAGAGGGGGATTTAATGTTACACAATTTGCTGAGTTCAGAGCTCAGAATTTGCTGCTTTTATAGATTTACTTTAATCCCATTAAAACTGCAGCTCATCTTCTCTCCTTAAAGATGTACCTGGGACTGTGATTATCCCACTTGGCCATAATGGTTCTGGAATTGGAACCATTTGGGTCTGGACACAGAAGTGCTCCAGGGCATCCCAATGTTCAGCTCCTTAGCTTTGCCCCTTCACTTCAGCTGCTGGAGGATTTGTCTCCATCGCAGGAATTCTTTGGGACCCAAGGTGACAGGGGAGTGTGGCAGCACCTCTGTCCTTCATCCAGAATTCTTCCTGGGCCTTGTACATGTCAGAACTTTCATAAGGCCAGAAAGTTCCAGACTGAATCAGAGTTTAATTGAACAGAGATTACTTCGTTCTACACACTGAAAAAAAATAAAATGAAACAGATTTTTCACTTGTGTCAGCAGCAGATGTGACCCTGTGTGTGTGTGTAGGTGCAGGGGAGGAGTTAAATTCCGTGAGGAGCTGCCAAAAGTGCCTCGTGACCATTGTAAAATGAACATGATGCTGAAAAAAGTCTGTGACTGGGGTTTAATCAATTTATTTGTGGTTGGAAAAGGAGAATGTACTACAAAACATGGAATATTGTGCAGTGGTTCTCCCTGCCAGTCTTGCACACTGTGGGAGATGTGAATTGGAGTAGTTAACAAGTGTTAATAATGTTTCAGTGTCCTGGGGATTTGCAGGATGGCATTTTAAACTGACCAGTCGTTAAAGAAAATGCCACTGTCCAAAGGCAGGGTGGATAAACTTTGCCTGGCGCAGACTGTCCGGGAATGGGGAGTTTTTGGGCTGCAGCTCCCTCTGCTGTTCTCCCAGCAGGCTCCTCCGGGGCCACACAGCAAACAAGGTCATTTTAGGGGTTTTGCAGCACAGTAACACACCAGAGCTGTGAGCCACTCACACAATGAGATTCACAGAATTCCAGAATCATTGAGGTTGGAAAAGCCCTCCCAGATCAGAAGATTCCCCCTGAGCCTCCTTTGCTCCAGGCTCAGCCCCCCCAGCTCCCTCAGCCGCTCCTGCTGCTCCAGCCCCTTCCCAGCTCCCTTCCCTTCCCTGCACACGCTCCAGCCCCTCCATGGCTCTGCTGTCTGAGGGCCCAGAACTGCCCCCAGGATTCCAGGGGGGCCTCCCCAGTGCCATCTGTGCCATCTCCAAGTCGTGTCTCACACAGCCCCATGGAATTCCTGGGTGAGCATAGGACTGCAATTCCAGAGCAGCTGGGTTCTGGAAGCTCCTTCTCTTTTCATTAATCATGAGGTTTTTTTTTTCCAATGAGATTGGGTTCAGCTGGAGGGATCTGGTGAAAGCAGAGCTGGCCCTGATGTTCCCCAGGCACCACGAGAGTTCAGAACAGCCCGGCCCTGCTGGGAGTGCCAAGAGCCCCAAAACCCCACAGCAAGGAGCTCATGGCAGAGGTTGCTCTCTCAGGGATTGAATCAGCCCCAGGAGAGGAAATCTGAACCATGGAATCCTGGAGTGGATTGGGAGGGATTAGCCCATCCAGTTCCACTCCCTGCCATGGGCAGGGAATGTTCCAGGCTGAAATAACCCTTCGTCTCAACGGGAGGAGACCACTGCCCGGAGACAGGAGTGGCTGTTCAGGGAACCAACACCTGGAGGGGCTCTGGGGTTGGGTGGCTGCTGGGGTGGCACAGGTTCCTCTGTACCATCACTGAAGGCTCTTTCCCTCCTCTTGCCAGCGCTCCCTTCGACAGGATCGCCGAGATAAACTTCAACATCGATGCCGATGACGACAGTGTGAGTGGGATTCGGGGGGATTTGTTTAGCCTGCCCAGGTCCTGCTTTCTTTTGGAAAGGATGAACATTTGGTGGGTTTTTTGGTCAAAGCAAAGGTGTCCCCCGGTCACTGAGTCCAGTTAAGGAAGTTGGAGCACTGCAAATACCCCAGAGGGTCTCCCCCAGAAATATTTCCTCAGAAATTCCACTCCTGGCATTTAAGGAATTTTTCTCCCTCCCTGCAGTATCAGTCTGTTGCCCTTAGAGCCACTGAATCATGAAAAGGTTTGGGTGGGAAGGGAATTAAAGCCCATCCAGCCCCACCCCTGCCATGGACAGGGACACCTTCCACTGGCCCAGGTTGCTCCAAGCCCCGTCCATCCTGCCCTTGGACACTTCCAGGGATCCAGGGGCAGCCACAGCTGCTCTGGGTGACCTGGGCCAGCCCCTCCCCACCCTCCTAGACAGCAATTCCTTCCCAATCTCCCATCTCTCCCTGCCCTCTGGCACTGGGAAGCCATTCCCTGTGTCCTGTCCCTCCAGGCCTTGTCCCCAGTCCCTCTCCAGCTCTCCTGGAGCCCCTTTAGGCCCTGCAAGGGGCTCTCAGGTGTCCCTGGAGCCTTCTCTTCTCCAGGTCAACAATCCAAATTCTCCCAGCCTTTGATAATCTTTCCAGACACAGATTAGTGCAGCATGGAGAGGGCTGGATTTCTTATGGATCAAACTATTGCCAAGCTGTGTCTGGTCTTTCCTGTTTTATTGCCCCAAAGCAAAGCAGCAGCTGGAATGTGGTGTTTCCCGGGGATCCCAGGCTCAGCTCCTGAGCAAAGCTTGGTTTGCTCAATACTCAGACTTTAGTTTCCTCGGTCTTTTCCAAGGAATGACTGGAATTTGGTTTCCCCTCCCTGCCCTTTAGCCCAATGCCTCCCTGTTTGAAGCTTGTTGCAACGAGCGGATCCAGCAGTTCGATGACAACGAGGAGGAGGAGGATATCTGGGAGGAGAAGGAGATCACCTATGCAACCCAGGTCAAATCAAGAACACGGTAAGGTGAAAACAAAGCACTGATTTCTCCCCCCGAAGGCTGGGAAGCTGCACATTTCAGTCAAGTCTGTGCTTAGTCGTTTGGTATTTGTGTTGCAGAGGGGCTCTGAGGATTTTGTCTGCCAGCCCTGAGGACTTTCCGTGCCACATGTGCTGGGGGATTGTCTTGAATGTGCAACAAAGACCCAGTTTAAGGGGATTCAATAACAGTGGAAAACCCCAAGGACTGAGTCTGTAATGGTGTAAAATCAAAGATATTAAAAAATCTCCACCCTTAGCGTGAAATACTTAGAACTTACTCCTTCATCTTTGGAGAGGAGGAGGAGTTTAGACTGAGGGGAGCAGAGAGAACTTTTTCAGAACATTAAGAACAAAAGGTGATGCTTTTCATGAGAACAAGGGACCTCTCAGGGGCATCTCAGGCTCTGCAAATCCTTCTTCATCCCTTTGATGGAGCCAGTTATTAAATAAAGTCACTTCTCCAATTCTGAATCTGAAAATATGATCAAGGGGGACAGGAAAAAACGCCAAGACCTCAATGTTTCCTTGCCGAGCACCAACACCCCGATGGTCCTGCTCACACACAGGGTCCATTCCACACTAGTATCCTCTCCTTTGCCACTGGTTTGTGTGGTCCCACCAGCCTGCAGCTCATTCCTGCCTCTGCAGATGAGTTTGGCCAGGCAAAGCCCTCGGGGATGTCACTGGAGGGGTCTCACAGATTCCTGCCTGCCTGTGCATTCTGGGGGACATAACCCTGGGGAAGGCCCTGGGCTGTGTCCCTGGAGCAGGGAGAGGGCAGCTGAGGGCTGGGGAACTGGAGTTCTGCTCACCTGGGCTCTGTGGGGCAGGTTTGGGGCGTCACAGACCTCGGAGGGCTCGTCCAAGAGCGACCTGGAGAACGGAGACCACGACGGGAGCGTGGACTCGGAGGAGGAGGAAGAGCCCGAGCAGCAGCCGCCTCCCCCCTCAGCAAACAGCCCCAAGAGCAACATTTCGGAGCAGAAGGACTCTGACACCTCTGAAGGTAAGGGGTGCACAGCAGCACGTCGGCTGGGGCAGAGATCTGCAGCACTGCAGCACTTTGCACAGTGCTGGGTTCCTGTGGAGAATCCACAGTTCCACCTGTGCACGGGAGAAATGGGAATTTCAGGGACCGTTTCTGCCTCTGAACTGTCAGGGAGCTGGAGTCCTGCCCAGCCCCCTTGGAACAGCAGCTGTGCTCAGGCAGCCATAGGCACAAGGATAATCCCAGGGGAAGGTATCCCTGCCCATGGCAGGACGTAGGAATGAGATGGTTTTTAAGGCCCTTTCCACCCAAAGCATTCCATGATTCTGTGATTCTGTGAATCCCAACTGTTCTAGTGCAAATCCTGGTCAAAGGACCACTGGAGGATTAGGACATGAACTCCTCACATCACGGTAAGGGTTCTGTGCAGACCTTTGCCAGGTGTTTCTGCCAGGTCTCTGTCTGTTCTCCTGCTTTTCCAGCTGTATTTTGCCTGTTGCAAACCCATCCTTACAGTGCCTGGAAGAAGAGTGCAGAGGGACAGGATTTTTGTGCAATCACAGGATGGTTGAGTGGGAAATGGACCTTTTTTCCCACCTTGGGTGGGAAAAAGCCCATCCAGTCCCACAGGGCAGGGACACCTTCCACTGGCCCAGGTTGCTCCAACCTGCCCTTGGACACTTCCAGGGATCCAGGGGCAGCCCCAGCTTCTCTGGGCAACCTGGGCCAGGGCCTCCCCACCCTCCCAGCCAGCAATTCCTTCCCAATACCCCATCTATCCCTGCCCTCTGGCAGTGGGAAGCCATTCCCTGTGTCCTATCCCTCCAAGCCCTTGTCCAAAGTCCTCTCCATCTTTCTTGTTGGCCCCTTCAGGGATTTTCCCACCTCACCATGTAAACAACGCTGTGGAGGTGCCGGAGACACACATTGTTGACAGCAGAACAGATCCAAGGGACAAAAACCTTTTCCCAGACTTCCATTTCTCATTTCTCCAAGCATTTTCATTTTTAAAATGTTTCTTTTTCCGGGTCAGAGCTGTCGCAGTTACCTGCTCGCTGCACCCCTCTGGAAGTGTCAGGTGTTTCCAGTTTATGAGGAAGAACCAGTATAAACCAGGCTCTCCCAGTGGGTGCTGTGTGACAGCCCTGTCACCCTTCCAGAGCCCTCAGCTGCAGTTCGGGCTCAGTCTCTGGGGGGTGCAGCCCTGGGAGGTCTCCCCTGCTCATTCAGTTGCTGCAGAGCAGTTTGCAGAGCTCTGCAGTCCTTCCCTTTTCCTGAGAAAAGGTAGGAAAAAGGGCATTTCAAAAGGTGGGATTTGTGAGACTGGAAGTATGGAGTAGGACTAGAAGTGGAAGTAGGTTCTGGTGAAGAAGGAATAGGCTGGGACTGTGAAAAACAAACTGTCAAGTGACTTCTGGGATCTTGAACATTTTAATCCATTTATCAGTTCCTTACCTGCAACTGCCAGAATCCACAGTTAGGGCTGGAATGTCTGGAAGGAGCTAAGGGGCCTGGAGTTCAACTGGGAATCACTGGCTCAGGGATGAGGACACCCCCAGTGTCATTTCTCTGCCGGTGCCTCTCCTGTGGGTAACAGGGGTGTTGGTCCGCAGAGGGATTCCCAGGCTGTGTGGGCCGGGCAGGTCGGGCAGGAGCGCCCTTGGGTGGCCGTGTTGTGCCCGGGCTCCCTGGATTCCGGGATGCAGAGGCTGTTGTTGTCCCCAGGGGCGGGATGGACGGCGGTGTTCGAGCCCGTGAGCTCCAAGCCCCCCACGCCCTGCGTGGCCATGGATGTGGGATCCAGCGTGTGGGACTCGGCCGCCCCGGAGAGCTCCGCACCTGAGGAGAAGGGATGGGCCAAGTTCACGGACTTCCAGCCCTTCTGCTGGTAAGAGCCACAGCACCCCAGTTTCCTTGGAGCTTTGGGGTGGAAGAGTATTTGGAATGAATTTCAGTGGAGTGCCTGGGCTGTAATCCTTTCTTCTTCCCTTCCCCTTCCCTCTGCTTCCCCTTTGATTTTTTAATATTGTCTGATTTTATCCTGGATCGTGCTTCCCACTGCTTCCCAGTGCTCCTAACTGGTGCTGGCATTCCTGTCTTATGGTACCTCATGTGCCATTGCTGCTGCTGCACTCAGGAAATAAAATAGTCAATTAATAAGGTTTATATAAGTTAAAAATATTTATGGGAGGAAAGGTCAAGGCCTGATGATTCCTCCTGCCGGGGCTGTTTGGAAGCAGTGGGATCCTGTTCCCGTTCTCAAGGCTCTTCCCCCCTCAGCTCAGAGTCAGGCCCTCGCTGCAGCTCCCCCGTGGACACGGAAAGCGGCGACACCGACGGGACCCCGAAGCAGGGCCAGGACAAGAACTGTGAGTGAGAACTCTGCTGGACACACGGGCTGTCACTGAGCTGTTGGGAGTTCTGCAGGAGCACCAGGTGTAGGGAAAATATCCCTGCAGTGTCACCCACCCTGAGGGCTCATTTCATACTGGGGTCAGGCTGTTGAGGTGAACTCAGGAATCCTGGGGATTTGTTGGGACAACGTTGTCAGCAAGGAAACTGAAGTAAGGTAGAATTGCCATCACAGAGACATTTCATCTATCCTGGAAGTGTCCAGGACCAGGTTGAACAGGGCTTGGAGCAACCTGGGATAGTGGAAGTGCCCTTGCCCATGGCAGGGGAGGGGGCAGGGTGGGCTCTAAGGTCCCTTCCCACCCAAGCTATTCCATGATTCTATAAACTGGTCAAAAGTCCTGTTTTAACTATGATTATGAAATCACTTGCCCAGAATTCCAGGATCAGGGTAAGTTCCTCCATTGGTGGTTGTGCTGAGGCACTGGGAATCCGTGTGACTCCCTTCCCTCCTCCCTCCTGAGCAGGGAAGAACTCCATTTACCAAAGGACTTGGATGGAAGTAAATTAAACCTGTGTGGGTAGTAACCATGGAAAGGTGGGTGACACTGGGAGAGAGGGAAAGCACGGACCATCTTCTGCCACATGGGCTTTTTGGATGCTATCCCTGTGGAGCTGGAGAGCCCATTCAATAAAGCCCTTGGATTTAGAATTGCAGAATCCCAGAATAGTTTGGGTTGGAAGGGACCTTAAAGCCCATCCAGTGCCATGGGCAGGACACCTTCCACTGGCCCAGGTTGTTCCAAGCCCCGTCCAACCTGTCCTTGGACACTCCAGGGATCCAGGGGCAGCCACAGCTGCTCTGAGCCCCCTGGGCCAGGGCCTACCCACCCTCCCAGCCAGCAATTCCTTCCCGATATCCCATCTGTCCCTGCCCTCTGGCACTGGGAAGCCATTCCCTGTGTCCTGTCCCTCCAAGCCCTTGTCCAAAGTCCCCCTCCAGTTTTTAGTCTTCCCTTTAGGCAGGAATGGAACTGGATGATCTTTAAAGTCCTTTCCCACCCAAAGGGTTCCATGGTTCCATGAAAACACTGTGTTTGACACCACCCTCCTCACCTGGAGTCATTCCCAGGGACTCATGGCAGGGTTGTGACTGGGCTGTTCCCTCCCCGGGGACTCCAGCCGGGGTTGTGACGTGGGCCATCCCCCCGCAGTCAGCCCCGGCTCTCCCTGCGTGTGGAACGTGTGTGTGACGCGGAAGGCGCCGCTGGTGGCCTCGGACAGCAGCTCCTCGGGCGGCTCCGACAGCGACGACGACGACGACAAGGCCGAGCCTGGCACGGGAGCCCCGGGCACGACCACGGGGCAGGACGGCAGCCAACTCCCCGGGGAGGCCAGGAAGGACAAGGCTGTGATCTCCAGGTGGGAAGGGATCTCCGTGGGGTTCTGGTGCCAGAAAGGAGGATCCGGGCTCAGGGTGGGATCACACAGAAAAGGGGAGCAAAACCTCCCCGGGGGGTCTGAGCTGGGATCGGTGTCCCGCCGGGCAGGGGAAGGTTTGGCTCGGGCTCTCGTTCTCCCCTCAGTGCCAAAGCCAACACATGATAAAAACCACAAAATGCCAGGAAAAGCTGGAGCACGTCCTGGGATTTGTGAGCAGCCGGGCAGCAGTTTGTTGGAATTGTATCGTATACCTGCAGCTCTTGAATCATTTGGGACCACAGCCAGAATTCCTTACAGACCCTTAGACTGGGAGATGCAGATCATTAATTACTCTTAGCATCTCATTTTGGCAGGGGCTGCCCAGGGAGGTTTGGAGTGCCCAGCCCTGGAGGTGCCCAAGGAAGGCCTGACCGTGGCACTCAGTGCTCTGGGCTGGGGGCCAAAGTGGGGATGGGGCACAGGGTGGATCCATGGGCTGGGAGGGCTTTTCCANAGGGAGGTTTGGAGTGCCCAGCCCTGGAGGTGCCCAGGGAAGGCCTGGCCGTGGCACTCAGTGCTCTGGGCTGGGGGCCAAGGTGGGGATGGGGCACAGGGTGGATCCATGGGCTGGGAGGGCTTTTCCAGCCGCAGGGGTCCTGGGATTCAGGTGAGGGACAGGTGACACCTTCTGTTCCTTCTGTCACTGTTAGTTTCCCTTATCTGTCAGCTCATCCCAGGCCTTTATGGACTCAGGGAGCTGCTGAAACCAGCTGAGACTGGAACACTGATGCCACATGTTTATAGGTACCAGAGTTTGTTCTAGATTGGCATTAAATCTTGTGAATCACCTCCTGCCTGGCCACAGCCCCACACAAACTCCTTCTCTGGGTTTGTGTCACCCCTTGGTTTGTCTGTTCGTGTCCCTGGTGAAGGTTTCCATGCCCAGCTGTGATTTTCCAGGAGCCTGGTGAAGGGAGAGGAATTTCCATGCCCCCCTCAGTGGTCAGGTAACACTGGAATTGTCTTGTCATGGAAACTTCAGTGGTTGATTTTAAATTTATCTCTGAGCCACTGAAATCTCACGAGCTCCAGTTTCTTGTGTGGGAGGTGGTTTTCTAATGACATTTCTGGGAATTCAGCTCAGTTCTCTGCCATCTCCTCCATCCCTGTCCCCTCTCCAAGGTGTATTTTTGTACTTGCAGTCGTTCCTTTTGAAGAGCATGTGAGCATGTGAGCCCTTGAGGAAGGGAAATATTTTGATCTCATTATTCCTCATTTTTATGGCTGTGTTTTTTTCAAGAAAAGTAGCTGCAGAAATAGAACCTTGATCTCAAATCTCCATCACATGTCTCGTTACCAGGCTGTGATTCTTTTATTCCATTAAAGCTCCCCTGGCAGCTGGTGACAGGATTCCAGCTCAGCCATCCCTGAGCTTTCCTGCTGTTGGGAAGGTTTGCTCTCTGAAAGAGAGGCAAGGAAGTGATGAGACCTGGGGGGAAGGTGGTTCATGGGGAAGCTCCTCCTCTGCCTGGGAGGCCAAAATTTCACAGAAATCCCTTCCCCAGGTAGAAATTGGGGTGGTTTCAGTCCCAACAGAGGAGATTTGGAGGGTTTGTGCCCCCAGTTTTCCTTGTCCAGGATTTGAGGTCCTGTTTTGCTGTAGGACCCTTCTTTGTGGCACCTCTGGGATCCCAGGGCGAGTTCATTTCATGTGTTTGGCTTCTGAACATGCTGCTCATGGACATCCAGTCCATGGGCTTTTCTCCCACAGGATCTTAGGTTCTGTCCTTACATTCAGTATTTTCCAGGTGCCCACAGAAGCCTCAGGGGCCACTTGGGAAGAGTCTGTAGAGGAGAGCAGTGTCAGTGCCAGTGCCAGTGTCAGTGCCCGTGTCAGAGCAGAACAGGCTTTGCCAAACCAAACTGCCAACCAAGCAGTTGAGGGAGAGCTGAGCTTGGCAGTGAGAATGGCAGTTCTGGGAACCCTCGGGGCGGGCTGTGCAGCAGGAAATGGGAATCCTGCCTGGAGGAACTGACATTCTTGGTGCATCTGGTTGATTTTAGGACTCAGAGCCTCCAGGACACTGCATTTCAATCCCAGTACTAATTTCTCCATGGGATTTTTGTGGCCTATGCAGGGAGAGGAGCAGGAGTATTTTTCCCACCGTTGGAAATTAAGCCCCGTTCATTCCCGTTCAGTGTGACCTTGGCTTTGACATGAGCTCAGTTGCCATGTTAACGTGCCCTGCCCTGTTCCCACAGCGACGCCGACTCCGTCGTGGTTGAGAAAATGGCCATCGCCGACATGGGGTCACCCAAGGCCCCCAAAGCCCTCAACAACGTGGCCCCACACTCAGAGGGGCACCAGAAAGTGGCCACTGTCGTCACAGCCGTCACAGAAACGGCCACGAAAGACAGGTGAGGTGGGACAGGCTGGGTTTGCTGAGGGGTGGGGACAAACCTTTAAAGCCCACCCAGTGCCCCCCCTGCCATGGGCAGGGACACCTTCCACTGGCACAGGCTGCTCCAAGCCCCATCCAACCTGGCCTTGGACACTCCCAGGGATCCAGGGGCAGCCACAGCTTCTCTGCCCAACCTGGGCCAGGGCCTCCCCCCCCTCCCAGCCAGCAATTCCTTCCCAGTCTCCCATCTCTCCCTGCCCTCTGGCTCTGGGAAGCCATTCCCTGTGTCCTGTCCCTCCAGCCCTTGTCCCCAGTCCCTCTGCAGCTCTCCTGGAGCCCCTTTAGGCCCTGCAAGGGGCTCTCAGGTCTCCCCAGAGCCTTCTCCTCTCCAGGTCAACAATCCCAATTCTCCCAGCCTTTTCCTCATAGGAGAGCTGCTCTATCCCCCTAATCCCCTTGGCAGGGGGTGGAACTAGATGGGTCTCAGGTGCCTTCCCACCCAAACTGTTCCGTGGCTCCATGAGATTTTTCGAAGTACTGATTTGTGAAGGGCTCGGAGAAGGTTCTTGTTGGACGCTGGTGACGCTTTAGGGGGCAGGAGAAACAAAACTAGGGGAAGGGTGGCTCGGATCCCACCAAGAGGTGAATTTCCAGCCAGGATGAAGGAAGCCTTAGGAGGCAGTGTGTCCCAGCAGTTCCCTGTCCCTGATGTTCCTCTGGGTTTCTCCCCAGGAAAGAAGAGGCCTTGCCCTGCGCCGAAGCCACGTTGAACGGCCCCGCTTGATGCCGCCGCTGCCACGGGACGTGTGTGACCCAGGCCAGGCTGCTCCTGGTGATGCAATTTGTCAATTCTTATTATTTTTTTTTCCATTTTAATTTTATTTTTTAATAAATGCTGCATTGATGAGAGCGAGCTGGCATTGAGGACCAGACACGCAGTTCCAACACCAACAGTCTGTCCGGAGAGACACTTTGCATTGTCCAAATGTAGCATTGAGCAGTTTAGTCCTCACAGGAATGACGGGCTCTTCCCAAGCAAAGCCTTCTGCCTGATTTGAGTTGTCCCCTTCCCCTCTCTCCCTCGTTTTTGTTTTGTATTTGGGGTTCAAGTCCTATTTTCTGAGTGTTATTGCACACAGTATTCAGCTTCTCTTGGGAAAGGTAGCAGGTCTAACGCCGGGACGGGGACAGTGCACAAGAGTCCCGCAGTCGTGTGACCAAAGTTCCTGATGGAGCTGTCCTCGGGCAGCCTTTGCACCGCTTTTGTATAGCAATAAAGCCTTATCAGAAACATTTCATAGGAGGAGAAATGCAAACACTTCCACGGGACGGAGCAGGGAGGGGTTGGAGGTGCAGGTTTGGGATGGGAGTGGTGTCCCGAGCCAAGGGGTGATGTGCTGTGAGGTGTCTCTGCATTCCAGGGATGACTCCCTGCTCTCCTATGGAGACTGGTGGTTCAGAGCAGCGGGTGGTTCATTTGGGGTGGGTCAGCACTTGGCCTCTCCTGTCTGAGCCCGGCCGGTGTCCCTGTTGGGTGTGGTCCAGGTGTGTGCAGGGAGAGGACACTGCCCATGGCTCTGCTGCCCAGCAGGACCCAGAGCACACAGAGGTGACCAGGGCTTTGGTGGCTTTTTGGAGACTTAATGTATTTTCAAATGATTATGGAAATCCTTTTTCTGTTTGTTTTGTTCTGTTTTTAAAGTTTTTTAATGGATGCAGGAACAGCAACACTTTTGCACTTTGTACCTTGTGACAAGGTCCCCCCCTTGGAGAGGGACACGGCCCCTCCCAGCTCCGGGTGGGCACCCCTGGTGTCCCTGCCCAGAGAGAGCTTTGGGGGACACAGCGTGGGGGGAGAGGGGCAGCACCCGGAGCTGGGACACGGGATCTGCCCAGCCTGGAGCACCCGCTCCCGGGAAGGCTGTGCTGGTGCCACAGGTGGCTGTTGGCACACAGGTGACACAGGTGACGGGGTGGGGTCACCCGCGTCTGGGGGCTCCTCTGCCCCCAAGCCGGACCCGCCGCTGTGCTGGAACCCACCTGGCAGGTGTCCAGTGCCGCTTCCTTAGCGATCCAAGACCTGGAAAATCATTCCCTTGGAAGTAAGCTCACGGAGCTCGACACAGAGGGAGCCGAATAGCTGCTTTCAGGAAGATTCTCACCCGAGATGACGAGGGCTGTGCCCTGTGAGTGTGAAAGTACCTCCCGCGGCTCTGTCATTCCGAGCACAGGCGGCTCCAGCCTTGGGGCCTCCTCAGAAATGCTTTGTTCTTGCTGTGATGTCTGTGGTGCTTGTGGAATGTCCTTCCCTGGGGTGAGGCATGTGGGGGGAGTGAGGAGAACAAGGTGTTCCCACAGTTCAGGTCGGTGTCGTTCCTGCGGCACCAGCTCGTCCCTGTGTGCCCAGACACTGCTGAGTTCTGCTCTGGGGGAAAACGGAGGGTTTGCCTTGCTGGACTCCTGGGAAATGGGCTGTGCTGGAGATTCCTGGAGGCTGTGCTGGGGCTGTGGGCCACTTGTGTGCTGCTGGCCGGGCTGGGGATTCTCCAGCTGCAGTTCCTCGGGAAGCAGGTGCTGCCGTGGTCTTTCTGGAAGTCTTCACTCACTCCTTGTACTTTAAAGAAATAATTTAAAGTTACGTTGCACTGGGGAGGGAAAAATCTCACGTTGTGCTTTGGTTCACCTGCTTGGTGTCCGGGGATCAGTCCCACTCTGAGCCAGGACTGTCAGAAGTGGTGAGTGGGTTTGAGTTCCTGGCTGGAGACACATTCAAGTCTTAATTTTCCAAGGATTGGTGCTAGAGTTCTGCTGAAAATCAGGGTGTCTCTGGGCATTCTTCCAGCCCCTAGAACTGATACTGTGAGAGCTGAGAGATCATCTGTCTGGTACAACTTCAGCAGCTGTTGGACACCACGGCTGGGCTCCGGTCCCGGGGAGGCCACAGGGCTGCTCCAGCCTCTTCTTGTTGGTTCCACCGTGACAAATTATGACCAGATCCATTTGGGATCAGGAGATGAGGGGAAAATGTCCATAGCAGGCCCAGTTTGCTCATCCTTTTGGCTTCGATCTGTTTTTATCCACCTCATCAGTCAGGGAAAAGAGCTTTGCCTTGGGCTGTGTCACAGTCAGGGCTCACCTGAGTGACCAATTGGGGTCACCATCAGCTCTCCCTGCCTGGCGTGCTGGGAAAGCCATGGTTTGGGAGCAGTAATTCCCCCTGGGCAGGGACACAGGGCTGCTGGCAGCAGTAACCCCTGGGATGGCTCCGAGAGGACGTGTCTGTCTGTGCCTTTCGCTGCAGTTCCGAGCTTGGCCTTGGTCAGCTCTTGCTTTGAGTCTCTGAACGCCAGGGAGAGCTTTAGTAACAGTATCCCTGGGCATATCCCACCAGCAGCTCCAAACACAAGTTGGGGACCGGGGCACTAGTTATCTTGGTGGATTAATTCAGTTACCTTTGCCCAGTTTGTGCTAAGACGTGTCACCAGTAGTTAGTCAGAGCTGTAGAGATGCACGAGCTCCGTGGCTTCTGTGCTGCTGGATGATCCCCCCTCCTTTGGGATTGGAGCTCTGAATTACCTCATTGCTCCCGTGGGACTGTCCTTCACACCAGCCACAAGGTGATCCTGCTCCACAAAAAATTCCTCCTGCTTGGTGTGTTTGCAGTTGGGAACAGATCCAGAATTGAGAGGTTTCTTACCTGGCTCTGATGATTTTATGGGTAAACCAGGAATAAATGTCCTCCTGAGTCTGAGCTTCCCATTTCCCAGGGCTGGAGCAGGATCTGTTATCTGTGAAAGTGGATTTGCTGACCCTTTAACCCTGGGCTTGCTCAGCTCCGTGTCCAAAGCAATGAGGGCTCCGCCCGGGTTCTGCTCAGCACTGTCTCTGCTCCCTCTGTGCAGAGATTGGAATCTCTCCTTATCCATAGGGTGTCTGTCCTGGTGGGATTGACCTGTCTGCTGCTGGGTGTGTGTGCAGGGCTGTGTTCTTGTTACTCCGTGTCCATTTGTACACACGCAGGGGGATGTTGGGAGAGGCCCGGGCAGGGGAACCCTGGGAGCACAGCGGGGCGGACTCTGATCTGTGCAGCTCCGTGTCCAACAGCTCATCAGCCACAGGGCTTTGTTGGGCAAGACCAGAACCAGCAGGGCCACCTTACTGGGGCAAGGGGGGCCTCTTGGGCACAATTAGCAGTTAATCCCCACCAGTCTGGCCAGTTCCTGAATCGTAGCAGGTTGTCTCTGGTTGGGCTGTGGGAAAGGGGCGATGTGGAGATGTGGAGATGGGGAGATGGGGAGATGTGGAGATGGGGAGATGTGGAGATGGGGAGATGGGGAGATGTGGAGATGGGGAGATGTGGAGATGGGGAGATGGGCTCCGTGGGTGGCGCAGCCCTGGCAGCGCTGCCATCCATCGGCACGTCCGGGGGCTCTCCAGGTGTCCCAGCTCCTGTGGGTGGTACCTGGGGCTCAAGTGGGGAAGGGGAGCATGGCTGGGGAGCTGCAGTCCCGAACCCCAGGGAGTGGAGGTGTGAGGAGAGCGGAGCTGTGGAGACGTGATCCCACAGCGGATAAAGCTCGAGTGTCACTGACCTTCTGACAACCCTTCCCCCCAAAAAATAGAATTCCTGCTTCTCTTGAGCTGTAACAGCCATGGCAGGCAAAATCCCAGGTGTTTGTTTGGATACTGTGTCCTCAGCAAAGCCTGACAGAAATGTTTTGAGTGTCCCAAGGCTTTGCTACCCTTGGGATGAAACCCTGGGTTTCATAAAGGACATCTCCTTGGAGAGCTGCAGGTGGGCAGCAGAATGGAAACACATTGTGCACGGATTAAAAAAATGACCAAAAATTACTAAAACACAAAAAAAGCAGAGTGTTCCCCTCAGCATCTGTTCCAAAAGGCTCAGACATCCCATTGCCCAGGGCAGGGTTTGGAGTACCAGGTGGGGGAAGGTGAAGGGACATTCCCAAAGAACATATCTGAAGGAAATACAATTCTAGTGGCTTTTTTGTTCTCCAGTGGCATCCCAGAACCATTTTCCCCCGAATTAGCCAGTGAGCTGCAGTTAAAATCCTGGTTTCTCAGTGGCATCCCTTGGAGCACAGCCCCGTGCCGGTCACTCACCTTCACACCACGCTGTGGCTCCGTCGTGCTCCGGCCTGGCCTTGGTCCCTGCAGCCACCGGGTGCCTTCCTGTCCCTCCTGCCCAGCCTGGGGCTGGAGCTCTGCCAGGGCTGCCTGAGGTGACATCTCTGCACTGAACCATCTCCTGGGGGAGTTTGTCACCATTTGCTCATCCATTGGGTTTTGTGCCGATCCAAGAGCCCCCTTTCCTCAGTGGTTCAGTTCCCCTGGCCGGGAGGACTCTGCTGGTGGCAGAGCCCCAGCTCCTGCCCAGAGGGGTGTGGAAGAGGTGCCCAGTCCCTTGGGTGCTCCCAAGGCAACCTCAGCCCTGACACGCTCTTTGCCAAGCCCAGCTTTAAAGTGAAACCTTTTCAACTGCTTCTCCTGGAGGTGCAGTTCAGTTCCTTATCCCCTCCCAGCCCTGGGTGCCCAGGAGAGCCCTGGGCAAGGGCAGGCTCTGAGAGGGTGTGTGGGGGCTGCAGGTCCATGATTTGGGATCGTGGCTGTTGGCCTGGGGAATTCTGTGCTTTGGATGTCACAGACCAGGAAACCCCAACCAACCCGAGTCTTTGTCTGCTCCGGACACCACAGGCCTTTAAACCCAACCAGCCAAGGTGGAGACAAGGCCCCTGGTTCTGAGAAGACCTTGCAGTGTCTGTTCAGTGTGTGGGGTGGGGGCTCCATGGAGTGGAAACCCCCAAATTTGGTGCACAGTAAAGAGCTGAGGGGCTGGGGAGCTGTGCCAGGATGTATCCAGGGTGTATCCAGGGTGTATCTGGTTGTACCCATCTTGCTGGTGTTGAGTCTCTTGGGGACTGGCTGTGAACTGATCCAGACTTGGGCTCTTTGGGTTGGTGCTGCCCCCAGAGAATTCCCGTGGCCTCATCGCCGCCGCTGCCGCCGCACACGCCGGGACTGGGAGCTGTTCCTGTGCTTCCAGAGGGCATCTCCCATCCCTCTTGGCTCCTGGCTCCATGACACGTACTGCCTCTCTCGCTCTTCTTCTCCTGACCTGGTTGTTTCCCTCATCGGGAGGAAAGGAATGTGCCCCCCTGGAACCCAGACTGCGCCGGGGTGTGGGACTGAGTGTGGTTTTCCAGAGCAGCCTGGGCAGGGAAGAGCTGGAGGCTCCTTGGAAGCCCCTAAACTCAGCCTTGGAGGCTGTCAGGTGTGCTGGTGTTGAGAGCAGTCGTGTGTATCCCCCAAAAGCCGGGATCTGGGTGTTTGTTTGGGACTGTTCTGCCCTCGGGGTGGTGTCGGACGGAGCCCGTTGCAGCGGCACTTTCCCCTCTGCTCAGGCTGGTTTGGGTCGGTGGCGCTTTGCGGGTGCGATGGACCCGTCGCGGCTCTTCCCTGGGGCTCAGAGCGTTCCAGAACAGAGCTCGAGGGGGGTCTGCTGGCACAGGGGAGAACTCCCTGTGCTGGGAATGGGCATCCAGCCCCTGTCTATGGGCTGGGAGGGACCTCAGTCCGCTTTGTTAACAAGTGTTGTCTCGGCAGGTTTGGGGTTGTGGACGGAAGGTGCCGACGGGGGGGTCTCCATCCAAGCAAGAAACAGTTTTTGAGGGAAAAAGGGTCCCAAACTTGCGACCATCCCAAACATGGGAATAGCCCAAACTCAGAAACATCTCAAACTCAAGGAAAAACAAACCTGATAAAAACCCAAATCCAACAACATCCCAAACTCAAGACCATCCCAAACTTGAGAATAACCCAAACCCAAGAACAAACCAAACCAAACAACATCCCAAACTCTATAACAGTCCCAAACTCAAGACCGTCCCAAACTCGAAAACATCCCAAACTCAAGAATGTTCCAAACTTGAGGTCATCCTAAACCTTAGAACAACCCAAACTCAAGACCATCCCAAACCTGAGACCATCCCAAACTCAAGAACATCCCAAGCTTGAAAGCAGCCTGAATTCAGGACCATCCCAGCCCCAGGTGTAGCTCACCCGCCCTCAGAAGGAGCTGCTGACCACAAGCTCCCATTGCCCGGTGGGGTGTTCCCCGGCTCCAGGTGCGGTGCCGGACCTCAGGCTCCGGGATCGGGGTCTCCAAGCACATCATTCCGTTCTCGGTGGATCTGAAGACAGCTCAGTTTGAAGTCGTGGTTATGCCTCTGCAAGGCAAGAAGCAAACCCCAAACCCCGTGGTGGGGGAGCGGCACGTTAATTAATAATTACTGGTGTCAGTTTGTTAGTGATGTGTGGCAGGGGGCACAAATGGGGACCTCTGGGTGTTGGACCTTCTCTAATGTTCAGTTCAGTGACAGTTTAAGATTCTTTGGAAAAATGGGTCGGATCAACTTTGGCTTTGGGGTGAGGAGATTTCTCATCCCGGTTTCCCTCCGTGGTCGCTGCTGGTGGGAAGCTCCCGGCAGACCTGCTTTTCCACGTACATTTATGGCTGAACTTTGTGACAGATGTACAGAAAATGAAACAATTTGGCTCCTCCACGTTGGCTTTTCTCATCCAAACCTCACTTACCTCATCCCTGGAAGGGCTTTGTGGTGACCTCCTGCTTGGATTTGTACAGGAATTCCTTGTACTTCTAGGGGCTGTCACCCCTCTCAGCAGCAGTGGGACAGTGGGATATTCCCCTGTGTAAAGTGTATTTTTGTATCTGATGCTGACGGGGAGGGAGGGATGTTCTTCCCTCCCCAGTGTTGGGGCTTTTCTAGAGGGCAGATCCTTCCCCTTCTATTTTTGATTCCCTCAAATTCCTTGGACAAGATGTAAACTATGAAAAAAACCTTTTATCCTGTAATTTTGATGTTCAGAGGTAGTTTTGCAGAACTTTGTAGGAATTCTAGGAATGCTGTAGCGATTCCCCTGCTGGTGCTGGGTTTGGAGCAGGCTCTGGAGTGTGTCCCGTGGGTCTCACGTGTGCCCCGTGGGCCTTGCAGTCCTTCCATGGGCCTTGCAGTTGTTCTGCCATCCTTGGAGGCGTTCCGTGGTCGTTGGAATTTCATGGAATTCCATGATCCTTGCAGTTATTCCTTGGTCCTTGCAGTCGTTCCTTGTTCCTCGCAGCTGTTCCTTGGTCTTCTCGGTCATTTGTTCCGTGGTCCTCATGGTCGTTCCCTGGCCCTGGGAGTCATTCCTTGATCCTTGCAGTCGTTCCTTGATCCTTGCAGTTGTTCCCTGGTCCTGGCAGTCGTTCCGTGCTCCTCACACGTGTTCCATGGTCCTGGCAGTCGTTCCCTGGTCCTGGCAGTCGTTCTGTACTCCTCCCCTTCTGTGGCAGTGACTTTGCACTGAGCCTTCACCCCTTTCCCTGCTCCTCTCTCTCATCATCCCAAGAAGGTTCAAACTCCGAACAGTGGCTCGCTGGCCACAGCATGTCTGGAAAAATGGCTTTGTGTGGAAAATCCCCCCTTTCCCTTTTCCCCTTCCCTGACCTGACCTAACCTGACCTGTATCCTTTTAATTTGCATGTCATTCCCATGTATTGCATCACATCCCTGCTATTCCCATGGGAAGCTCCAAGCTCCTCCCCATTTCTCTGGACCTGCTGCAGCTTTCCCAAGAAAAGGCGTTTTGCTCCCTCAGACACTTCCAGCTCCGAGTCCTCGGGCCCTGAGCCCTCCAGGGCACAGCACTGATCCCCAGTGGAAGTTCCAGTGTAATCCCACTGCCTTGGATTTAGTCCGGAAGGAGCCATTGCTTCTCATTCCAGCTTGGAGCCAAGTCATGTTCCGTCCCCAGATCACCGGGAGACAGGGAAGGGGAACATCCTGCATCCAGGAGCCCACGCTGCGTGGACATTCCCAAATATCCCACTGTTGTTCCGAGTGCCTTAAATCCATCCAGATCCCAGCAAAGGTATTTCTGTTGCCTGTGCTCTTCCTCTTGCACCCCTCAGCTCCTTGTCCCTGTGTTCCAGTCAGTCCCTCCCTGTATCCCAGTTAGTCCATCCTGGTGTCGTCACAGAGCCCCGGCTGCAATTCCAGCTCCCAGCGGAGCCAGGTGGGACCCAGGGACCCACGAGGATCCGGAAGGACCCCCAAGGCCCCTTCCCCTCCCTCCCTGGACTTGCCATGGATTCGGGATGCAAGGATAATGGAGTGTCTGTGTCCTCCCATCTGCTCCAAATGGATCCCCAGCTCCAACCTGGGCATTGGATCTGTCCGAGCAGGAGAGAAACTGGGCTTGAAAGCACCGAAAAAATGGATTATCCCTCTTTTTTTGCTTGAATAGAGCTAATATTTAATACCAAATATTTTATTATTTAAGGTGTAATTTAAATTAAAACCTCCTTGGCCTGTAAATATTTTCCCCTTTCAATATAAATATTCCTGTGATGAATTTTGGGGTTCTTTTTGGAATGAAAAGTGATTTTCCAGCCCGAACAGTCCCAGAGAAATCCTTGAAGAGCTTTTCCCTCTGAAAATTGTTCATCCCTTCCGCCGCAGTCGATGCCAAGAGCAAACACCAGGAATTGTTTGGAATTTGAATTTGTATGGAATTGTTTGAATTTGTATGGAATTGACTCCCTCTGGCATCGGCCTGGTTTGGGTCAGGCTTTCCCTGGTTGGGGTCGGGATTTTCCTGGTTGGGATCAGCCTTTCCCTGGCTGGGATCACCGGGCACACAGGGAGGGACTCCCGGTGCAGCCGGATCCCGGAATATCCAGGTGCTGCACATGGATTTATGGCCAATTTCTGAATAGGACCTGACCCCCCCCCCAACTCTGTAGCCATTTTCCAGCATCCATGGGAGTGACAACCTTTCCCAGGGCTTTCCCATTTGGCTGAGGCCACGACTCCAGGGTTGGACCAGGAGATGGACAAGACCTTGGGATTAAAAGCATCCTTGGGATTCCAGGGAGGAAAATGGTTTCTTCCTCCAGGCGTGGGGACAGGCATGAGCATCCCCGGGGTGAGGGGTCCATGAAAAGAGGGCTGGGATACTGCTGGGACAGGCAGGACATCCCAGGGCTGAGGGATCCATGGGAAGAGGGCTGGGACACTGCTGGGGCAGGCAGGAGCATCCTGAGGGAGAGGGGTGGTGGCTGCTCTGAGCGCTGGGAGCGTGTCCCAACTCCTCCTTCCCTCCCTCCGCCTTCATCCCGGTTGTTGCTGTAAATAGGGACTATTTATATAAATATATTCCAGAGATTTCTAAAGTCCCCCAAATCCTGTTTTTCTCAGAGCTTTTGGCTTTGCCGAGAACTCCTCGAGCAGGAGATTTGCACCTTCCAAAGGGCGTCGGTACAAACGAGTCCAGTCCCACCCAACTGCAGGTACTGGGCGGGGCCAGGAATTCTGGGGGAATTCCAGGGGGCCGAGGGCTGAGAATGGAATGACTCGTTCCCTTTTTTTGCCCCTGTTCCCCTTTCCCCCCTGGAGCAGCCCCAGGGTGTCCCTGGTGTTGGCCTCGGCTCACGGAGCAGGTCGTGGATTTTCCCTTCTGTTCCTTGTCTCTGTCTTTGCCTTTCGTGTCCAACCCGGGAGCAGTGGCAGTTGGGAGGAGTTTGGGTGGAAATGCCAAGTTTTACGGACATTTTTCTGGATCTGATGTTTTCCAAACCTTTTCGTTATCCCACCCCAAGTCCTGGCACGGGATCCACTCCAGGCGGTTGTGGAGTGGGTGATATCCATGATATCCGTGAGCACACCCCCGATCCCCAGGGCTCTGGGGGGTTGTACAGGGTGGATCTTCTCCAAGGAATCCCCACAAACCCCCCTCCGTAGGCTCCGGTTTCCCGCCTGGCTCCTCGCCCGTCCCCTCGGACGTGGGGGGAATATTCCAGATCCTTTGCTGTTCAGTTGGAGCTTCCGGAGCCGCTTCTGGGCTTTTCCGTCCCTTCCAGGGGTTTGGTGGGCTCCGGGTCACTGGGAACCTTCGGCTTTTTGACTGTTAAGCACAAACCAGGGATTGACGGCCCATCCCCTGGGAAAGGCCTCCGGCACCGCCTCCGGCTGAGGGACCCGAAATTCCTGTTCAAACTGAAAAAGAACCAAAACTGGTGGGGTTTTAAGTTGTTCCTGATTTCTGGGAAAGCCGGAGGCTCTGGGAACACAGTGGTGCCTGGGAGCTGCCAGGGCCATCCAGGCAGCTCCGGAGGGAGCAGATTCCATCCGGGATGGTGCATGGCCATCCCAGGGTGCCTGTGGCCATGCTCAGTTCTTGGCCTTGGCTCATTCTGGGATAAACCCTTGGGAATGGCCCCCTCTGCAGTCCCTGTGTCCCAGCCGAGGCAGAGCTAATTCCAGGCTGTGGGATGTGAGACGGAGCCTTTCCTGAGGACTGGAGACCCCATAAATCCAACAATCCCAGCAGGGCAAGGCACTGCTGCCATGGGGATGGGGTTCCATGGATTTGGGAATCTTGCAGTGGTGGTACCAGGCCCAGGCCCAGGTTTTCAGTGTTGCTGTGCAGCTCCTTTTCCCGCTCTTCCCGAAATCCCGTCATGGTGTCCCGAGTTTCCCTGGAACTCTGTCCGGCAGGGCCATCCCGAGGGAGGGGGTTTTCCTGGCGGGAAGAGCGAGTCGGGCACTCGATGCCTTTCCCCCGGCGCTGGGGCCGCGCTCTGTAAAGCAATAAAACCACGGAGCGGCCCCGAGGGAGGGAAATCCTGGGAGCTGATCCCGGCCTGCTCCAGGAGGCCTCTCCAGAGGGAAGGGGCAGCACAGGGGGTGCCCCCGGGGGTCCTTAATTAGTGCAATGACGTGGGGGAGCCTTTTCTCATGATGCCAACTGCCCTTAAATGTTGAATCCGGGTCTTTGTAAGCAATGTCTGTGTATTATGTGTATATATGAGGGACAAATTTTAAATTACTGCCTTTTGCCCTGTTTATTTTTCTGAGTAATTCCAGATGTACTTTAGTCTCTCTACTGTCAAAACTTTTATATTGTAAATCTGATGCTGGTGGCTTTTTGGTTATTTTGGTTTTTGGGTTGGTTTTTGGTTTTTTTTGGGTTTTGGTTTTGATTTTTTTTTTTTTTTTTGAAAAAAAGAAAAAAAAAAACACAAGGAAAAAAAAAAGAAAAAAGAAAAAGAAAAAAAAGTCTGCATCTCTCTATGTTGTCAGTTTTAGGCTGTAAATTCCAACTATCAATAAAAGCTCAAACTTCACGTGCCAGTGGTGGGTTCCTCATCCTGCAGGACACGCCGGCTGAGCGGCAGCCCCGGCTCCCTGGGATGGATTGGGGGCATCACAGCTCCTGGAGAAGGTACAAAGGCACAGGGGCTGAGGTGACCCTGCTGCTGCCACCAGAGCACCACAGAGCACATCCACAGGGCTCCTAAATCCCCCCAGGGATGGGGACTCCCCCCTGCCCTGGGCAGCTGTGCCGGGGTTGGACAGCCCTTTCCAGAAGGAATTTCCGAATATCCAACCTGAACTTCTCCCATGTTCCTGGGAGGTGTTTCTGCTGCACGTCCTGAGCCCAGGCAGGGACACAGCACAGCTGAGCCTTGGTGACACCGACAGGGGCTCGTCAGCCCAGTCCGTCAGAGAGAGAAAATCCCAGGATCCCAGAGGTTGGAAAAGCCCTCCCAGCCCATGGATCCCCCCTGTGCCCCATCCCCGCCTTGGCCCCCAGCCCAGAGCACTGAGTGCCACGGCCAGGCCTTCCTTGGGCACCTCCAGGGCTGGGCACTCCCACCCTCCCTGGGCAGCCCCTGCCAAGGCCTCACCACCCTTTCCAGCAACAAATTCCTTCCTCCTCAGGGCCAACCTGAGCCTCCCCTGGCACAGCCTGAGGCCGTTTCCCCTTGTCCTGTCCCTGTTCCCTGGCAGCAGAGCCCGACCCCCCCCGGCTCCCCCCTCCTGTCAGGGATTGGTGACAGGAGGGACAGAGCGGATCCAGCGCAGGACAAAGGTCTGGGTGACCAGTGCTGGGCCAGGATCCCTCCCTGAGCTCTGGCCCCGGGACACAGGACAGTGATTCCCGAGGGCAGGAGCTGAGCCTGTTCCCGTGGCTGCCGCGGTGTTCCCCCAGTTCCGGGGGCTCAGAGGGACAAAAAGGCATCTGTCATATTAATTTTTTTATTAAATTCCGTTAGTTTTCTCTTTATAGAATAACCTTTTCCTCTAGGCACAAATACAATACAAGGACTCTGCATGTTTGACACAATGTACAGAAACTTCAATAATCTACAACTGCTCAGGTAAGTGCCCAACCCTCGGTGTTCGCCGGCGCAGCCGCTCTGGGACAGCGCGGGCGACTGTACAGGGAGCTCTGCCCTGGGGGGGAAACGGGGCTTTAAAAACAACACGGGCGGGGCTGG
>VXAY01004475.1:112907-165074 GCA_013399855.1 Oxyruncus cristatus
TGCAGGGAAGGGCCGGCTGGGAAGGGCCGGCTGGTGGGGCATCAAGGTGTGCATGGACTTACCGGGGGTCCCCAGACAGAGCCAGCCCCGTGCGTGGGGGGCACACGGTGCCGAGATCCCGGCTGGAAGGGTCTGTCCCCACCGGCCCCGGCAAGTGCCTGGATCCCAGCACAGGCTGGGGCTCCCAGTGCTTGCAGCTCCAGGACACTGGGGCTCCCAAATCCCTCGAGGCTCCCAGTGCTCGAAGCACCCATCCCCACCACCAGCCACGGAGTCGCAGCTGCAGTTTGCAGCTCCAGAGAGTGCACTGGGGGCTCCCAGTGCTCACAGACCCAGGGACATCGGGTCTCCCAAACTCCCTGGGGCTCTCAGTGCTCACAGGTCCACGGCCACTGGGTCTCCCAAAAACGGGGCTCCCAGTGCTCACCAGGTGTCCCAAAACCCATCCCTACCACCAGCCACAGGGATCCAGCTAGAGCTGGGAGCTCTGGAGAGGCTCTGCTGCCTCCTTGGATGCCAGAGCCCAGGAGAGCAGCTCACTTGGGATGCACAGCAGGACCCAGGGCTGGCAGGAGCCCACCTGCATCCCCTCACCCGTGCCTGTGCCCCCCACCCCTGTCTGTGCCCCCCTCCCTCACCTGCGCTGCTCATGTGTGCCGAGGTGAACCCGCTGAGCGTGTTGCGCCCACTGGCATCGGAATAATGGGGCATGGAATTGATGACAGCCTGCAGGTACTTCTCCTGCTCCAGACTCGTGGAATCCGTCTGGGAGGGGCCTGGATGGGGAGACCCCCGAGCGTGACCACCCCAGAGCCTGGGAGGGCTCCGCAGCCCCCCGGCTCCGCGTTCCCGGGGCAGGGACGGGCACCTGCGGTCGGGGCATTCTGGGACTTGAATAGGCCGACGACACCCTTGCCGTGGAGCCCCCCCGAGCGGAGCAGCACGGCCTTGGTGCGGGAGTTCCTCCAGCACACCACCGGGAAGCGGTTCTGGCGGTAGCAGCGGGAGATGCGCTGGATGGTGTTGTCTGGGATGCTCTGCGGCACGATGAGCAGCCCGGGGTAGCTGCGGGACAGAGGGGGCTCAGCGGGGTCCCCGCGGGCTGCGGGGCCCCGCGGGCGCGGCTCACCTGCGGCAGATGGCGTACATGCGGTTGACGGTGGAGATGCGGAAGGGCTCGTTCTTGGAGCGGGTCAGGCTGCTGCTCAGCGTGCCCAGCCCCAGCCGCTGGTAGTCGCGGCAGCAGGCGCGCTCCACCACGTGCGCGTTGGTCATCTTGTCCGAGGGCCTCATGGTGGTGCTGGGGGTCAAAGTGCTTCTGTCCATGTCTTCGGACACTGTGGGGACAAGTTGGGGCCTGGGGACACGCTCGGCACGGACACGGTGTCCCACCGTGGAGGAGAGGGACGGGATGGAGGCATCTCCGAACCCGCAGGGGCAGGACAGGGAGGGAGCTGCGCCCTGGCTCCCTCACCTGAAACCAAGGAGCTGGGCAGAGCTGTGACTGGATCCCCCATGGAAACCCTAAATCCCATCCACCACACCTCTTCCAGGCTTCCCCCTGGGCAGGTTCTAAACTTCCACACGCAGGGCTCCTGTCCCTCCCGGTCCCTCGCTACTCCTAAACCAGTCCAGCTCTTCTGTCCCCCCTCACCTGCCCTCCTGCACCTCAAATCCGTGATTTTCCACCTGAGGAGCCGAGGGCACCGCCAAAAGACCCCCCTCCTCCCTCTGTGTTGGAAGCAGGTTGAGCTCTGCCCGGGAACCCCCAGCAGCCAAGAGCTGGGGGCTGTCGGGAACTGCGAGAGGGGCCCACGGTGGCAGCGCTCTGCACTGGGGATGCTCCCACCCTGCTCCCCTCGGAACAAGGGACTTCTCCCAGGTGGTCGATGCTCCCATCCCTGCCCGGGGCGTTCCCCACCTGAGATCTCGTCCTCGTTGTCCTCAGGGAAGTGCTGGCTGCCGCGCTGCTCCCAGGCGGGCGGCGTGTACTTCTTGCGCGTCACGTACTGCCGGCCGATGGTCTTCTTGGCGTTCTTCACCAGGTTCTTGGAGAGCGTCCTGGAAAACCAGGCAGGAGCTTGAGCCCGGTGACACGTCCTGCCCACGTGTGACTAGAGCCAGCGAGGCCAGAGGAGCCCAGAGGGTCAGAGACAACACTGTCACCCAGCGAAGCAGAGACAGGAGCAGCCCCGGCCCCAGTCGGTCACTGTCACGTGGGAGGGGACGTGTCACCTGCTGGCACCTCCACCCTGGGGCACCAGGACAGGGACAGAGTCCCTCCGGATCCGAGGGGACTCGGCCTCATCCCAGCACTAACACCGTGTTCTCCACATGGGAGCCACCACGGCTCCTCCCGGAGGAAGAGGGCCCTGGCTCATGGCAGGGCCAGTGGATCTGCCACAGGGGCCAGGGAATCCACTGTACAGCCAGGGGATCCACTGCAGGGGTCAGAGGATCCAGCACCACAGGATCTGCTGCTGCGCTCATGGGATCAGTGGGAGAGTCCAGGGGATCCATGACAGGGACCAGGGAAACCACCACAGTGGCCAGGCAATCTGCCACGGAGATCGGGGGATCCACCACTGGAATCAGGGGATCCACCACATGGGTCAGGGATCCATGGCAGGAACCAGGGGCTCTGCTGCTGGGCTCAGGGGATCCACAGCAGGGACCAGGGGATCCCCGCCAGCCCATCCTGGGTGCAGGGCTGCTCCCCCCTGGGCTGGTGACCTTGATGGCATACCAGGGACAGGGAGAGCACAGATGGGCTCAGGTGCTCCTGAAGCACTTGGGGAAATTTGGGAAGGGAGAGCTGCCAAACCCACGGGGATTGGGCTGCGTGGTCAGAACAGGCTCTGCCCCACAGAGCTCCAGAGGGCAGGAATTCCTGAAGGCAGGAACGGCCTCCCCACATACAAGACCTTGGCCTTGTCACTGTCTCGGTGAGTCCTTGGCTCCAAGGGGGGAAAATATAGGAGACGTGGGATATAGGGAAGGGGCCACATGCAACCCAGGGCATGTGGGATATCCATCAGCCAGGGAAGGAGCCTTGTCCAGCCCAGGACAAGAGCCATGCTGATGCTAAGATTCCTGGGACTTTCTCTTCTCAAGGTGGCGGCTGAAGGGAGACCAAGAGGTGCCTTGTTTTGCTCTGCAAAGTGGACACTGAGGGAATCCCAGTATTCCCTACAACTACCAAGGGAGGGAAAGCCTCAGGACCGAGTAGGAACACTGTCCTGGGAACAAGCTCAGGAGCAGAGGCTGGGAACGGGAGAGCTTCCTAACTGGAGGGACAAGACTTGCAGACAGTGGGAGGCACTGGATTGCACTGGGAAGGGTGACAAAGCTCATGTCACAAATCCAGACAAACTTCTGAGACGGGGCCCAGGCCAGAGCTCTGGAAATCCCTGGAGTTAGTGGTAGAGGCACACGATCCAGCAGTGCCCTGGAGCACCAGGAGGATGCGATGGTGAGAGACCCCACACCCGCAGCCTGGGAAAGGGCATTCCCGAGGGACAGCCACATGCAGAGCAGGTGAGAGGGAGCCCTGGCAGCAGAGAGGGCTGAGCCGGAGCCGCCACCTTGGAAGCGCCCGCCCAGGCCGGAGGCAGCTTACGTGCTGGGATGGCCGAGGTGCCCGAGGGACAGCACCCCCACTGCCAGGCCCTGGAAGAGGTCGGTCACCTGCTGGGAGCTGTCACAAACACCGACACGCTGAGGGCAAGGGCACAGCAAGAGCAGCCACCCAGCGCCGCAGGACGGTGTCCCCAGGGCACCCAGCACTGCATCCCTGAGCCACCCAGCCTTGCAGCACCATGTCCCCCAGTCACCCAGTGCAGGAGCACTGTGTCCCTGAGCCACCCACTGCAGGAGCAGTGCACTGCTGAGTCACCCAGCACTGCAGGACCACGTCCCTGAGCCACCCCGCACTGCAGGACCATGTCCCTGAGTCACCCAGCACTGCAGAATCATGTTTCCAAGTCACCCAGCACTGCAGAATCATGTTTCCAAGTCACCCAGCACTGCAGAACCATGTCCCTGAGCCACCCCACACTGCAGGACCATGTCCCTGAGTCACCCAGCACTGCACCACTGCATTCCCAAGTCATTCAGAGCAGCAGCACCGTGTCCCTGAGTCACCCAGCACTGCAAAACTGTGTCCCTGAGCCACCCAGCACTGCAGAACCATGTCCCTGAGCCACCCAGCACTGCAGAATCATGTTTCCAAGTCACCCAGCACTGCAGGACTGTGTCCCTGAGCCACCCAGCACTGTAGGACCATGTCCCCGAGCCACCCAGCACGGCAGGACCGTGTCCCTGAGCCACCCAGCACGGTAGGACCATGTCCCCGAGCCACCCAGCACTGTAGGACCATGTCCCTGAGCCACCCAGCACTGCAGAATCATGTTTCCAAGTCACCCAGCACTGCAGGACTGTGTCCCTGAGCCACCCAGCACTGTAGGACCATGTCCCCGAGCCACCCAGCACGGCAGGACCGTGTCCCTGAGCCACCCAGCACGGTAGGACCATGTCCCCGAGCCACCCAGCACTGTAGGACCATGTCCCTGAGCCACCCAGCACTGCAGAATCATGTTTCCAAGTCACCCAGCACTGCAGGACTGTGTCCCTGAGCCACCCAGCACTGTAGGACCATGTCCCCGAGCCACCCAGCACGGCAGGACCGTGTCCCTGAGCCACCCAGCACGGTAGGACCATGTCCCCGAGCCACCCAGCACTGTAGGACCATGTCCCTGAGCCACCCAGCACTGCAGGACCGTGTCCCCAAGTCACCCAGCACTGCAGGACCGTGTTCCCAAGTCACCCAGCACTGCAGGACTGTGTCCCCAAGTCATCCAGCACTGCAGGATCATGTCCCCAAATCACCCAGCCCACTGGAACCTCTCCCATGGAACCTCCTCAGCAGGGCTGGGGATGCCACTGCAGCAAACTCCTGGGTCCCAGTGTGACCCATCCTCTGCAGGGCTGGGGACACAGCAGGACATGGGACATCCTACAGCTCTTCACTCTACAGCTCCTTCACAGGAAGGGCTCTGCTCCCAGGGAACAGGGACAGGATGAGAGGAAACAGCCTCAAGCTGTTCCAGGGGAGGGTCAGGTTGGATATTGGGAAAATTGCTTCCTGGAATGGGTTTTCCAGCCCTGGCACAGCTGCCCAGGGCAGGGGTGGAGTCCCCATCCCTGAGGGATTTCCAAGCCCTGTGGATGTGGCACTTGGGGACATGGGGCAGTGGTGGCCTTGGCAGTGCTGGGGAGGATTGGATTTGATGGGCTCAGTGGGATTTTCCAACCCAAAGCATTCTCTGACCTCCAACCAGCAGAAATCCTGCGTGAGGACAGGTCTGAGCAAGGTGGGCTCAGGGAGCCACGTCCAGCTCAGGACCCTGTG
The DNA here is from genome assembly GCA_013399855.1 of Oxyruncus cristatus. Lineage (NCBI taxonomy): Eukaryota > Metazoa > Chordata > Aves > Passeriformes > Cotingidae > Oxyruncus > Oxyruncus cristatus. The sequence goes on from VXAY01004475.1 coordinate 118,318, forward strand.
CCCCATTTCCCCGAGCGGTGCCAGTGCAGTGGCTCAGCTGGGGGGGCTGGAGGAGGGCCAGGAGGAGCCCTGAGGTGTCCCAGACGATCAGGCCCACTCCTGGTATGGCTCTCCCCACACCACAGGTACCTGAGTGAGGGGTTCTTCTCCTTGGCCTTGGGCTGCATGGCCTGCTTGGGCGACTGGCCCACGGTGAAGGCGAAGGTGCCGCGCACGTGCTGGGGGTAGCGCAGCTTGTGCAGGTGCTTCCGGAAGATCTCGGCGCTGTCCGAAGCCACCTCCTCATCAAAGGCGATCTTCAGCAGCTGGGGGATGGCAGAGAGCAGGCCCAGGGCTCACCAACCCTTCCCAGAGATCAGGGCAGAGCTCGGGTCCCCGTCGGGAGCAGGGAGCACAGCGGGCACAGGCCAGGCTGGGAGGCTGCCCCGCCTGTCCCTCTGTGTTGGTTACTGTCCCATTCCCTCTCCTCCTGGAGACTCCAGGGTGCTCCAGGGTGTCCCACTGACTGTTCAAGGCAGCTCTGAGCACAGCAGCAGCAGCTAGAAAATTTAGGAGCTTGCCCTCAGCATTGCTCCACCTCCACACATCTCCCAAAGATGTAAAAGGCCCAATAACTCCATTTGCTGTGACATCTCTCCCTGCTGTGTTTCTCTCCCCCAGGAATCTGCACAAGGTTTGGCAGAACCACCTCCTGGAGCCCCATGTGGGGATGTCTCACACTTTCTTGGCAGGGGCTGCCCAGGGAGGTTTGGAGTGCCCAGCCCTGGAGGAGTCCAAGGAAGGCCTGGCCGTGGCACTCAGTGCTCTGGGCTGGGGGCCAAGGTGGGGATCAGTCACAGGTCACGGCCACGTGGGTCTCACCAGCCAAGACAGAGCAATGCCAGGGAGCAGCCACAGCCCCCCTTGAGACCCCAGAGCCCTCCCACCCCGGGGTCTCACCTGGAATGTGCACGAGCGCAGCTGCAATCCCTCCTGGAGGAACGGATCCGCCTGGGCCTGGATACTGATCTTCTTCTCTTTGGTCAGCGAGGCGATGGGGAAGGACCGGATCACCACCTGCTCCCCCACTGGACACAGGGATGGGAACGGGTCAGGGACGGGCCACCCTGGGTGGCTGTGCCCACCACAGAGTCCCCCAGGACACAGCAGCTGGAAACAGGGCAGGATGGATACAGCCAAGCCACTCATCCTTAGGGATCAACAACCTGCTCCCTAAGGATCACCAACCAGCCTCCTCTTCCCTAAGGATCTCCAACAAGCTCCCTCATCCCCAGGGAGCACCAACCATCCCCCTGCTCCCCAAGGTTCACCAACCAGTCCCATCCTCCCCTGAGATCACCAACCAGCCCCTTCCTTCCCAGGAATCCCCAACCAGTCCCCTCATCGTCAGGGATCCCCAACCAGCCCCTTCCTACCAGGGATCACTGACAAGTCCCCCCTTCTCCCCATGGATCTCCAGCCATCCCCTTGCTCCCCAGGGATTACCAAGTCCCCCCTTATCCCCAGGGATCCTCAGCCATCCCCCTTCTCCCCAGGGATCATTGACAAGTCCCTCCTTCTCCCCAGGGATCCCCAGCCATCCCGCTGCTCCCCAGGGATCACTGACAAGTCCCCCCTTCTCCCCAGGGATCACCAAGTCCCTCCTTCTCCCCAGGGATCCCCAGCCATCCCGCTGCTCCCCAGGGATCACCAAGTCCCCCTTTCTCCTGAGGGATGCCCAGCCATCCCGCTGCTCCCCAGGGATCCCCCAGTGCCCCCCGAGGCCACGGTGCCCCAGCCCCTCACCGAGCGGGTCCATGGGGGTTCCTTTGAAGATGATGCGGTAGGTGGTGAGGAAAATGGCTCCCTCAGCGGGGAGCAGGGGCGGCCCCCCAATGCTGCCCCCGGCAGCCTCCTCGCGCCCGTCGGGCATGAGGCACACGCGCAGCCCCTCCATCACACACTCCTCCCCCACCAGCAGGTTGGGGCGCAGCAGCTTTGGCTGGGGGGGGACAATGGGGAGTTCAGCCCCTGAGGAGCACAGGAGGGGGGTGTCCACAGCCTCCCACGGCTGCAGCCCTGTCCCAGTGGGACCCCCATACCTTCTGGATGGGAGGAAGCCTCTTGCTCTCCCTGTGCACGGCGTCCAGGGTCTCGATGTGCATCTGCACGATGTCTGTGACACGCAGGGGGTGAGGCTGGAGCAGAGCCCTGTCCTGCCCACCCCGCGCCCTCCACTGCTCCCCGTGGGACCCCCGCGCCCACCCCGAGCGTCCCCACCTGGGATCATGACGTGCAGCCCCTTGAGGTGCTCGTTGGTGACGCCGCTCTCGGTGCACACCTTGTCCACGAAGCGGTTGATGAACCTCACCACGTAGTTGGCCACGTCGGAGCTCTCGGCGTCCTCGAAGCCGCTCTCGGTGTCGTAGCTCTCGGCCACGCTCCCGGCAATGCTGCCGAGGGAGCAGGGAAGGGTTAACCTGGAACAGCCCTGCCTGGCTGCAACCCGGGCTGGGAACAGCCCCAGGGAGGCTCCACTCCTGCTATGATCCCAGAGGAGATCCCACTCCTCACAGGAATGCAGGAGAGCTCCAAGAGCTCCCACTCCTTAGAGGAACACAGGCAAGCTCCCACTTCTGATATGGACTCAGAAGAGCTCCCAATTCTCATAGGAACACAGGAGAGCTCCCACTCCTCATATGGACCTAGGACAACTCCTACTCCTGATAGGAACACAGGAGACCTCCCACTCCCAGAACCCCCCTGGGCACCATAACCTGCCTCAATCCTGACAGAATCCTGGAATCCCAACATGGCTGGGGTTGGAAGGGCCTTTTGAGGTCCATCTGCTCCAACCTCCCCACAAGGAGCAGGGACATCTCCCACGTCCTGACGGCAGTGACTGCCCGGGAAGCCCCAGGTGCTGCTGTCCCCAGAGCGGGTGTCCCCCGGTGTGTCCCCCCACCTGTTGGTGACGAAGCTGTTGCTGACGCTCTCGAGGTCTCCCAGCCCGGAGCTGCGGAGCAGCCGGTTCTTGCTGGTGTCCAGGGGCAGGAGCAGGTAGCTCATGCGGTTGGCGTAGTGGATGGCCTGGCTGAACACCGTGCTCTCCTCCTTCTGGATCAGCTCCTGCTGCTTCTCCCGGCTCATGGTGGGCCAGAGCCGCAGCTGCTCTGACGCAATCTCCAGGGCAGACTTGGCTTCCTGGGGCTCCTCCGTGCTCTCCTGAAGGGGTTGGAAGGTGATGTTGGTTGTCTGCATGGACAGATCCAGCCGCCTTCACCCCACTGTTCCCACAGGAATCCCCCAGAACAGGATGAGGTCCCTGATCCTCATCTGAACAGGTTGCCCAGAACAGGCAACTAGCACAGAGAAGCTGTGGCTGCCCCTGGATCCCTGGAAGTGTCCAAGGGCAGGTTGGAGGGGGCTTGGAGCAACCTGGGCCAGTGGAAAGTGTCCCTGCCCATGGGACGGAAGGGGCTTTAAGGTCCCTAACCCAACCTGTTCCATGATTCCATGATCAGCTTGCAGAGCTCTGTGAAGAGCTGCTCATCTCAGAACACTGTTGGGGTCTCCTCACCTCCTCTGCGTGGTTCTCCTCGTTGCTGTCCAGGTACAGGGCCCGGATGTGGTTCTGCACGTCGCAGTAGAACATGGCCTCCCAGAACTGGATGTTGGTCCACACCACGTGCTCCTGCACGCAGCTGTAGGCAAACTGTGTGATGCCTGGGCTCAGTTTCTGCGGAGGGAGAAGGTGGAAAAGGTCCATACAAACATGGCCTTTGTGCCAGGCTCTGCTCCCCGGCAATCCCTGCTCTAGCCATCTGCCGGGACAGCCCCAGGCCCTTGGGCAGGCAGGAGGAATGTCTGCATCAAGAGCTCCTCCAGGATTCCTTGAAAACTCTTCTCCTGCCCAGCGCCCACCCAGAGCCCTCAGAGCCACCATTTTACGGGAGGTAGAACCTGGTCCCAGCCCACCCTGACGGACAGATCAAGCTGGCATTCCAGAGCAACGCCCTTCCCGCACGTGTTCCAGCCACCCTGGCAGCCTGTGAGGGGCTGGAAGGTTCTGGGCAGGAGCTGTGCTCTGAGAAGCCCCGACAGGACAAGCCCCCGGCTCTCTGCCCTTCCACCCTCGGCCTCCGCCATCTCCAGGGATCCCGAGCTGCCGGGGCCAGGGCCCCGCGGACGCTCACCCTGCAGAACGCGGTGACCAGCGGCAGGAGCGCGGCGGCGATCCCGTGTTCGTCCATGGCCGTGCAGTCCTGGGGAAGGGAGGGGGTGGCGGCGGGTTCAGGACTGGGACCCCACCGCCACGCCCAGCCCTGCTCCCCGAGGGAGCAGCAGCTCCCTGCCAGCCCCGTCCCACCTGGAGGCAGCAGTTCATCATGCGGATGACGAAGTCGAACTGCTGGTGGTCCAGCACCGCCCGGTTCTGCTGCACGTGCAGGTTGAGCTCCTGGGTGAGGCAGTGCCGGGCGGCCCGGCCCTTCATGGCACGCAGCACCGCCGGGAAGAGCTGTGGGACACGGGGAGGCTCAGGGGGGAACGCGGCATGGGATAGTGGTGGCCTCGGCAGCGCTGGGGAATGGTTGGATTCAATGGTGCCAGAGGGATTTTCCAGCCTCAATGACTCCATGATTCTGTTACTGAGGTGGGGGCCGGGCTCTGCTCCCAGGGAACAAGGGACAGGAGGAGAGGGAACGGCCTCCAGCTGTGCCAGGGAAGGGTCAGGTTGGATATTAGGGAAAATTCCTTCCTGAAAAGAGCTGTCCAGCCCTGGCACAGCTGCCCAGGGCAGGGGTGGAGTCCCCACCCCTGGAGGGATTTCCAAGCCCCGCGCATGTGGCACTTGGGGACAGAGGTCAGTGGTGGCCTTGGCAGTGCTGGGGGATGGTTGGACTCAAGGGGTTCAGATACCTTTTCCAACCTCATGGGATTCCATGATTCCATGAACACAAGCCAATCAGCAAAGATCTGGACACGGGCAGGGAATGTCCTTGCCATCCTGCCACAGAGGAGAGCAACCCGCCCCTCTCCTCCCCCCAGCCTCAGGACCTCCTCACCTTTTTGGCCTCCAGCATCTTGTTCTCGAAGACGTAGGAGATGCAGTTCCTGACCACCTCCAGGCGCCGGGCACTGTTGGCCAGGGCGTTGCCATTGCGCTCCAGGATGGCAGCTGGGAAGAGACTCCAGTCAGTCCAGTCAGGGCAGGACCTGCACCCCTGGGGCGGGGCGTGGTGCCCTCCCCGCTCCCCGTGGGCAGGGTATGGGCTCCAAGAGACCACGGGGTCTTGCCCCTCAGGGTGCTGGCAGACCCCAAGGCGCTCTGAGCAGCCCGAGGGGCGGAAGTTAAGGAGGGTGGTGCCGCTGCTTCGCCATGCTTGGCTGCCACGGACCCTCGGACACGGCGAGGAGGGTCTCTCCCGGCACCCACACGTACCGATGGGGGGCCCTGATGGCACCATGCACTTCTTCTCAGCCTTCACGGCCGGAGGGGCCGTCTGGAGCTTGGCCGTGGCCTGGTCGATGATCCACTGCACCGTCCCCTCATCCAGCCGGGGAAAGGGCTTCTGGTGGAGCCGCAGGTGACAACCTTCCGTGGGCTTCTGCACCTTGTGCATGGTCACTGCGGGGTAGGGGTTCTCCTGCCACGCCAGGGACAGTTCCCTCTCAGCCATGAGGACACAGCACATCCTCTCCCAGCGCAGGAGCCACAGCGAGGTGTCCCTCAGCCACCTCTGCTGCTCCCTGCTGGGTTCTGCACCCCCCAGGAACCTGCAGTGCCAGCAGGATCCGCTCCCAAGCCCCACGGACAGAGAGCCAAGCCCTGCTCAGGAGCTCCATCCCAGACAGCCAAGGGTGCCATGGGCAGGTGACCTGTGCTGGCCAAGTGCCATTGGACACCTCAGGCTGTGCCAGGGGAGGCTCAGGTTGGCCCTGAGCAGGAAGGAATTTGTTGCTGGAAAGGGTGGTGAGGCCTTGGCAGGGGCTGCCCAGGGAGGTTTGGAGTGCCCAGCCCTGGAGGTGCCCAAGGAAGGCCTGGCTGTGGCACTCAGTGCTCTGGACTGGGGGCCAAGGTAGGGATGGGGCACAGGGTGGATCCATGGGCTGGGAGGGCTTTTCCAACCTCAGGGATCCTGGGATTCTGGGATTCTATAAAACCAGGGAATCCCTCTCCTGGGAGCAGCTCACACCAGGACCTCTGGGCGCCCGGGCAGGTGCCTGAGCACAGGTCACAGTGCAGAGGAGGAGAGGATCATGCCCCAGGAGCTTATGGAGGCAGGAGAGAGTGACCAGGGCTCTGACCCAGGGTTTCCCAGCCCTGTACCCTCTCAGCACCTTCCCAGCCCTGCCCTGGGGGCTCCAGGACTCACGTTTTTGTACAGTTTCTCCGCCAGCTCCTTGATGTGCCGCAGGATTTTCTGCTTGTTCCCCTCCTCCGCCCGCATGCGCTTCACCTCGTACGCCACGAGCTGGGGGCGAGACAGCAGCTGAGGGGAGCCCTTCCCACAGCCCCGTCTGTCCCCAGTGTCACAGCAGATCCCCCGTGCTCTGGGGCAGGGAGGGCCCAGCGGGATGGCTGCGAAGGGGGGTCAGCTCACCTCGTCAAACAGGTCGATGGAGCGATACGGGGCCCCGCGCTCGGTGACGAAGCCGGCGAAGGCCATGCCCTCCAACACCTTGGTCAGGAAATCGTCCTCCATCAGCCCCCGCTGCCCCAGGAAGGCTGCCTGCAGGGGGAGAGCGTGTGCCGTCAGCACGGGGTGACATGGAGCAAAGGACATGCACCTGTGTGGCACTGGGACGGTGCCACCTCCTGCCCTGACCCAGCTGGGCACAGGGACAGGGTTTGCACGGAAACCTGAACCTCTGGCCTGCAGCAGCAGGACACGGGTGGCAAGGAAAGAGCACCAGTGTCACCTCAGTGTGCAGAGGCAGGACACAAGGACACAAGGGCACAGAGACATTGACACAGGGATACAGGGACTCAGGGGTACGGGAACAGCCCAGAGCACTGAGTGCCAGGGCCAGGCCTTCCTGGGACCCCTCCAGGGCTGGGCCCTCCAAACCTCCCTGGGCAGCCCCTGCCAAGGCCTCACCACCCTTTCCAGCAACAAATTCCTTCCTCCTCAGGGCCAACCTGAGCCTCCCCTGGCACAGCCTGAGGCCGTTTCCCCTTGTCCTGTCCCTGTTCCCTGGCAGCAGAGCCCGACCCCCCCCGGCTCCCCCCTCCTGTCAGGGACTTGCAGAGCCACAAGGTCCCCCCTGAGCCTCCTTTGCTCCAGGCTCAGCCCCCCCAGCTCCCTCAGCCGCTCCTGCTGCTCCAGCCCCTTCCCAGCTCCCTTCCCTTCCCTGCACACGCTCCAGCCCCTCCATGGCTCTGCTGTCTGAGGGCCCAGAACTGCCCCCAGGATTCCAGGGGGGTCTCTCCCCAGTCCCAAGATCTCAAAAAAACCCAGCTCCAGGCCTGGTCTCCCTCCTCCCCAAGGCTCGGAGCTGCCCTGGCTGCAGGAGCAGGGACATGGCTGCAGAGCATCCGAGCACTCCAGGGTCGTGACCAGGGAAGTGCTGCCCGATCCAAGAGACCTCGGGATGCTCAAGGACAAACACGGGATGCAGGTGGGCCCGGGAGGGATGTCGGGGAGGTCACTGGCTGGAAACCTGGAATTGTTTTTTGGATTCAGCTGTCACAGCCCAACTCCTCCCCCTGGAGAAGGCCCCGCACACACCTTGTGGAAGCGGATGACGGGCTCGGGGTGGATGCGGATGATGTGCAGGCACCAGCGATAGCCCTGCAGCAGCTGCGCAAACAGGCGCAGGAACACGGCTCGGATCTCCTTGTCCTGGAAAGGGAAGGACGGCGCGTGGAGTGGGCACGGCGAGGTGGGGCAGGGTGTGGATGAGGCAGCTCCCAGGGCAGGAGTTTCCCCCCAGCGCAGGGGGAGGGGATCAACCCACTGGGTCAGGACAGGAAACACGGCAGGGATTCCAGGGAAAAAGGGGCACAGCAGCCTGGATTCACTGCTCTGCCCCCTGGATGCTGCACAAGGAGGAGAAGGAGCTCTCACAGCCTCAGGATTTGCTGAAGGACCCAAACATTCCATGTGTGCCTCCAGCCCGGCCATGAAGCCCCGGGCACTGCAGGCTCCAACCACAGCCCGGAGCAGTGCCCTCAGTGACCGGGCAGTGCCAGTGACACCGAGATGGAGACAGGTCTGGAATCGTGCCCAGGAGACGGGGTGTCCCTCAGGAACGGCCTCCCCACTCACCTGCATCTTGAGGGAAGAGGCAGAAATGGTGGAAGGGAGGAAGGCGAGATCAGCCACCTCCAGCTCCGGGTCCAGGACCTGCACAGGGAACACACACAGCTTTCTTACTGGACAAAAAAGCCAAGGAGTGTTCCCCAGAGATCCCACGATCCCCCTGGAAAAGCACTGAGGGGTTTGGAGACAAACCACCGGGGATCAGGCACGGGAAGCCTCACGGCCTGATCCTTCCTTGGGAAGCACTGCTGGCAGAGTGGGGCTCCCAAGGGAGGGGGAGCCCTTCCAGCTCTGCCAGAGAGACCTTCCCCCCCAGTGCCCCCGGCCGAGGAGCCGGAGCTGCAGCGTCGGCTGGGCACAGTGCCATGGGCACGATCCGGCAGCACCGGAGCACTGGGAACACAGGAACAGCCACAAGGGCTGCAGGGCCACAGCTGCTTCCTGCCCACGGGCTGGGAGCCAGCCTTCCCATTTCCAGAAACCTTTGGCAGAGGAACCCCCTCTGGCATTGCCACGCATCAGAGGCCATCGGATCGGGATTGGGAATGGTCCCTGTGACAGGATCAGGAGGACCCCAAGGAATGGACCCTGCTCTCAGAGGAGCCCCAGCTCCGTTCCCAGCTCCCTGGGCATGTGTGTCATTCCCAAGGTTTTGGCACCCCAGGGATGGAGGGAATGCCACAGCACTTACCATGGAAAGGGCTTCCCGGGTCTGCTGGAGCAGAGGTTCAGGGAGCAGGGAGATGTGGACGCACTCGGGAACATTCACGGTCCCCCCATCCAGATCCGCAATCACCACGTCCAGCTGGAAGGGCAGCACAGCGTGGGACGAGGCCTGGCTTCCCAATCCCACATCCCACTGGACCCAGCCATTCCCAGTGGGCTCATGAGAACACCTGGACGCATCCTGGGCTGAGCACACAGAGCCTGTGGCCCTGGGCACCCTGAGGATGACGCCTGCTGCCATGTGAGCCTGCTGCCACCCCACCCTGCTCCTCCCTGGCGCTCCCCTGGCACAGGGAACAGGGAACAGGGAACAGACCACAGGGAACAGGGTGTCTCACCAGCTCCTGCGTCTCCGACTGGAAGATGGAGTGGACCCCGATGATGAAGGGGGTGGGGGTGCTCAGCACCTCCAGGAGCTGGGCAGGCAGGATGGGCACGTACGTGAAACTGCAACCAGAAAGAGCCTCACTGCAGCCCGGGCCCTGCTCCGCACCCAAACCCGGCCACCAGCCCCCATCCCGGCTCCGGAGGCAGGGGTGACGTGTGCCCAGGCTGCCCCTGCACTCCCAGCCCCTCGGGCAGCACCTGCCCCACGGCTCCTGAAGGCTCGTGGACACTTGCCCAGAGAAGCTGTGGTCACCCCATCCCTGGAAGTGTTCTGGAGAGGGACTCTGGACAAGGCCACAACAAGGGAAACGGCTTCCCAGTGCCAGAGGGCAGGGAGAGATGGGAGATTGGGAAGGAATTGCTGGCTGGGAGGGGGGGGAGGCCCTGGCCCAGGTTGGACAGAGAAGCTGTGGCTGCCCCTGGATCCCTGGAAGTGTCCAAGGGCAGGTTGGACGGGGCTTGGAGCAACCTGGGCCAGTGGAAGGTGTCCCTGCCTATGGCAGGGGTGGGACTGGGTGGGCTTTAAGGTCCCTTCCCACCCAAACCCTCCTGGGACTCCATGATTCCATAATTCTATGATATGATCCCACTGAGAGAAGGGAAAGGGGATGGATTCTGGAGATAGAAGCACCTCTGGCCTCTCCCATGTGCACCACAGGGTGATTGCACAGTCCTGGATCACATTCCGTACTCTGATGGGATTGTTTCCCTCTACCAATAGCTGCCCCAGCCAGCAACAAGGCTGGGGACACTGCTGGGAACACCTCACTCCTGCTTACGGAATCATGGAATATCCTGGGCTGGAAGGAACCCACAGGGATCAATAATCCAACTCCTGGCTCTGCACAGACACCCCAACAATCCCCCCCTGTCCCTGAGAGCGCTGTCCAAACCCTCCTGGAGTTCTGGCAGCCTTGGGGCCGTGCCCACTGCCCTGGGGAGCCTGGTCAGTGCCAACCACCCTCTGGGGGAAGGACCTTTTCCTGAGATCCAGCCTGACCCTGCCCTGACACAGCTTCAGCCCTTCCCTGGTCCTGTCCTGGTCACCAGGGAGGAGAGAACATTTCCCAGCTCAGCCCATCCTGCCTGGAGAGGAGGGAGGTAGGGCTGGGAGATTCACCAGTCACACTGGGAGGCAGGGGGAGGTGGGAGAGCTGGCACAGGGTGGAGGGTCAGGGGGCCCAGGGACCCCTCACCTGTACTTGAGGGGGAACATGAGAGCCAGGAGGGCCCGGCAGGCGTCCGTCAGCCGCTGGTAACTGCTGGAGAGGAACAGGATCTTGTGCTCGGTCAGCGCCGCGCAGAACAGGAACAGCACGTTGGTGATGCCTGGTGGGGCACAGGAGGATGCTCAGAAACGGGGGACCCTTCTTGCAACCCCCGAGACCCATGACCCACCCTCCGGGGCTGGAGACCATTCCTCATCCCCACACCCTGCCCGAGAGAGGAGCTCAGCATCCCCCAAAGAGCCACTCTGGGGTCACCCAGGGAAGTCCCTCTTCCCAGAGATGCTCCCCTTGCTCCCAGGCAGCCGGAGTCCTTTACTGGGAGGCACAAGGCCAACACCAGCTCTGGGCTCTCCTCCTGCACCCAGGCTGCTCCTCATGACTCCTGCCCCACATCCCACCCTCCTGGAAGAGGGTCCAGGGAGGCTCTGGAGCCATAAGCCAGGTGGAATGAGCTGCAGGCCCTCTGTCCCAGCCGGCCCTGGCGCCGGCCCCGAAGCCATGGCAGTGTGGGGATGGGTCTCACCGAGCTGGCGGAACAGCAGGGCCACGCTGCAGCTGCTGACAGGGAGCGAGTCGTTGATGGGAGTCTGGATCACCTGCCTGTCCCCTGCCCCCAGGGAGATCGTCCTCTGCAAGGGAACACACACCCGGTCACCGGGATCATCCTGGCAAGGCACGAGGACAAGGCAGGGGCAGCCAAACCCCACCGGTGCAGAGGACAGGGCGACCATGCCCCTGGCACAGCCCCCATACCCAGCACAGCTGGAGCACGGCTGCTGCGGGAAGAGGGAAGAGAAAAGAGGGGAGAAGGAAGAGGGGAGGAAGAGGATGTTGCCACTGAACCCCTTGGCTGCTTGACTGGGTCCACAGGCTGAGGGGAGGAAGGGGACCTCTTTCAGTATTCCCAGCCAGCACCAGCAACACCCGGCAGCCCCAAGATCCGCATGGACACATGGGACACAACGGCTCCCCGGGACTCAAGGGCTCCCCAGGCCACGAGGGCTCTCCAGGCCCTTGGACCCAAGGGGAGCAGCTCCCTTGTCTGTGCCCACCCAGCCCTGCTGTACCAAGGAGCAGCGCCAGCTTCACAGCCTCTCCAGCAGCGGGAGCAGGTCCCGGTGAAGGGACGGACAGACCAGGCACGGGCTCACACTCATTGCTTCTGCCCCCATACCACTCATCATTCCCAGACTGAGCCCGTTCCCAGTGGCACAGAACACTGACACATCCCAAGGCTCCCTCCTGGCTGCAGGGGCTGGGGCAGGAGCGGAGCTCTGGTCCTTCTCCTCTTTCCACATCTCTCCAGGGAACACGCCCCTGCAATAGCAGGTTTCGCCACCTCCCCACAGCCGCAAGAGCTCCCAGACCCTGCCAGGAACAGCCCCAAAATCCAGTGCTGGACGGGGTCGAGGCCGAGTAGAGCCAGACCCCTGACCTGCTCCTGCGGCCCAGCTTTCACAACCCCCAGGAGAACACACAGAGGCAGATGGGCCAGCCTGGAATGCAGCCCCTTCCCAGAGCCCAGGGACACATCCCGGGACACACACGGACACAGACACCCGAGGGTGCCCTGAGATCAGGACGCGGGCCTGGGTGGGCCACACTCAGAGCAATTAACAGAGAGGCTGTTAACGAAGGGACAGACCCCAAGGTGGGAAAGAATGTGGGAAAGAAATGTGGGAAAGAAAAGAAGTTCGTACCGCTGCTTCGTCGTCCGCGTCAGGCTGAGGTGGGACAGACAGAGAGCACAGTCAGTTAGGACACACGGACAGTGGGACAACGGGACAGTGGGGACAAGGACACGGGCAGAGCCAGCCACGAGCAGGGACAACACTCAGAGAGGAGCCCACATACACAAACACAGTCATGGAGTGAAAGCCATGGCTACAACACTGGGAAAGAGCCTTGGACACGGCAGGAGAACAGGTAAAGCACGGGAAGGGAAGTGCCACCAAGCTGTCCCCACTGTCACACACTCCCTGTTCCCACAGCACAGAGCGGTCCTGCCCCAGCTGGGGGGATGGATCTGAGCCAAACCCAGCGAGCCACAGCGGCTGCAGAAGCCGCCCTGGTCTGGTCAGCCCTCCTCGTCCCGCCAGGGAGGAACCGGATCCGGGCAGATCCCACGGGAATGAAGTGCAAACCCAGGGTGCCTGGCACAGCCCCCATGCCCTGGCAGTGGGCAGCACCCCGCTCTCCTCCCCGGAGAACTGGATAGGCCTGGCTCCATCCCTCTCCTGCAGATACCGGGAGCAGTGCCGGGCTCTCCCAGGATCTGCATCGCTCTGGGGGCTCAGAGGGAGCCCCAACCCTACAGCAGCTCCAGGGGCTCCTGCCCAGAAACCTGCTCAGACACACAGGGCAGGGAGCAGCCCCCCTCGGGGTCATGGGCACAGTGGGGAGGAAAGCCCTGCCTGGAGGCACTGGGGGTCTGTGGTGCTGCCCCAGTGCCTGTGGTGTCATCCCACTTCCCCGTGGTGCTGTCCCAGTGCCCTGCGGTGTGGTCCCAGTTCCCCATGGTGCTGTCCCAGTGCCCTGTGGTGATGTCCCATGTCTTGTGGTGCTGTCCCAGTACCCTGTGCTGCTGTTCCAGCCTCGGCAGGACTCCCCCACTTGGATGTGGGATAACTAATATCACTTCGTGCTGGAGGAAGAGGAGCTCAGCTGAAGGAGGAGACAAGCACACCTCCCTCCATGGTGACATTGGAGGTGTCACCATGGCAGAAAAGCCCCAGGGCACTGCACTGCTGTCCCCAACCTCCTGCCAGGGGGTCCAGCTGGGCTCTCCCTCTGTGCTATCCCCAAGGCAGCTTCGGACGACCCCCCCTGCCCCATCTGCTGAGCCCAGCTGGGCTGCCCGGAGCAGGAGGAGGCTGCTGGAGGGACACACGGCTCCAAGGGGAGAGCAGGGGTGCGAAGGCCTCGGCTCTGGGCACAGGCCTGTCCAGCAGAGACGCCAGCCAGGACGGGCACAGGACCAGGCATGGGCACAGGAGCAGGCACAGGAGCAGGCCAGTGCTCCGAGGAGAGCTCCAGGCTGCCCGTCTGGCATCGCTGGCCCTCCCTGTCCCCTGTCCCCGCAGCTGCCCCAGCCCTGCTCTCACAGATGGCCCGTGACCACCCGGCCCTGGAGCAGCTCTCCGGGCAATCGGAGCCAGGAGTGCAGGAGTGACCACGGACCATGGAATCTGTTTGCACAGATGGACCAGCACCCACGTCAGCTGCTGGTCGAGCCCCCGTGCTCCTTCCCAAGGGAGCAAGGAGCCAGGACCGCGCTGCCGGACGGGGCAGTGCAGCCGAGCGAAGCAGCAGGACCTGCTCAGCTGAGCAGCTCCACGTCACGGAATTTTGGTGTTCGTGCTCCAAAGCACTTGGGAAGGCAGCAGGGCATAGAGCCAGACCGAGCCCATGGGTCCCACTCAGCTCCCCCGGCACAGCAAACCCAGAGCCCAGCTGAGCAGGACCCCCGGCCTGGCTCTGACAGAGCTACTGGGGGGGCAGAGCATGGAGAGGGAGAGGGAAGGGCACAGAGAGGGAGAGGGAGGGGCAGGACACCCACCTGTGCTCCCCCCGTGATGGGGATGGTGCAGGTCAGGAGGTTCCCAATGACGTTCTCCAAGGACACGCTCAGCCCATCCACGTAGATGGTGTAGATCAAACCCAGGCTGTTCTGGAGGGGGGAGCAGGGCACGGATGAGCAAGGCTGGGAGCTGGGGAGACCCTCCAGCGTGGAGCCCCACCCCTGGAGGGGTTCCCAGGGCTTGTCCCTTGCCAATCCCAGGTGCTGTGCTCCAGGTCTTCCTCCTCCTCATCCACAGGGATGGGATATTTGGCACATGCTCTGTTTGCTTCCAGCCAGCAGCACATCCCCACACCAACCCTGCTGGAGCAGCAGGGGCTTCCCACAGCTGGAGTGACTGGGAACAGCTGGGCTTTCCAGCTCCTCAGCACTCCCAGTCCCACAAATACTCCAAGGAAGGGATGGGAAGGAGACTCTTTCCCAGCTAGGGCTGGCCGAGGTCACTAAAATCTGGGCAATGCCCTTGACAACACACTTTGACTCTGGTCAGCCCTGGGTGGTTGTTGTAGGTTCCTCCCACAGCTTCTCTGCACAACCTGGGCCAAGGCCCCCCATCCTCCCAGCCAGCAATTCCTTCCCAATCTCCCATCTCTCCCTGCCCTCTGGCACTGGGAAGCCATTCCCTGTGTCCTGTCCCTCCAGCCCTTGTCCCCAGTCCCTCTCCAGCTCTCCCTGGAGCCTTCTCTTCCCCAGGTGAACATCCCCAGCTGTCCCAGCCTCATCCCCACGGATACAGCCCAGCTCCCAGCCCGAGCCCTCCCAAACCCTTCCCAGGCACACAATGCAGCACCTTCACACAAACACAGCTGGCAGAGACCAACGCTCCGCCGGAACGGGCTGTTCCTCCCTGTTTTCCATTAACCAGGCGGGTCCAGGCCGGCACGGGGGGCCCTGGCTCCGTGTCCCGCGGCCGTTCGGGGTCAGCAGAACTGGGCCCGGCTCCGGATGCAAAGGGCAGGATGGGAACGGGCCACGCTCCCACGGGTGCTGTGCCAGGGTGTTCCTGCAGCCCTTGCTCCCAGGGCCAGGAAGCCTTTCCCAGCATTGATTCCCGAGCAGGATCCCAGCTCCTCCATCCCAGACTCACCCTGAACACCTCGGCGTGGTCCAGCCGGGACACCAGCACCAGGCTCTTGGGAGCGAAGAGCTGGGCAGGCTGAACGGGAGATGATGGCTCCTCCTCCTCCTCCTCGCCCTCACCATTCCTGGGGTGGCTCTGGGGCTGGGGAGACACACACCAGACAAGGCACGGGGTTACAGGGTGCTCTTCCCTCTCCCAAGATCCCAGTGCCAGGGTCTGGATTCCTCCGGCACAGGGAAGTCAGGAACGACCGCTTTTCTGCTGCTGACCCCCCTTCCCACCCAGCCACGGATTCCCCCGACACAGGGAAGGCTGGAACCACTGGCCAGAGCTAAATGCAGCTTGATGCTTCTCCCAGTGCTGCTGACCACCCTTCCCACCCATCCCCAACTTCCTCTGGCACAGGGAAGGCAGGAACCACTGGCCAGAGCCAACAGAAGCCAGATGCTTCTCTACCAGTGCTGCTGACCACCATTCCCACCCATCCCTGAATTCCTCTGGCACAGGAAAGGCAGGAACCGCTGGCCAGAGCCCATGGGAGCAGGATGCTTCCCCCCAGCACTGCTGCCCCCCGTCCCCGTGTCCCCAGCACCTGTGGGCTCTCCACGGCCTCCCAGAAGGTGAAGCAGGCGCAGTAGTGCCGCTCCGAGTTGATGTCGGTCAGCACGGCCACGAAGAAGGTGGGGGGATTCCTCTCGGGGAAGAGCTGCCAACCGCTGGGCTGGCAGAACTGCGGGGAAGGGGCGACGGGGTCAGAGGGGCTGCCAACCACCGCCCCTCAACCCCCGCAGCCCTGGAGGGTGTGAGAGCAAACCCCGACCCCACCAGTCCCGCATCCCGGGAACACGGAGCTCGGTATGGCACCACGTTGCTCACGAAGCAGGCAGGGAAGGGCAGCTCCATGATCCGGGAATGGGGAGAGCACTGGGCAGAGCCCTCCCTCTCTTCACCCACTGCACCTTGCGCACCCTCCCAACACCCTGGACCGGCTTCTGGGACTTCCCAAACCCCCTCCCAAGGGGGAAACAGGGCCAGTGCCATCCCCTCCTCTCCGCTGGGACAGCAGGAGCTGCCTGGAGAAACCCAAGCAGGAATAAAGGGTGATGGGACACCCCGGCCAGGATGGGCACCCTGCACCCAACCACAGGAGCCCCAGCACAGGGGCTGTGAGGGGCCTGGCTGGGCGAGGGGCTGTTGGCACCTGGCACTGAGTCCCCCCTGCCTCCTGGGCTCTGCACAGCTCTGCAGGCCCCCTTGGCACCGGCACCAAGCCCCCCAAACTCTGCACGGCCCCCCGGGCTCTGCACAGACCCCCAGGCCCACCAGGGCACTGAGCCCCCCGGGCTCTGCACACCTCCAGCCCACCACGGGGCCAGGCAACCACACGCTGGCACCACAAGGCCCAGGAAGGAAAGGTGATCCTGCGCTGCCGGGGACACGCAGGACGTGGGCACCAGGGTGGCTCCAGGAGGTGGCACCGCTCCCCTGGGCACACACTGCCCTTGGCTGTGCCACCACTGCCCTGCCAGCACCTGCAACCCTGCTGGGCCTGCCACTGGGACTTCCCAAACTCCCTCCCAGGGCCAGGGGTAATTCCAGCCAGCGGCCCCAGGACTCCCCCACGGTTCCGAGTCTCAAGGGGTTTTTCTGTATTTCCTCAGCCCTGTGGAAAATTCCCGGCAGTGCTGGGACCTCCCTGGGCGCGGGACAGCTCGGCTCCTTCCGGGGCCACGCCGAGGACAAGGGGACTTGAGCAAATCCCAGGATGAGAACGAGGTGGCACCAGGGCCGGACCGGCCACGGGGCCCAACACACGAGGAGTCACCGCTCCAGCCCAAACCCTCAGGAATCCAAGTTTCCACCTGGTGAGTTTTCCAGCTGTTCATCACCCCCCGTGCTCATGGTGCCCAAGGAGCCTCCTGTGCTCCCCGGTCAGAGCTGGACATTGCCCACGGGGCAGGAGCTTGGATCTCCCCAGACACCCTGGAATGGGAGGGGAGGCAAAGGCACCCAAGAAGCTGCTTCCCAGGCTCTGCCAGGGATGTCCCTGCAAAGCTTCCCAGGCTCTGCCAGGGGTGTCCCTGTAAACCCATGTCTGGGAGCTCTCCATCCTGATGCTCCTGCCACAGAGAGGTTTGGCTCAGCAGCCAGCGGGGTGAGCACACGGTGTCACTGTCCTCACACGACAGTTCCCCCCTCACTGGGCTCCACCACGAGCTCCCAGCTCCACACAACCATCTCCTGGGCATCGCAGTAACGAGGAGCCCAAAGCACAAGGAGTTGCTGCCTCCCAGGAATTTGCTGCTGGGTCACAGACCACAGAGTCCCAGCATGGTTTGGGTTGGAGGGGACCTTAAAGCCCATCCAGTCCCACCCCTGCCATGGGCAGCGACACCTTCCACTGGCCCAGGTCGCTCCAAGGCCCGTCCAACCTGCCCTTGGACACTTCCAAGGATCCAGGGGCAGCCACAGCTTCTCTGGGCAGCCTCACCACCACCCTCACAGCCAAGTGCCACATCCAAGTGCCACGGCTTTTAAATCCCTCCAGAGATGGGGACTCCACTACTTCCCTGTCTCTTCTCCCCCTCAATAATTTTCCAAAATCTGGACTATTTTCCAGTTTCAGCGAAAAATATGACACACAATTAACAGCGAAGTTCACTGAGTCCAACAGATTGAGCCACATCGACACCTCAAAGCTCATCCCGTTCCACATGGACACCTTCCACTAGCCCAGGTTGCTCCAAGCTCCATCCCACGCATCCTGGAGCCCTTCCAGGGATGGTGCAGCCACTCTCCCTCCAGGCCCTTGTCCAAAGTCCCTCTCCAGCTCTCTTGGAGCTCCCTGAGGCACTGGAAGCTGGATGTCTGGAATGCTGGCTTGGCTGTGCTGCCAGAGGTGGACCAGATCTGGAGGCCTGGGCACACCCAGTGGGTGCCAAAACCATCCCAGAGCCCCCCTAGGACATGGAAAATCCCACACCGCGTCAGGCAGACCTGTGGGATCACGGCATAGAAGGACAGGAGGCCCAGCGCCATGGGAAAGATCCAAAGGGAGAGTGGGAATGGCCTGACCCTCCCTGGAGCACACAGAGGCCCTGGATTTACCGGGATCTCCGCTCCCACCGCACACCTCGCTCGGGGCCGTGGCAGCCACTGCCGCCGGGATCCCTCGGTTCTCCCACTGCTCCCCTGGGAATGCCCACACCAGGCAGCTCCAGGAGCTCCGGAGGAGAGAGCTCTGGGCAGGGAGGGAGGAGCTGCAACAGGGACACGTCCACATCCTGTGTGTGTCCCCAGAGGAACCGGCTCCATTAACATGCCATTTCTGTTTGGAATTGCTGTCGGCCGCCGCGCAAGGCCAGAAGCTACAAATTCCAGCTCCCTGACACCCCAGAAAGCCTTTTCTCCCCCAAAAAGTTGCTAAAAAGAACCAGCTGTGACCGCAATGTCACGTCCCACCCAATCCCCCAGGATCAGCTCCCTCGGATTTTGGGGAGCTGCCCTCGGCTCAGCCCCGCCTGCTGTTCCCCCAGGACACCTCGGAGAGCTTGTGGGAAGCCCTGGAGCCACCCCTGGCTCCCAAAAGGACAGGGCTCCAATTGTTTAAATTCCAGGGATTTTTTGGCTGGACGGTTTGACCCTTGGGAAAAAAAGCAGCTTTCCTCCTGTTTGGGACCGTTCCCAAGTCCCTGCAGACACCGGGAAACTCGGACCAGAAAAATAATGTGTATTTTTGCCTCGCACAAAACAGCCCAGAAACATCCGGAATTGCGCTGCAGTTTTGGGCAACACGCGATGGGAAGAGGAGCCAGACACTGTCGATACCAGTGACGAAGGGAAGAGGAGCCAGTTGCTCCCACTGATCCCAGCACCGATGGGAAGAGGAGCCAGTTGCTCCCACTGATCCCGGCACTGATGGGAACTGTCCAGCCCTGGCATAGTTGCCCAGGGCAGGGGGAAGTCCCCAACCCTGGAGGGATTTCAAAGCCCTATGGATGTGGCACTTGGGGACAGGGGTCCATGGTGGCCTTGGTAGTGCTGGGGACAGTTGGACTCAATGGGTTCAGAGGGATTTTCCAGCCTGAATGATTCCATGATTCCACAAACTGCAGAGGGGAGCAGAGCAGCTTCCAGGGGGACTCAGTTTGGGGTCCGTCCCTTTGCTGGCAGCAGAGTTCCAGCTCCTCTCCCTCGGGGTCCTCAGAGCACCAGGACACAGAGCAGGATTTGGGAAGAGCTTCCATTCCAATTTAGCAACCAAGGGGAACAATCCCACTCTCCTGGATGAGTCGAGCTGGTCTGGAGGATCCCATGAAGCACCACATCCAGCTGGGTGTGCCACATTCTGGGAATGACCCAGCACTGAGCTGATCCCAAAGGACTCGTGACAGCCGGTGACTGTGTCCAGAGCGCTGGGAGGGATCCAGGGATCCCTCTGCTCCCAGGGATTCCCCCTGCTCGGAGTGGGCAAGGCACCAGGAAAGGCCTGACCATGCTCGTGAGGCTGCATCCCTGGCTCCTCCAGGAAACATTCCAGCACCCCCAGCAGCTGACCCTGGAGGAAGAGGGGGAGCACAGAAGCCAGCAGAGGAGCCAGCACCCTGGATCCCACCGTTTCCAGAGTGTTCTGGAGCTGCACTGGGGGCAGGGGGAAACCCCTCCCCACACCAGACCCTGTGGGATGTGTCCCGGTGTCACCTGAGGGTCCCCAGGGACAGCAACTCACCAGCTCGATGCCCTGTGGGAAGGGGTTGTCCTCCCAGTCCTTCTCCGGGAAGCGCTGGAGGATCTGTCCCTGTCCATCCCCGCTCCCTGCAGAGACAAGAGAGGGATTAGAGGGCAGGCAGGAGGAACCCCCACCAGCCCCCGGGAATGCCAGGCTGGAAGCAACACTGGGATTAGAGGGCAGGCAGCAGGAACCCCGTTGGCACAGCCACCTCCAGGCATGCCAGGCTGGAAGCAACACTGGGATGTTGCAGCACCATGTCAGCCCTCCATGGTGGCACAGGAGAGCCCCCAGCCCCTCCTACAGGCACGGTGGCACTGCCCACCCCAGCAGGGAATAGCGGCGATTCCAAAGGAGATTCCAAAGGATCCGGGAGCAAACAGCTCCAGGTTCGTTATCTGAGCAGCACAAGGGCCTCGGGGCAGCACCTCCGGTCACGCTCCAGTCCAGGCTTCCTCTCTCCTGACGCCAGCAGGGATCACACACCCGGCTCCGAGTGGCAATTCCCTGCTCCTTATCTCCAGCCTGGCACTCGGCCTTTCCCAAACAATGGCATCCTGCCCTCGGCTTTGCTTCCTACAGCTCCTGCTGCCTCGTGGCTTTACGGTGCCACGCCGTGCAGGGAGCACTGGGAGCAGTGGGAGAACTGGGAGCACTCCCACCCTCACCTGCCCCCCAGCCCACACCAACCCAAGCACTAACTCCTGCTGTTTCCCAGTGGCACTGGCCCGGACAGCATGGAAAGGGCTCCAGGGGCAGAGGCTCCTGCGACAGCCTGAGGCGACAGCTGAACCACCTCCAGGAGCTGCCAGGCTGGGGAAGCAGTTCCACACTGGACATGTCCTTCCAGCAATGAAGCTGCTCATGGATCAAGCTGGGGATCAGAAATCCCAAGGATTGTGGCACAGTCACGACCACAGGCAGCCCTGTGATGGCAAAAGGGTGGCTATTCCAGCCCCTTCCAGAGCTGCTGAGGGATTATCACATCCACTGCATCATCCGGGGACCACCCAGGGCCTCTCCCACCCCTGCCGGATTCGGGAGCCAGGTTCTGGCCACGGAAGAGCCGAGGGGGCCGGGAACAGGAGCAGCGCAGCCCCGAAGGGCTATTTTGGGAGCGCAGCCGCGTCCCCAGGGCCGCGCTCCCCACCCGGCAGCCACAGCTGGATTTAGCAGGACAGGGCAGCGGGAAAGGTGCCATTTATAGCCCGAGGCCCAGAATGGAAAGGCCAGAGCCAAGCTGGGCAGACACAGACAAGGACGGGGTTAACCAGAGCCTGCCGGGTGCTGCTCCCACACCACGGCCCTGCTCCTCATGTTCCTCCTGGAGCGCACGGCCCTGAGCAAGGGCTCCTGCTCCCAGTGCCAAGGACCTGGCTCGAGCTCCAGACAGGAAAATCCCTTCAGATCCACAGGTCAGGATTACGGCTCTGATGGCTCTGAGCTGTGCCCTGCACATTGGCTCACTCCAGTCCTGCCACGAGCACACACAGCTCTGCTGGCACATCCACAGGGACAAGGGAACAGGTACAGGATCACAGAATCATGGAATGGGTTGGGTGAGAAGGGACCTTAAAGCCCATCCAGTCTCACCCCCTGCCACAGGCAGGGACACCTTCCACTGGCACAGGTTGCTCCAAGCCCCATCCAACCTGGCCTTGGACACTCCCAGGGATCCAGGGGCAGCCACAGCTTCTCTGCCCAACCTGGGCCAGGGCCTCCCCACCCTCCCAGACAGCAATTCCTTCCCAATCTCCCATCTCTCCCTGCCCTCTGGCACTGGGAAGCCATTCCCTGTGTCCTGTCCCTCCAGCCCTTGTCCCCAGTCCCTCTCCAGCTCTCCTGGAGCCCCTTTAGGCCCTGCCAGGGGCTCTCAGGTGTCCCTGGAGCCTTCTCTTCTCCAGGGGAACCCTCCCAGCTCTCCCAGTCTGGCTCCATGTCAGAGGGGCTCCAGCCCTGGCAGCAGCTCCGGGACCCCCTCTGGACTCTCTCCAGCAGCTCCACGTCCTCCTGCTGTTGTTCCCCGGGCTGGAGCAGCTCTGCAGGGGGGTCTCCCCTGAGGGGGCAGAGGGGCAGAATCCCCCCTCCCCTGCCCAGGACACGACAGAGGGGGGTGTTTCTGGGCTCACCCCAAGAGCTGTAGAGAGCCAAGGGAAACTTGACTCCCGGGGTTTTCCCAGAGCCCAGTGCTCCCACACCATTCAACCAGCTGCAGGTAGGTACATCCTGATTTTAGGGACTGTCACCAACAAACAGCCTGACTCAGGAATCCTGGACAACCTCCCGGTGCTTCCCTCAGCTGCTCCTTGGGCAGCCTGATCCCAGCCTTCCCACTTCCCAGCATTCAGCACAGGCAGAGCCGTATCGGGCTGTGGGATCGGCGTGTCCCTTCCTGCCAGGGGGAACTGGACCTGCCCCATCCATTCTCCTGCCTTCCCGGCCAAGATTCCTGGGAAAGCACGTGTGCCTGTGAACCTCGGCCTCCACGCAGCTGCTCGGCTCCGTGTTTTCCTTCCTGCTCCAGCAGGACTGGGGGTGACACCTGCAGGAGCCTGTCCCCGTCCCTGTCCCCGTCCCCACTGGCTGGATTTGGAAGTTTACGGGATGTTATTGCAATACAGGAAATTCTAACTAAGCACAAAATTAAACTCTCAGCCACAGGATGACCCCAGCCGGGAGCGCTGGCACAGCGGGAACAGCCGGTTCCACGGACAGGGGGTCACGGCCACGCCAGTGGTTCCTTCACTCCTGGTGTCCCTTAAATGATGTGACAACAGCAGCTCAGGCTGAACAACACACAGAGACTGAGCCAAGGCTCCACCTCCTGGGCCTGGGGCATTCCCAGGCCCCGCAGAGCGGTGCCCACCTTCCCAGGAACTGTCCCCGTGGCCCCGGCCCATCCTGGTCCCACAGCCAGGTCCTGCTCCAGGGACACCACGGGGCCGGGAGGAACCAGCCGTGCTGCAGCTTCTCCGGCCCTTCCCTGTGGAGCCGCCTGTGCCGGAGAGCCAGGAGATTTCACGCGGGTCTTAGGCAAAGCTTTTCCTTGTTTGGAAGGAGTCCTGCCCCACCCCTCCCACCCAACACCGTCCGCTCCCAGTGACCAACACCACGGGAAGGGGTTTCACCACAGCACAGGACCACCAGTCCGGCCAGCGCCCAGGAACAGGGCTTCTGCAGGCTTGGACATGACTCCCACACCCAAACCTCGGAAATTCGGGATGATATCATGCAGGGGAACGCAAAGCTCGGCCAACACCGCTCAAGGTTGGCTGCTCCATCCCTGGAAGTGTCCAAGGCCAGCTTGGACGGGCCTTGGAGCAACCTGGGCCAGTGGAAGGTGTCCCTGCCCATGGCAGGGGGTGGCACTGGATGGGCTTTAAGGTCCCTTCCCACCCAAACCATTCCATGATCCTATGATTATAAGTCCTCACTACAGGACCAAGATGGGCTTCATCCTTCCTTCCCCCCAGCTGTGTCACCAGCTCCAAAGGCGTCAGCTCGGCCAGGAGAGCGTGGGGGGTCACTTCAGAAACATTCAGTTACTTCAGAAACATTAAATTATTTCCAAAATGTTCATTTCACACGATCAGTGATTTTCCAGTTCCCCCCAGATGGACTCAGTCTCACCCCTGCTTTGAAGCATCATCAGCTGAGAGCTTCTTGCTGCCTCAATGCAGAAATCATTTACAAATTTAGCAGTTTTAAAGCATCCTAAAACCTTTCGTGCTCCCAAGCCCTGCCTGGAGTCACCGAGGTGGTTCCTTGCAAAGCCACCAGGCACGAGGCCACACGGCCTGCCTGGGGCCAGGAGCTCCTGCCAAGAGCACTGGGTGCCTGACGCCACAACCCCAAACACCGGAGCTGCTCCAGCAGATGCAAATGAGCCCAGCCCCAGCGGGTCACTAATGGTGCTCCTGGAACGGGGCAGGATCCACACAGATCCACATAACCCCGAGGCAGCACCGCCACGGCCTGGGAAATGCCCTGCAAGACGTGGGAGCGATTGCATCAACCACCGCGGGGCTGAGCGAGGCCACAGGGCACGACGGGCCCATCCCGGGAAGTGCCAAAGGTTGGACGGGGCTTGGAGCAACCGGGAAGAGTGGAAGATGTCCCTGCCCATGGCACGGGGTGGCACTGGGTGGGCTCTAAGGTCCCTTCCCACCCAGAGCATTCCACGATCCTCAGAGGTGTCCCACCGACCTGAGGACGGCCGGAGCACCGCTCAGCCCTCCTGTTCTCCGGGAGCCAACACCTGACAGAGGGGACAGCTGGGATATTCCAGCTCTGGGGGATTAAGAGACAGGAATAAGGCAGAAGCAGGGACGGAGCCATCCCCACCCCAGAGCCCCCCCAGCCCCACCGCACAGCGGGCACGGTCGGCCCAGAACAACACTCCGAGTGTCTGCTCCGGGACAATGCAGGCACTGTTCCCTCCTTACGTATTCCCGAAAGGAGCACGAAGAATGGCTTTGCTATGGAGGGGAACAAAAGGGCTGTGTGAGGGCCGGGGCCATCCTGCTGCTCCAGCCACGCCACGGCCCCACGGCTGCCTCCGGGGAAAGCCCACCCGGCCCAGGATGAGAGAGGGGACAGTCCTTGTCCCCACACCTGGTCATGAGCCATGTCCCCCCGGCACAGGACGGGACAGCCCAGACCCCACCAGCACCAACGGTGGGTGCTGCAGCTCCCTGTGCCACCCACTGGTGCGAGGAGGGACTTTGCTGCCATGTGTCCATGAATCCCAGGATCCATGAGGTTGGAAAAGCCCTCCCAGCCCATGGATCCACCCTGTGCCCCATCCCCACCTTGGCCCCCAGCCCAGAGCACTGAGTGCCACGGCCAGGCCTTCCTTGGGCACCTCCAGGGCTGGGCACTCCAAACCTCCATGGGCAGCCCCTGCCAAGGCCTCACCACCCTTTCCAGCAACAAATTCCCCCTGGAGTGGCACTTACTGGAATCCCAGTGTCCCCTCCGGCTGCCCGCAGGCCATGTCCCTGCTGAGGGCACGGCCGTGTCCCCTGGTTCAGGGACAGCAGGGCAGGTGAGTGAATAATCCCAAGGAATAACAACCCACCTGTGCTCCTCACTCCAGGTTTTAGTGCAATTCCAAGGGACAAGAAGCTTGGGCAGGGACAACACCCTTTCCCAGGCAGCAGGAACTCCAGGTGGCTGCAGGTGGGCAGGGCAGGGCAGGACCAGGGTGACACCGACACCTTTAGCTCTGCCAAAGGGCCTTTGAGGGGATTCAGAGCAAAACTCTCCGCAAAGAGACAAAGTCACACTTGGAACACCAACTCCCATCCTGACCACAGGCAAAAAAAGGGGAGAATTTAGGAAAAAAGGCCTCATTCCGTGTTTAGTGATGGCTCTGGTGATGTCTGAGGACGTGCCTGACTCGCTGTAAACAGGGACGATAATGATCAGAGCACAAACAGTTTGGGCCGGGCCGAACGCGGAGCTGGGTGACGAGGCACTGTCTGCATGCAATTCCAACCAGCTCCCTGCTGGAAACGCTCCTTCCAGCCAGGGAACGCTTCCCGAAGGAGGCCAAGCCCTCCACCCTGGGGTCACTCACTTCCAGTTACAACATCCTCGAGCAGAGTCAGCAGGGACGGCACTGCCCGGCCAGCACGGGGTGGGGAGACCAGGGCACATTCCCAGCACGGCAATTCCAGGGAGCCACGGCTCTAATTCCCGGCATGGCACTCCCTCGTGAGGCTCTGGATGAGCCCCACAACAACAGGGTGTTCATAGGGAGTTAAATGAAGCAGGTGAAAGAGGGGACAGAGCTGATGCCCCTCACAGGGCTCTCACAGCTCTGTCACACCAGCCCTGGCCGGGTCCCCTGTCCCTGAGCTGTCATTATCCCTCAAACCTCTTCCTAATCCCTCTGAAACGAAGGAAGAGAAGTGTCAGAGAGATCCCATCTCCCCTGGCAGTCTGGGAGCAGCTGGGCACTGGACCCCCAGGGCAGCACCATGTGCCCCGCCAGGACCTCGAGGTGCAGACTCACGGGATCAGGAATGCTGGCAAATCCCTCCGGCTGGAAAACCCCTGTGGGCTTGTGGAATGTGGGGTTCTCTACTCTCCCACCACCCGGATCCTGCGGGAAGATCCACTCGGATGCCCCCACACAGCGGATGCTGCTCCTGCCCACATGCGCCGCTTCTGGGGTGACACTCAACACGTGCCCCCATCGGTCAGGGAAGATCCCAGGACCTGGGAATGCTTGGTGAAGGAGGGAACAGCTCCGCGTGGAATCGATCCTGTCCTGGCAGAGGGTGACAGATTTCCCACCGTCTCCAGCGGGGCACATTCCCGTATGGAGCGGAGTCCCTGGCGCAGCCCGGCTGTTCCTTGATCCGGTGCCAAGGGAGAGCCGTGTTTATCTTTAGAAACATTAAGGCAGAAGAGGAAGTAATTAAATAAAAAAAAAACCCGCCTGTTTCCGAGAGCTCGTCCCAGGAAAGCGCTGCCGGGCCCGGAGGGGGCCTGGCAGCAGGACACGGATCAGGCTCCGCAGCTGCCACCGGCTCACCCAGAGCCACTGCTGGGACTGGAAACCTTCCCCAGATCCCTGGGGTGACACGGCCCAGGGCCCCAAACCACCACTCACACGGGGCTGGTCCCCACGGCTGCTTCCAGCCCAGGCCGGAGCCGGAGATCCCCTTGGAGGAGCCCTCCAGGAAAACTGAAAAGCTGAGGGGGGCCAGGAGCTGCTTTAAGGGACCTCAGGTGACCTTAAAGGCCCCTTCGGACCAAATCCTCTGGGATTCTACAAAAAGTGTCCAGGTGACAGTGCCTGGGAGAAGGTGGGATGGTTGTCCAAGGGGGTTCCTTCAAACCCAGAGGGACCAGGAATGATCTGGAGAGATGGAAGCTGCAGGGAAACATGGAATCATTCAGGGTGGAAAAGCCGTCTGAGCCCACACAGTCCAACTGTCGCCCAGCACTGGCAAGGCCACCACAGACCCCTGTCCCCAAGTGCCACATCCACAGGCCTTTGAAATCCCTCCATGACAGGGACTCCCCCCTGCCCCAGGCCGCTGTGCCAGGGCTGGACAGCCCTTTCCAGAAGGAATTTTC
This sequence comes from Oxyruncus cristatus, assembly GCA_013399855.1. Taxonomy (NCBI): domain Eukaryota; kingdom Metazoa; phylum Chordata; class Aves; order Passeriformes; family Cotingidae; genus Oxyruncus; species Oxyruncus cristatus. The sequence continues at coordinate 145,388 of VXAY01004475.1, forward strand.
CCAGTATCCAACCTGACCCTCCCCTGGTGCCCCCCTGCTGCTCAGGCTGGTGCCCACCATGGAGGTGACTCACACCCTGGGGCAGGGGATGAGCAGACACAGATCCCCCACCCCACCCCTGGAAACACAGCACGGCTCTCCCCGATCCGAACCTCATGGAAAACTGCTTTGCCCAGCTCAGACTGCACACCCTGGGGGAGCTTGGGACTGAAACTCCCAAATCAATACAAAGTACAACTCAAAATTCATCATCTTAGTGGAAGTTCCTGGAGAATCCTGTTTGCCAGGTGGAGTGGGGCTTTGGACAAGGGCCTGGAGGGACAGGACACAGGGAATGGCTTCCCACTGCCAGAGGGTAGGATTAGGTGGGATATTGGGAAGGAATTGCTGGCTGGGAGGGTGGGGAGGTCCTGGTCCAGGTTGCCCAGAGAAGCTGTGGCTGCCCCTGGATCCCTGGAAGTGCCCAAGGGATGAGGATCCCGACGCCCATCCGGAGCTCCGTGGTCGCGTCCGGCCGCGGCTCCGCGTGGCCAGAGCTGCTAAAAGTGTTTTGGGGAGGAACCTCTTCTATTTTTACCTGATGCCAAATTCCAGTAGCTTCCCGGGGGAGCCACTACCCCCTGCACTGGCACCCCGGGGGATAATTACAGGGCTGCCAACGTTTACCCACGGCCTAAAAACAGCCCAGGCTGCTCCCACTGCCCCTCCTGCCCCAGGAACACACTGATCCCTCGGGACCCCGCTCCCACTGCCCCTCCTGCCCTGGGGGTCTCAGCAGTCCCTCTGGACTCTGGCCCAGCTCCCTCTCCTGCCCTGGGGGTCTCAGCAGTCCCTCTGGACCCTGGCCCAGCTCCCTCTCCTGCCCTGGGGGTCCCAGCTTGCCCCAGCTCTGACTGAGCTCCATTCCCTTCCACCCTCACTGCTGGGGTCCCTCTGGATCCCAGGGTTCCTCCATGGTCATGCGAGGCTGGCACTGCCACCCACCCACCTCATTAATTATTGCCTCTTCCTTAATCAGCACCTTTAGGTCTCTTTTCCAATCATCTAGAGTGCTTTTCCATTAGGTATCACCTCCTTTAAACTCACTTCTAACACAATTCCCAGAGCACAACAGCAGAGCAGAGGGAACAGGGCCCCAGGAGGGACAGGATGGAGCTGGGAGGGAGCAGGGTCTGTTTGATGGTGGGTCCTGACAACCAGCTGGGGGGAAACTGCAGGGAAAAATATGTCAGAATTATGGAATGGTTTGGGTTGAAAAGGACCTTAAAGCCCATCCAGCCCCACCCCTGCCATGGGCAGGGACACCTTCCACTGGCACAGGTTGCTCCAAGCCCCGTCCAACCTGCCCTTGGACACTTCCAGGGATCCAGGGGCAGCCACAGCTTCTCTGCCCAACCTGGGCCAGGGCCTCCCCACCCTCCCAGACAGCAATTCCTTCCCAATCTCCCATCTCTCCCTGCCCTCTGGCACTGGGAAGCCATTCCCTGTGTCCTGTCCCTCCAGCCCTTGTCCCCAGTCCCTCTCCAGCTCTCCTGGAGCCCCTTTAGGCCCTGCAAGGGGCTCTCAGGTGTCCCTGGAGCCTTCTCTTCTCCAGGGAACCCCCCCAGCTCTCCCAGCCTGGCTCCAGAGCAGAGCTGCTCCCAACTGGCAAATGGATGCAGAGGGACAGCAGGAGCAAGATCCACCCCAGACACAGCAGAGAATGGAACTAGCTTCAATTCCAGGACAAAAGGGCTCAGTGCCAGCCCCTCTCCTATCCGTGCCAGGCAGTTCCCTGCAGGGCAGCCAAGGACAGAGGGAAACCCCAAAATCCAAATCCCAGCGCGGGCTGTTCCTCACAGCTCACACACGGGTGCCCAAGTCCCTCCCCGTTCCATCCCGCCAGGGAAGAAGGATTGATCTAAGCACTGGCTCAGTTTGTCTCGACCCTGCAGAGATCATTTCCATCCAGAGTCTGCCAGGATCAACATCTCCCACAGTCGGAGAAGGAGCTTTTGTTCCCAGTGTCCCACACAGGAGGCGGCCGAAGGGTCGGAGCTGCCGCTGGAGTGTGGCACATCCAGAGGGGAAAACTGTGCAGGGAGGGACAACGACACAAACTGCCAGATACGGGATACAGGAGTGGGAATCAGGTCAGATTCCACAGGGGCCTCAGCCGGGTCGGCAGCACTGGAGCTACCAAGGGACTCCTGTTGAGTGTTGGAATGGAGGAAATGCTCCCAACATTCTCCAACTCCCCGACAGGAGGGAGGAGCCGGGGAGGGGTCGGGCTCTGCTCCCAGGGAACAGGGACAGGACAAGGGAAAATGGCCTCAAGTTGTGCCAGGGGAGGAAAATTCCTCCCGGAAAGGGTGGTAAGGCCTTGTCAGGGGTTGCCCAGGGCAGGGAGGAGTCTCCATCCCTGGAGGGATTTCCAAGCCCTGTGGATGTGGCACTTGGGGACATGGGCAGTGGTGGCCTTGGTAGTGCTGGGGACAGTTGGACCCAATGGCTTTTCCAACCTTAATGATTCCATGTTTCTGTGAACACAGGGGAACAGCCCTCTGACTCCAAACCTCCCTGGGCAGCCCCTGCCAAGGCCTCACCACCCTTTCCAGCAACAAATTCCTTCCTGCTCAGGGCCAACCTGAGCCTCCCCTGGCACAGCCTGAGGCCGTTTCCCCTTGTCCTGTCCCTGTTCCCTGGCAGCAGAGCCCGACCCCCCCCGGCTCCCCCCTCCTGTCAGGGACTTGCAGAGCCACAAGGTCCCCCCTGAGCCTCCTTTGCTCCAGGCTCAGCCCCCCCAGCTCCCTCAGCCGCTCCTCACAGGATTTGTGCTGCAGAAGGGAATTCCCTGGGTGAGGGAGGACTCCTCAGAGATGTGACTGTCCTGGGACAGACAGAGGGTGCAGGAGGAGCGTGGCAGCTCCCGCAGGAAGCTCTCAGAGGGAGCCAGCCCAGCCCGGAGGGGGAAGGGGCCGATGCCAAGGGGAACTGAAACCCCATCAAACTGATCACAGAGTGCTCCGGGATGGAGAAGTGATTCTCCCCCTTGAGCCCTCAGCTTCCTCATCGGCAGTTCCCTGCGAACCAGGGGAAGTTCTGAGCAGGTAAAGCCCGTTGTGGTTCCAGGGCAGCAGTTCCCATCCCACAGAGCTCCGGCACTCCCAGGGCCCAAAGCTGTCCCTCCAGCCTGACCCCACAGCCTGGAGAGGAGCCGTGCCCTGCCCGGGTCAGGAATGCTGACCCCTGCTGCCCCCAAATCCCATGGCACAGGGAGATGGAGCCCGGCCACGGTCCCACTCCTGCCCCTGTGACCCGGGATGGCTTCTCACCTCTAATCCTTGGGAATGAGCAGGGAGGTGGGAATCCGAGCGCCACCAGCCCTGAGCACAGCCAGGGGATTACTGGGATTAGCATGTCCCTGGCAGCTCCTGCTACAGCTCCTGACTGACCCCACTAACAGCCAGATTCCAAACCCACCTGGTCCTCCACACACAGATTATCTGGGAAGTCTGCAGGAGGTCATGGCGGTGAGTAGGAACAGCACCAGAGGAGAGGCCCTTCCCCAAAGGGTGGTTGGCACTGACCAGGCTCCTCAGGGCAGTGGGCACGGCCCCAAGGCTGCCAGAGCTCAGGGAGCGCTTGGACAATGCTCTGAGGGACAGGGTGGGATTGTTGGGGTGTCCTGGGCAGAGCCAGGGGTTGGATCAATCATCCTTGTGGGTCCCTGACAGTTCAGGATATTCCAGCAGCTCTTCCTGGAGCTGCTCCCAGCCCAATCCCAGCCCCAGTCTCAGCTGCCGACGCCACTCGGCTCCGGCTGTGCCAGAAGCTGGGACCAGTGATCCTGGCGGGTTCCTGAGGATCAGCAGGGCATGAGGCTCTTCCCAGATTATCCCAGGGGTTTTAGAGATTTAGACGGGCTATTGGGAAGGAATTGCTGGCTGGGAGGGTGGGGAGGCCCTGGCCCGGGTTGCCCAGAGAAGCTGTGGCTGCCCCTGGATCCCTGGAAGTGTCCAAGGCCAGGTTGGAGCAACCTGGGCCAGTGGAAGGTGTCCCTGCCCATGGCAGGGTGGGACCGGGTGGTGTTGAAGTTCCCACCCAAAGCATTCTGTGATTCCCAGAACCTGAGGCACATCCGGTAGCCCTGTCAGGTCTGAGTGCTGGGAAGGGCAAGGAAACACGGCTCAGGCTGATCCTTACGAGAAGGGAACACAAACCTCCTCTCCACCCAAAACCAACAGAGCCAGGCCGGGGCAGGTCCCGCAGTCCAGGCTGGCTCCACACCTGCCCACACCGGGAAGTGGATCCTGCAAAGCAGGGGACAAGGCTGGAAAATTTCCACATGCCTTGAGGAGCTCCCCCATCTCCACAAGCCTAAAATCCCCCACTTCCACAAAGAACTCAACTGAAATCCTTGGATAAGTCCCCAGCCCTGGAGGTGCCCAAGGAAGGCCTGGCCATGGCACTCAGTGCTCTGGGCTGGGGGACAAAGTGGGGATGGGGCACAGCGGGGATCCATGGGCTGGAAGGGCTTTTCCAGCCTCAGGGATTCCACGATTCTGTGAATCCCTGGATCCAGCTCAGCACCACAAGCTCCTGCCCTGCTCTGCACCCACACAGGAAGGCTGGCAGGGCCCATGTCTGACTGGCACCCTGTGCCAGGCACATGATCCAGAAACTCCAGGAACAGCCATAACATCACATTTTCATTCCTTAAGGCAGGAAGAGCTGACCCAGCCTCAGGAGAACACGGGAGGACGGGCACAAAGCCTGGGACTCCCAGCCCAGGGTGACATGTGGGGTCTTTGACAGGGCTCAGCCCTTGGGAACAGGGAGATGAAACACTGTGCTCTCAGGTGAAGGTACAGGACATAACTGCCCATCCCAAAAGGAGCAGAGGACAAATCCAGCTGGAGCAGGAGTGCACTTCACTGAGATGCCTGGCACATTCCATACTCCACACACACGGAGCTTCCAGCCCTGGAATAACTGCTCAGACTTGAGATGGCAAACGTTCATCTCTGCTGCTGTTCTGCCAGAAAAACTGAGAATCGTGGAATCATGGAATGGGTTGGGTGGGAAGGGACCTCAGAGACCATGTTTTCCACCCCTGCCATGGGCAGGACACCTTCCACTGGCACAGGCTGCTCCAAGCCCCGTCCAACCTGCCCTTGGACGCTTCCAGGGATTCAGGGGCAGCTTCTCTGGACAACTTGGGCCAGGGCCTCCCCACCCTCCCAGACAGCAATTCCTTCCCAATCTCCCATCTCTCCCTGCCCTCTGGCACTGGGAAGCCATTCCCTGTGTCCTGTCCCTCCAGCCCTTGTCCCCAGTCCCTCTCCAGCTCTCCTGGAGCCCCTTTAGGCCCTGCCAGGGGCTCTCAGGTCTCCCTGGAGCCTTCTCTTCTCCAGGGGAACACTGACAGTGGCACGGTCGCCCCTCTGCCGCCAAACAGCTTCACTTGCACCACAGCGAGACCCTGGTCTCCCAAAAAGGCAGAAAACCTTGGAATTTGACCCAACTAAATCCTATCTATGGCATAGGCTTAGGTTTTTCCAAAACCTCAACCAAGTGAGTGACCCCCCGTTCAAGCACACGGAGGGAGAACACGGCCTGGGACTTGCCAAGCTGAACAAAAAACAACCCTTACAGCGTTCTACAGTCAAATAAACAACCAAACCCACGAGCCGACACACGGAGAGTCGCGTGAGTGTAAAACCGAGTCAGACACCACTAAAGGTCACAGAGAAATGAGTAACAAACCAATTAAAAATATAAATAAAATGGGCATTAGCGATAAATTTGAGAGAACCACAGAAAATTCCAACGTCTTCTCCAACATCAGCTTCCTGTCCCGCTCAGATTTTCAGGAATACGGAGCAATGTTCGCAATGACCTCGTCCCACCGGGGATTTTGGACAACACAGCCTGGACAGCTGGTTCCAGACAGACCAATCCCAGGGAAAAACACCCAAAAGACCAAAAAGAGCCACGTCAAGGGCCAGGAAAGTCGGAAAATACATGCTGAGTATTCCAAACTTGGCCATGGATCACAGCAAAGCTAAAGCGAGCTGGCTGCATGGACAGAGCCCAGGGAGGAAGGACGTGAGGGACCCCTCGCACACCCCCCGAGCCATCCAGGGCAGGAACAACCTTCCCAGCGCCAACAGAGCTCAGGGAGACAGACAGAGCCCCGGGATAATCCCACTGGAGGGCCGAGACGTGTGTGGGCACACGGGGCTGGGGATAAATCCCACAGACAAAGCCCAGGCCTGCACGGGACTGGCCTTCCAGCACTGCTGGAAACCGGAGGAGTCCCGCTGGAAACCCCCGGGGAATGGGAGTTCATGATTTATCCCAGGAGACTCGAGGAAAACAGACGGGCCCAAAGGGGATTCTGGTGAAGTCAGGTCCCAGAGGGATTCGGCTCCTGATAGAGTCGGAATGCCCAGGTGGTTTGGGTGTTCACAAAGGGACTCTCACTCCGGAGGCCCAGGTCAGGAATATTTGCACCACCTGGGAAGTCACCAGTGGGAACAGTGCCCCAAATCCACCCCAAATCTGTCCAAACTGAGACACGAAGCAGTGGAACAGCACTGGATGAGCCCACCGCCTGCCCATGCCCCACATCCCACCCAGCCCAGGCTGGAGCAGGGGCTGGGATGAGCCCACCACCTCCCCATTCCCTCCATCCCACAGCAGAGCCAGAGCTGGGATGAGCCCACCACCTCCCTGTCTCTCCCTCCAGACCTGGGGAGGAGAGTCCACATTTTCCAGCAAGCATTTCTGGGAAGAGATCCAAGAGCTGTGAGCAGCTTCCTACTCTCCCTGCTCCTCCAGAGCCCCTTCCTCATCCTCCTTTTTCCCCAACGCCAGGGCAAGGAGATGGGATTTTGCTTTTGGGGTGGTACACAATGACGCTCCCAACTTATCCCCCCTTTTCCAAGCTCCTTCCAGCCACCCCAGCACGTGGAAAATTCCATGCACCCCAAAGCCCTCATGGGCTGGGATGAAGCAGCAGAGCCAAGCAAAATAATGCAAAATCACCACATTGAAATGATTTCAGAGACAGAGAATGGGAAGGCTGAACAGGGAAAGCCATTCCCTGTGTCCTGTCCCTCCAGCCCTTGTCCCCAGTCCCTCTCCAGCTCTCCTGGAGCCCCTTTAGGCCCTGCAAGGGGCTCTCAGGTGTCCCTGGAGCCTTCTCTTCTCCAGGGGAACCCCCCCAGCTCTCCCAGCCTGGCTCCAGCCCCGTCCCCTCTGGCAGTGGAGCTGAGGGGAAACCAGCACAGAGATGACAGAGTGACACAGGTGATACTGTCACCACCCCCAGACAAGCTCTAAAGGGCTCAGGAGGACTTATCCCAGGTTATCCTGGGAATTCTTGTCTGCCAACACCACAACTCTGCTCCCAACATTCACACCTGGTGCTGCAGGGATGTTTCCACACCTTCGAGGCCCTGGATCCCTCCTGACCCTGAGGCAACACGGAGAGGCAGCAGATCCCCCTGGACACGGCCAGGGAGCTCTGGGGAAGGGTCTGGAGCAGCAGGAGCGGCTGAGGGAGCTGGGGGGGCTGAGCCTGGAGAAAAGGAGGCTCAGGGGGGGACCTTGTGGCTCTGCAAGTCCCTGACAGGAGGGGGGAGCCGGGGCGGGTCGGGCTCTGCTGCCAGGGAACAGGGACAGGACAAGGGGAAACGGCCTCAGGCTGTGCCAGGGGAGGCTCAGGCTGGCCCTGAGGAGGAAGGAATTTGTTGCTGGAAAGGGTGGTGAGGCCTTGGCAGGGGCTGCCCAGGGAGGTTTGGAGTGCCCAGCCCTCGGGGGATTTCAAAGCCCTGTGGATGTGGCACTTGGGGACAGGGGTCAGTGGTGTCCTTGGCAGTGCTGGGGACAGTTGGACTCGATGGGCTCTGAGGGCTTTTCCAAACAATTCTGTGATTCCATTAAAAACAACCAACCAACCAGACAAACAAATGACCTGCACGAGGGGGTTCAGGTGCAGCTGCTGGAGTCAGGTGAGCTCCACACCAGGGACACACCCACCAGGTGAGCTCCACACCAGGCGGGCTCCTCGCTGTGCCTGAACAAGGGCACCCAGTGCTCAGCAAACCCCGATTGCCCCTCCACCTCCTGACCTTTGTGTTTCAGTGACAACAACCTGGGAGGGTGGGGAGGGGCTGGCCCAGGTTGGGCAGAGAAGCTGTGGCTGCCCCTGGATCCCTGGAAGTGTCCAGGGGCAGGCTGGACGGGGCTTGGAGCAACCTGGGCCAGTGGAAGGTGTCCCTGCCCATGGCAGGGGGTTGGAAAACATGGTCTCTGAGGTCCCTTCCCACCCAACCCGTTCCATGATTCCACGACACTGTTCTCCTGAGGGAGCTGTGACCATGGCAGGGGCAATCCAGAGCCCCTCTCCCCCCTCTCTGGGGGTCCCTGACCAGGGCTGACCCCCTCCAGCCTCTCCCACACTCCCCCATCCCAACACCACCTCCAGCCCCTCTGTCTCAGCCGGCCGCCGGGAAAACCTGTAAATCCCGGGATTTACTTGGACACCGGCAGTCTCTCCATCTGGCAGAAGATCCGCAGATCCCACAGCAGCCTCTCCTCCAAGCTGGAAGGGCACAGGGACAGGGTCCCCCAGCCTGGCACAGCAGTTGGGGACACCTCAGCAAGTCCCCAAGGTGCTGCCTCAGGGAGCCACAGGTGCCTCCTCAATCCCTCCAGCTCCAGAGCAGGACACGCTTCCTGCCCTTCCCTTCCCACCCCAGGCATTCTGTCCTGTCACATCCATCCTCTCCCACCGGTTTTGGGGTCCCCATCCTCGTTCTCCCCACAGTGCCATGTTTCTCCGGGAGCAGGGAAGCAGAGCAGACGTGCTGCCTTCCCAGGAACGTGCAGCATTCCCAGGAATCACACACCAGTTGGGGTTAAATTCCTCAGTTACCCTTTAAAAAGGATGTGTTCGCTTCCCATGGGCTGCCAACACCAGGACAAGCACTGGCACCGTTTTGGGGCAGGTGGGGTTGTTTGCAGGGTTTGGGGGTTTTCTGTTTGTTTTAATAACTGCACGAGGATATTTGCCCTCCTAGAGCTGCATCCAGTGCTCCCACTGGGTCACAGGCAGCCCTTCACCTCCCAGACTGAAACTGCCTCCTTGGTCAGCACTTCCAGCCCCACACCCGAAAGCACCCCATCCATCACCCCCCGCTCCCAGTCCCACATCCCTGCAGGCACCACCCTGTCACCCCACAGAGACGAGTAAGAGCCCCACGCCCTCTCCAGATCTTCCTCCTTGGAAGTTTCCCTCTCCCTCTGCACTCCACAACTCACAAACACCTTCTAAACCCACGGGGTGTGAAGGAAAGCGGCACCTTTTATGGTGAAAGCCAGAGAATCCAGGCTGGAGGAGCTGCCCCCATCCCACCATCACTCCTCCCTTTCCTCGGCTCCCAGCTGCTCCCTCAGCTTCCCACCGCGCTTCCTACGGCCTCCCGAGCCGGGAACAGATTTCTCCAAGCCGTGACTCAGAGGATCCCAGCCCCTGCGCCTGTCTCATGACTTCTCCCCACCAGGCTCCAGCGTCTGCGTTCCTGGAGCGGCGGCGCTCGCGGAGCTGCCGATTCATCCCCGCGTGCCCAGGGTGTCTGGGATGACAGATCACATTCCTTCTCCTTGGCCTGGTGCCACCTGGATCCCTCATGTCCACAAGGAAGGGCTGAGACACACCCAGGGATACAAGGATGCTTCGGAAGGGCCTTTAGGAAAAAGAAGCCGCTTTTTCTCAGGCAGAAACTCCTCTGAAAAGGCCAAGATCATAATCACAGAATCATGAAAGGTTTGGGTGGGAAGGGACTTTAAAGCCCATCCAGTGCCATGGGCACACACCTTCCTCTAGACCAGGCTGCTCCCAGCCCTATCCAACCTGGCCTTGGACACCTCCAGGGATAGGGATGAGTGAAGGAGCTCAAGTAGCTCTTGGAGCTGCTTCTTGAACAGCTCCTTCTGACCAGACGCAAAACTCAACACCTCAAGCTCGTGCACCAGCATTTAAAATACCTACAGAATCCCAACATCCTTGATAGAGAGGAATTTCCAAGAGATGTAACACTCCTGAAAGGTCCTTGTACGAAACGAGAGCTGTCAAGAAAAATTCACATCGAAAGAATAATCAAGCAGAAGAATCAACACTCCCACCCTCTGCTGAAGGTGATGGGGAAGTGACTCCATTGCCAGGACTTGGGGAGGAAAAAGGAAAACAGGGATGGCACGAAGAGGGGGAAGCTGCGTGGATGCAGATCATGAGTGACACAAGCAAAGCAGCCTCCAAACATGGCCAAAAACTGTCCAAATAGGGAGGGAAAGAAAATATGAAGTGAAAACATGGGTCTGAGTCAGGAGAGCCGGGAGGAACCCGGAGAGGCCGAAGCCATAGAGGGAGGAACAAGAAGTTTAACTGAGAAGTCCCCCAAGGAGAGTCCCACTCTGCTGGGCAGGGAGGAGCCAGGTTAGGAGAGGCAGGGAATGGCTTTGGGACACCCCAGGATTGCCTGCAGGGCCGCTGTCCCCCTCTGCTCCACTGCGCAGGACCCCCCGGCCCCCCTCTCCTGTCAGAGAGTTGGAGAGAGCAGGAATTGTACAGACCTCCTTCCTCAGCTTTCCCAACGTCACCACAGGGATTCTCATCCCTGGCAATTCCTGACGCATCACCAGACAAAACGCTTCAGCTCCTGCAAGTAATTCCTGCAGGGATCAGCTGGGATCGGCACAGTCCGTCTCTGGTACCACTGTCTGACCTCCTTCCCGAGCGGGAGCCGAGCTCACCTTTACCCCAACCAGGAGCTTATCCCTCTCCTTTCTAATCACCTGCCTCTCCAGAGGAAGCTCTGCTGTGCCAGCCCAGCAGCTTCCCAGCATCCTGCTGGCTCCCAAGGGCTCGTCCCACCTGTCCTGGATGATGTGTGAAGCCACGAGAGCCATAGTCGTGCTCATCCCTAAATCCAGCCCGTAACACAACCAGAGCCGGAGCCGTTCCAGCGGGAGAGGCTGGAGTGAACAATTGTCCTTGGCTTCATCCAAACAGAGCTGTTGTGTGCCAGGGACTGCAGGACAGTGCCCCCACAGCCCTTGGAGTGACTCGGCCATGCCAGAGGGACGGCTGGGATTGGGGTGGCTGGAGCGGCACCACCCGCCCAGGGTTCAAGGCTCCTTCCCTCACCTGGGAGAGGTGCATTCCCAACTTCACCCCAGTGAAGGACACAGCTGAAAACCCGACAGGAGATAACCACACACCTGGCACTTTCCATCCTGCCTGGAGTTCCCTGCAGGGTTTTCCAAGTCTCACTTAACAGGTGCATGTCTGGGTTCCCAAATACTGGATGTGTGACTGCAGGTGTTTAAACCAAACACCAAATACTAGGGCAAGGGGCCTAAAGGGAGGGCAGAGGCTTTTCCTACCCTGGAAGAGCAACGTTATCACAGTTTTGGAGTGGAGCTGACTTGGAATCACAGAATTGTTTGGGATGGAAAAGGCCTCTGAGCCCATCAAGTCCAACCATCCCCCAGCACTGCCAAGGACACCACTGACCCATGTCCCCACCTTGTCACATCCACACAGCTTTGAAATCCTTCAGGGATGGGGACACTACCGCTGCCCTGAACAGCCTTTTCCAAGAAGGAATTTTCCCAGGAACCTCCCCTGGCACAGCCTGAGGCCGTTTCCCCTTGTCCTGTCCCTGTTCCCTGGCAGCAGAGCCCGACCCCCCACAGTTCCCCCCTCCTGTCAGGGACTTGCAGAGCCACAAGGTCCCCCCTGAGCCTCCTTTGCTCCAGGCTCAGCCCCCCCAGCTCCCTCAACAGCTCCTGCTGCTCCAGACCCTCCCCAGCTCTGTTCCCTTCCCTGGACTCAAGGACCTGGAGGCTCTGAGGAAGCTGCTGTTGCTCCCCTCTGGCTGCAGAGCCGAGCCCCCGGAGCATCCAGGCCGGGATCCCGCGGCTCAGGAGCTGTGTGAGCCTGGGCAGGGTGATCTGGGCCCAGCCCCAGTCCTGCCCCCAGCCCCTGTCGGGGCAGGGTGTGACTGTGTCAGACTGAGAAGAGCCTTTTCTGGGCCATCAGCTCAGCTCAGAGCTCGGGTTGGGAGGAAGACGCTGCACAGCACACGGAGAAGCTGCTTTGCTCCACTTCCTCCAGCTACCCACAAAAACACCTCTGCTGCAGACACGCAGCCACACTCGGCTCTTCCTCCCCAAAAACCCCCCTGCTGCATCATCTCCATCCAACAGCACCCAGAGACACTTAAATAACGTGCAAGACGCTCCAGATCGCGGTGACGAGGCAGCGGGAGCTGCCAAACGTGCGGCTGCTCCCGGCAAAGGGACACGTGGCACTTTGAGCCGCTCCAGAAACAAAAAAACACTGGAATTGGTGTGGGAGGAGGGGAGGGGGAGGGCCCTCACTGCTGCTTTTCACAGGCCCCGATCTCCATCCACTGCCTGGCCCTAAAACCAGCCCCCAAACCCTCTCAGAGGGTCCCACCAGTCCCCAAACCCACTGGGCCTCCCCTGGGACCAGCTGCCAACCTGGAAGGGACAACCACGCTCTGCATATGGGAAAGGTACATTCCTAGGAGCAGGAATTCCCTGCCCTGAGGCCTGCAGGCTGCCACAGCTCTGCTTTGCCAGAACAGGAGTATTTAGTGGTCAGGAAGGTCGGAGCCACTGAGAGGAACAGACACCAGATCCGGAGAGAGGGGGAAGAAAATCGCCCCCAGCCCACCCTCTGATCCCCCCGGAGCATCCCCTGATCCCTCCAGACTCACAGGGAACCACACCCAAAGGGTTTGGGGGTTAACTCCTCCTCCTGCAGCCCAGGGAGCTCCAGGGCACGTTTTTACCTCGGGCCAAGTGAGGTTTGTTTGTGTTTTTAGCATCCATAAAACCACAGCTGCCAGCCCAGCGCTAGGAATGGGAAAATGGGACTTGCTGCAAGGAAAGGCTTCAGATTCGGGGAAAAATACGAGCTGGAGCACGAGAGACCAGAAAGAAATCGGCTAAATCCTCACTGGCAGCAAATAAAATATTACAGAAGGGTCAAGAATCTGGTTGCAACCCCTGGTTTAGGTCAGTGCTTCCTCCTCACCCACCTTCCTGAAACAGTGACAAGGGTGTTACACACCAGGAACACTGGCCACGGACATAGCAGCAGGAATTTCAGGCAGGGAGATCCAGCCAGACATGGCAATGTTCCCTCCAAAGGGGGAGAAACCTTCCCAATATCCAATCTAAAGCGCTGTCCAGCCCTGGCACAGCTGCCAAGGGCAGGGTGGAGTCCCCATCCCTGGAGGGATTTCCAAGCCCTGTGGATGTGGCACTTGGGGACATGGGCAGTGGTGGCCTTGGCAGTGCTGGGAATGGCTGGACTTGATGGGCTCCGAGGCATTTTCCAGCACAAACCCCCTGGTGATTCCATGATTAATCTCCCCTGATGCTCATCGGTGAAGCTGGAAGAGCTCAGACCCAGCACAGACAGGGCCCTGCTGGACTAACCCCCGTCCATTAGTCCAGCACTGGCCGAGGGCAGCCCTAAATCCCTCTACCCCATCCCGGGATCTGGCCTGGAGCACACGGAGCGGCTCTGCCCGGGCAGGGCTTCAAAGACAAGGAGACAACTATTAATGGAGCATTTGGGATTGGAGGAGCCACAGCTGGAAGCAGCTGGATGGGTGGTGCTGGTAGGAGCAGCACCTCAGCTGGGGGTGCTGGTAGGAGCGGGGTGACCCTTTCCATAGGCATCCACAGAATCATGGAATCATGGAATGGTTTGGGTGGGAAATGGACCCTAAAGTCCATCCAGCCCCACTCCTGCCATGGGCACAGACACCTTCCACCAGCCCAGGTTGCTCCAACTTGTCCTTAGACACTTCCAGGGATCCAGGGGCAGCCACAGCTGCTCTGCCCAACCTGGGCCAGGGCCTTCCCACGCTCCCAGACAGCAATTCCTTCCCAATCTCCCATCTCTCCCTGCCCTCTGGCACTGGGAAGCCATTCCCTGTGTCCTGTCCCTCCATCCCTTGTCCCCAGTCCTCTCCAGCTCTCCTGGAGCCTCTTTAGGCCCTGCAAGGGGCTCTCAGGTGTCCCTGGAGCCTTCTCTTCTCCAGGCTGAACAATCCCAATTCTCCCAGCCATTCCCCATAGGAGAGATGCTCCACCTCTCTAATCATCTCCACAGACCTTTCCCTGCCACCTCCTCACCTTCCCAGCAGCCAGGAGCAGCTCCGCACGTGGCACAGCCATTCCCATCCTCTCTCTCCCTCTCCAAATATTGACCCAGCAAACAGCTCCATCCCTGGTGCCAACCCCAGGTGGCTTTTCCACAGCGGGGATTTTGCCAGACCCGCATTACCAGAGCCTGGGCTGAGTCAGACCCGTGAGTCACCGGCCACGGCCACGCACGAGGGTGACACGGCCACCTCCCCCCACGCCGGGCCTCCAGCGGCACCAGGGGCCACAAATCCACCCCAAACACAGGTGGGGCAGCAGCAGGAGGAGCCCTGAGAGCCCTGCCCTGCCCTGCCGAGCAGATCCACCGCAGCTTCTCCCCTCAGGAACCAGACCCAGGCAGAGCCCGAGGAGCTGCTCCCACCCCAGACGTGTCCTGCCCACGTCCTCGCTCCTCGCACTGCCCCCAAAAGCTGCCGCCCCGCGGAACGAGGCAGCACCACAGGGAGCAGCTGCCTCTGACCCCCCTGCCCTCCCACGGGGGCCGAAGGCAGAGTGAGGTGCCCCAGCCCCGGCGCTCAGAGGGAGCTGCTCCTGCAGGGCACCACAAACACGGCGCCGTGCTCGGAACCGGGAAACCACTGCAGCCTCCCCGGCTGGGAAACCTGGGAGCAGCCTCAGCACCACCCACGCCATGCCAGCCCACCCCCCACGGCACACCAGCACCTTCCCCGGGCTCTCTGGGCCTGGGGGGATGGAGCAGCGAGTGCCGCAGGAACTGCAGAGTCATGGAGTGGTTTGGGTGGGAAGGGACCTCAAAGCCCATCCAGTCCCACCCCTGCCATGGGCAGGGACACCTTCCACTGGACCAGGTTGCTCCAAGCCCCGTCCAACCTGCCCTTGGACACTCCCAGGGATCCAGGGGCAGCCACAGCTTCTCTGCCCAACCTGGGCCAGGGCCTCCCCACCCTCCCAGACAGCAACTCCTTCCCAATATCCCACCTAACCCTGCCCTCTGGCAGCCTAAATCCCCCCGGAGAACTGCAGAGGGTTGGTCAGAGCCTGGAGCAGTCGGTGAGTGCTGGGGCCAGGATGGGCAGGGACACGGGCACAGCAGTGGATCCTCAGTGGCTCATCCAGAAACACACGGATCCGAAATCCCCGGATTTTGTTTGTTTGAGTCCTAATTCCCCCAGGAAGAGGCTGTGCCTGTCCAGTGCTCCCTATCCTAAACAAGGTCTCCAGCCACGTTAAACACTGTTTGGAATCAAGCTGTCCTGGACCCCCAGGTCACGGGGGATGCACAGACAAAACCCCCCAGGATCCTGAGGCAAAAACAAGCACAATCCCAGCCCTGGAAAGCTGTCATTCCCTCGGATCCCGAGGCAAAAGCCTGCACAATCCCAGCTCTGGAAAGCTGTAATCTATCGGCAGCATCGGGAAGAGCCAAGAGAATTAAAAACATCCATTTACAGAGAATAATGTGCACAATCACCACACAATAAAACAGACTCTGGCATGAAAGGATCCGATTCCCACTGCTGGGAGCGTTCAGCTCCACACATTCAGCTCCACACTTTTCCCTGGAGCCCCTCTCCCACAGGAGCCCTCAGCTGGGCGTAGGGCACAGCTGAGGGACACAGGGACAGTGGTGCCAGGCAGGTTCTCCCCGTGGTGTGCCCTGGACACGTCCCCAGGGACCCCATGGCTGCAGACACCAGGAGGGAAGGGCTGGGTGCCCCCCGGGCCCACAGACACCCCGTGCAGCCAGAGGAGCCCAGCCAGGCCGGGAACACAGCGGTTTCACAGCCCCAGCCACATCTCCTGGAGGCTTAAGAGCCCTTCTCTGCTCTCTCCAGAGCAGCAGGACGTGGTCACAGCTCTGCACCACAGCCCCGGTCATGGGGGCTGGGCCCCTCCAGGAAGGCAAAGCTCCACCCAGGAAACCCCACGGACCCACCAGGCTCCCCCAGCAGCACCCAGTGCCCCCAGTGACCCCCTGGCTGTGCTGAACCCCACTCCCTGTCCTGCTCCAGCCCGGCTCTGCTTTTGGTTTGGATCCCACACAGTGCACTGAGCCACGAGAACACCCCATGGGGACAGGCTTGGAGAGGAGAGAGGGCTCCAGTGCATAAGAGGCTCCTGAAGAGCTGGAGAGGGGCTGCAGACAAGGCCTGGAGGGACAGGACACAGGGAATGGCTTCCCACTGCCAGAGGGTAGGGACAGATGGGAGATTGGGAAGGAATTGCTGGCTGGGAGGGTGGGGAGGCCCTGGCCCAGGTTGGGCAGAGAAGCTGTGGCTGCCCCTGGATCCCTGTAAGCGTCCAAGGGCAGGTTGGCCGGGGCTTGGAGCAACCTGGTCCAGCGGAAGGTGTCCCTGCCCATGGCAGGGGTGGCACTGGATGGGTTTTAAGGTTCCTTCCCCCAAACCATCCTGGGATTCCACCTCTGGAGATGCTGCAGAGTCACCTCAGGTCCCACCACCCAGCAGACTTTCCCCTTTCACATCCACCACTGCAAACATTTCCCTGCCCGACCACAAATCCCACTGGCACAAACTCCTGGGCCTCAGCAGCAGGGTTGCCCCAAGGGTCCCCTCCAGCCCCTGTGCAGCTCAGCCCCTGGATCCCCCCAGTTCCTCAGCCTGGCTTTGTTTAAGGTGGTGGGGAGATGCCCAGCCTGGCACACCAGCCTTGCCCCAGCCTGGCACACCAGCCTGGCACACCATCCTGCCCCATCCTGGCACACCACCGTGCCCAGCCCACGGCTCTGCAGGACCAACCCAACCTGTACAGCAATTAGTCACCGGCAGATGAGCGGCTGCCCTTCTTCCCACGTTATCTAAGCTGGGAGGGGGAGCGGGAAAACAGGGCAGTGCTCAGGGAGTGCTGCCAGAGCGGGCCCAAAAATCACAGGAGCAACGTGGGTCCATCTCTGCATCCCTGGGGACAGGCCCTGGGGGTTGGCACATCCCCGGGGACAGGCCCTGGGGGTTGGCACATCCCCGGGGACACAGGAGAGCTGGGACACCTCCCAGCCGGGAGGGGAAGGGGTTTGCTTTGGCTGTCACTGGCTGGGACAGAGCATGATTCAACTCCTGGAGCTCCATCCCAGAGAGGTGAGTGCCATCCCAGCAGGGAGGAGGTTTGGACTGGTGTCCTGGATCCATCCCCTCCCCATGACGTCCTGGACACATCCCCTCCCTGCAGAGGGGAGTTAAGCTCAAAATAAAGTCAATAAAGAAGAAATAACCCAAAATAAAGAGGAAAACAATTCACTAAGTGTGAGCTCTTCCTTTCCAACTGTCATAGAATGGTGGAATGGTTTGGGTGGGAAAAGACCTTAAAGCCCACCCAGTGCCACCCCTGCCATGGGCAGGGACACCTTCCACTGGCCCAGGTTGCTCCAACCTGGCCTTGGACACTCCCAGGGATCCAGGGGCAGCCACAGCTTCTCTGCCCAACCTGGGCCAGGGCCTCCCCACCCTCCCAGCCAGGAATTCACTCCCAAAATCCAGTCAAAACCTCCTCTCTTTCTTTTGGCTGCTCCACTGCAGCCACCACTTCACCTCACAGCACCATCCCTCTTCCCCAGACAAGTCCCCAACAACCCCAGGCACACTTGGGGCATTTGTTGTTCCCTCAGAAACCCAGGTTTTGGGTATCAAGACCAGGAAAACCAGGCTGAAGGAACTCCAAGGCAAAGGAACTCCAGGTCCAAGGAATGCCAGGCCAAAGGAACTCCAGGTCCAAGGAATGCCAGGCCAAAGGAACTCCAGGTCCAAGGAATGCCAGGCCAAAGAAACCCCAGGACCACGGAATNAGGCCAAAGGAACTCCAGGTCCAGGGAATGCCAGGCCAAAGGAACTCCAGGTCCAGGGAATGCCAGGCCAAAGGAACTCCAGGTCCAGGGAATGCCAGGCCAAAGGAACTCCAGGTCCAGGGAATGCCAGGCCAAAGGAACTCCAGGTCCAGGGAATGCCAGGCCAAAGGAACTCCAGGTCCAGGGAATGCCAGGCCAAAGGAACTCCAGGTCCAGGGAATGCCAGGCCAAAGGAACTCCAGGTCCAGGGAATGCCAGGCCAAAGGAACTCCAGGTCCAGGGAATGCCAGGCCAAAGGAACTCCAGGTCCAGGGAATGCCAGGCCAAAGGAACTCCAGGTCCAGGGAATGCCAGGCCAAAGGAACTCCAGGTCCAGGGAATGCCAGGCCAAAGGAACTCCAGGTCCAGGGAATGCCAGGCCAAAGGAACTCCAGGTCCAGGGAATGCCAGGTCCCTCTGCCCCAGCAGACACCAACCCCACAAACCAGCAGGCTGACACTGCAGCCTCGCGAGGGAGGAGATGAGGAAGGAGGTGCAGGAGGAAACACTTTGATGCAAAGCAAAGGGGGTACAACTGCCCAGCATCGCCCCAGCCCTGCACTCGCTCCCGACAGGACACGGAATCCATTCCCAGATGGAACAGCCACCTCCCACAGCCCTCCCACCACAGGGATGGTCTGACCCCAGGGTGCCAGGGAGAGCAGTTCCTGCCCATCCTGATGCCAAGGGATGCTGGGACACGAGGGGAAAACGTTAATAATAATAATAAGCCGCCACATGATCAGAAACCCCTCAGAAAACCCCAAGCTCTGATCCAACCCTCCTGCTCTCCAGCATTCCAGACACATGCTGTGCTCTCCACAGCTCCTGCTTTCCAGAGGGAACCCCCGGCTGCTCTGGAAGGTGCTGGGATCCCCATGGAGCACTGCAAACCCCGGGATGTGACCCGAGGTCCAGCCTCCCCAGCATCCCACAACAACCAAACCCTGGGCAGAGCAAGGATTCCCCTCCCCAGCTCCAAGCACAGGCTTGGAACAGCCCCAGCCCACAGCTGCTCCTCCGGGGGACGTGCCAGGTGGGAAGGGATGCTCAGGGGGGAGTTCTACAACAAATCCTGGTTTGGGGTCACTTCACCTCCTTTATGACACTCCCAAAGCTCATTTTCACCAAAAGCTGTCGGGGGCAGGATAGCACAAGGAAATAAGATGAAAAGAGGCATCCAAATCCCAAAAAACGGACACCCCACGACCAAAACAACCAATGACAGCACCTGAGGGAGAGAAGGGAAGTGGGAGAGAGCAGAGACGAGGTGTCCCACACACCTGGGGGTCAAGAGCGGCTGGGACACCGGGCTGGGCAGAGGGACCTGCCTGGGGGGGCTGTGGATCCCAGGGGAAGAGGGCTGGGAAGAGGACACCCCATCCCAGGGGGGTGTGGACACGCAGGGGGAACAGGGCTGGGAGCACAACACCCTGTCCAAGGGGCTGTGGGTGTCCGGGGCAGCGGGGCCGGGAGCCCCCCCGGCGGGCAGCAGCGCCCGCCCTCCACCCCCAGGCCCAGCCGATGTTTCCGGAGCGGTGACAGCTCGGCGACAGCGGGGGAGGGCGGGGGGGAGCCTCTGAAAACACCGACACCGCGAACGCGCCGAACCGGGCGAGGGGAGCTCCT
>VXAY01004477.1:0-33082 GCA_013399855.1 Oxyruncus cristatus
TATTATTTCGTGGTCACTGTGCTGCAGACAGCCTCCAACCACATCTCCCACGAGCCCCTCTTTGTTTGTAAACAGAAGGTCTAGCAGGGCCCCATCCCTGGTAGGCTCTTTTACCAGCTGAAGCAGGAAATTATCCTCTATACAATCTAGGAATCTCCTAGACTGCCTCTTCTCTGCCGTGTGGAGTTCCCAGCAGACATCCGGCAGGTTAAAGTCACCCACGAGAACAAGGGCTGTCAATTTTGAGACATCTGCCAGCTGCCTGTAGAATAATTCCTCATCCTCATCATCCTGGTTGGGTGGTCTGTAACAGACTCCCATCAGGATTTCAGCCTTGTGGCCTTCCCCCCGATTTTGATACACAGGCATTCAACCTTACTATTGCTGACTTCAAGTTCTAAAGAGTCAAGAGACTCTCTAACATACAGAGCCACCCCTCCACCCCTCCTACCTTGCCTGTCCCTTCTGAAGAGCTTGTAGCCATCCATGGCAGCACTCCAGTCATGTGTGTCATCCCACCACGTTTCCGTGATGGCGACTACGTCATAGCTTTCCTGCCGCACGATGGCTTCCAGCTCCTCTTGTTTGTTACCCATACTGTGTGCATTGGTGTACATGCGCTTCAGCTGGGCTCCCGATTTCACTCTTAGCTCAGGCTTTCCACCCTTAGGCTCATCTCTGGAGAGCCCGGTTTCAACCCCTTCCCCCTTCAAACCTAGTTTAAAGCCCTCCTGATTAGCTCTGACAACTTACGGCCTAGAATCCTTTTGCCCTTACTAGATAGATGGTTTCTCAATTTCTTGCTTTGTGTTGCCTTCCTGCATTCATGCTTTTTCTGTTTCTCTGTCTCCCCTTTTTTGTTATGCATAAGTGGGACTAGAATCAGATCTTCAGGGCATATTCCCAAGAAACTGTATTTGGTGCAGAGGTCTGGGATGACATGATGCCCCCCTCACTGAAGCTGAAAGTAGATCTCTCATTCACGTCAGAAAGGGCGAAAATTCCCTTTTTTTTCCCTCCAGTAGAGCAATCTATATCTTGTAAGAAAGTAGTCCATAGCAGACTGGTGGGGAAAGAGAAAATTTATTACAAAGTATTACATTAAAGCAGCTTGTAATACTGCTACATGTAATATCTGAGGATATGTGTGCATAAATCACAAATTTTTAATATGTTAGTTCCCATAGCAACAATAACTGTGCCACACTGCACACTTTTAAGAAGG
Source organism: Oxyruncus cristatus (assembly GCA_013399855.1). NCBI lineage: Eukaryota > Metazoa > Chordata > Aves > Passeriformes > Cotingidae > Oxyruncus > Oxyruncus cristatus. Next base: position 1,226 of record VXAY01004477.1, read on the forward strand.
TGTAATTTCTTCAAAAGCATGTATTATAATAAAAAAGTATTTGATGTGTAATGTATGAGAAGAAGGAGCTATATGGTCTCTAAGTTTGAATTTCTTTATGTTGGCATATTTTTTAAACAGATTGAGTTTTATATCCCATATCCCATGATCATTAGTGCCCTGAACAATGTTTTAGACTTTGTGCTTGTTCTGATTTTGGTAGCTGATAAGACTTTTGGTAGTGTGCATCTCCTGGTAGTAGTAGCTTTTCTGGGGAGAAAAAATATCCAAAAATATTTTCCGACTAATGATAGGCTATATTTAGATTTTAGAAGTCAGGGGAAATCACAGGAAACCAGTGATCCCATGGTGGGTGGATTGGAACTAGGTGATCTTTGAGGTCTCTTCCAACCAATGCCTTCTCTGATTCAGAAACGAGAAAATTCTCTATTCTGAGGTATCTAGCTTTTCAAGGAAGGTATATTATTGTACAAGATTTAAGCACTTTGAGGTAAAGATATTGCTGTACATCACTGACAATACTGAAAATATCTAGTTGAACAAGTGTCCTGTTTATATTCTGTGTATTTCTTCAGTTTACTTTTTTCTGTCCTTTCTCTCTTATAATTCTTTGATTAACAGTATGTATCAAACAAGCATAAAAATGGAAAGCTGATACAAGGGGTAATGAAATATGAAATCCAGGCTTTTTTTGAGGTTTTCTCCCTGAAAACGTATTAGCTATTAATAATTAGACTACTCAAATATTTGTGTGATGGTTTTTCAGTGAAGTGTTATCTGTGGAGAAAACATACAAGGACTAGTGAGAAATTCTTCTTTAGCTCTGCCAGTCCTGCTTCTAGCAGGTCAGTAGGTCCAACCAAGTCGTGAAGAAGCCTTTTCTGGTCTTCCAGAAAACACTGCCATTTGCCAGGCGTTTGATAAGCAAGAAAAACATCTCACTGAATTCAGTGTTCTTGAATTCCAAACTTGTTCTTACAGGGTTAGCACCATGGTTCACAGGAATGCACCAGTTGGGACTCCCACCTGTAGAAGCAGTATATCAGAACATAGTTTGCTTATTTGCTTGCTGACTTATAAGGAATTCCCAAGTAATTCATGGTTGTTATGGAGCAAATTATTTTCTAGTTCTTTTAATTCCACATTTCTTGCAAAGCTAAAGTGATACATATTATTCATTCCATGTGTTGTATTTTCTGAATAGGGACTGAAGACTTTTATGTGATCCATCTTCAAAATGTACAGCAGTCAAACTAGCAGACTGAGCATTGAGTTTCATAATTGCCGTAAATGCTTTAAATTGAAATATGAGACTGAAGTGGTTTGTTTTATTAAGAATACTTAATGTTATGGAAATCTACAGAAAACTAAGAATTGTTAATTGTACCTCGTGTATTGTCTAAACATCAACTGAATACAAATGGTCTGCATGTCAGAACATTATGTACTTGTCCATTCCTATTACTGACCAGTCAATAAAATATCCAGTCTCTTACAATTAATCTGTAGCTAGAAAAGTTCACTTTAAAGTAGTTAGTTTTCTTTGCTGCTGTCTGTCTTCCTTAGGTTTTGTGCTTTCTTTTTTGTGTGTGATACAGTAGTGATAATAAATGCAAATGCTAATGTTATGGACCTAGGAAATGTTCCTTTACTGGTAGCTTATGCTGTAAATTGCCCATTCCAGGCTTTTAACTGTTTGCATGATTTGTTTTTTCAGTGTGTTCAAAGGCTGCCATGCATTTCTTTGTGCTTTAGGTCTATTTATGGCATGTGCATCATGCACATGTACGTATTGTCTCCTAGTAATTTCTGACCACAGATATATCAAGCAAGTCTGGAGTTGTAGCTTCCTGTCTGAAGAAAAAAAAAAAAAATTCCTAATATCTTCAGCCTGAAAAATCCAATGCTTTCACCAGTTTAACATCTTATCACCTACCTTTTAGATGGTAGTGCTTCTACTAATGTGCTCTCAGAACCACTATATTTATCAGAAAGGTTTTCATTCTAGGGAAGCAGGTTATGTACAGCAGCAGAGGGCTGTGTTGACAGAGGAATTTGCAGATAAAGAACATGCTTTAATCTGCTTTTCACAAAGCTAAACTTTGCAACCCCATGTATGAAATGGCTGCATCTCTGAGGTATGGAGGAACCTTTTTCTGGCTGTTGAGAGTAAATGAGGTCCTGTGAAGGCGGTAGAGATGACGTGCTAAGGAGTACAGCTCTACAAAAGGGCTGTATCACAGTGAAACAGTGCTCAAAGTTTTGTGGTGTGTTCAATCTGACTGGACACTAAGAATTTATTGGACAGACTCCACTTGACCCTTACTAGGTGCAGGTGTCACTGCAAATATTTCTTAGGGTTGTTGAGAAACCTTAAAGTTGTGAAACATTTATTACTCTCTCCCTTGAGGAAAACATGACAGGGGAAGAAGTATATAAAAGGCAGCATAAAGGCCTGTAGGAATATAAGAATAAAAAGAAGAAAAAAAAGAAATAACTAAAGCTACAATAGTCTGAAATAGAAATTACTGTTTTGACTGCTGTGAATTTAATCTGTTTTATTTCCAGGTTTCCCAATAGCTGTTTTTAAGCTGTTATTAGTATAACTGGGAAGTTGCTTAGCAGTAGCAGTGTGAAAAACTGGGTTAGAAATCCTCTTTCCTACTTCCTCTTCCAGTAACTCTATTGTTACATAGTTTTGATGTTGCTAATACTTTGCTTTTTCTTAGTAGAGCAAGTGCTGTAGTATTTCCAAAGCAATATAGCAGGTAGATTTTCAGATATAAGGATTATTTCAGACATATCAGCCTTGTTGCTGGTTATTGCTTCCTACTGACTTTCTGTGGTGAGGTGTTTGTTGTAAATCATCAGGTGAGAAGCTGAAGCATGAACTGGGTATGCACTGCAAGAGAAAAACACATACCATGCTTTTCTGTCTTAGGAATTTTACCAATATTAGATAACAAAGTATGATTGTCCCTCTTCTAAAATAGATACTAACTAATTCACCGAATAGGAGGAAGAGCTGGGAATTACCTGGTGGTGACTCTGTTTTGCTTTCCTGTGTAACATTTCCTTGCTTGCTTTCTTTCAAAGGCCAGGGCAATATAATAGAGCTCTAAAGGTGTCCTCTCAAGAAATTCATGTGTGCATTTTTTTCATTTACATCAAATGTTTGTAGAATTTTTTTGAGCTGTCTGTCAGATTCTTTCTTGTTCTGTTGTAAAGATTCTTTGCTATGACAGNTATTTCAGACATATCAGCCATGTTGCTGGTTATTGCTTCCTACTGACTTTCTGTGGTGAGGTGTTTGTTGTAAATCATCAGGTGAGAAGCTGAAGCATGAACTGGGTATGCACTGCAAGAGAAAAACACATACCATGCTTTTCTGTCTTAGGAATTTTACCAATATTAGATAACAAAGTATGATTGTCCCTCTTCTAAAATAGATACTAACTAATTCACCGAATAGGAGGAAGAGCTGGGAATTACCTGGTGGTGACTCTGTTTTGCTTTCCTGTGTAACATTTCCTTGCTTGCTTTCTTTCAAAGGCCAGGGCAATATAATAGAGCTCTAAAGGTGTCCTCTCAAGAAATTCATGTGTGCATTTTTTTCATTTACATCAAATGTTTGTAGAATTTTTTTGAGCTGTCTGTCAGATTCTTTCTTGTTCTGTTGTAAAGATTCTTTGCTATGACAGGGAGAATGACTTGCTGGGGATTATACAGTGGTGCTTCCTTGCATAGCTGGGCATGAGGAATTAATTACGGACTTAATGCTCCGGTGAAGTGACAGATTATGTCTGAGGGGGAGCTGCGCTAGAGCAGCTCATCTCAAAGAAAGGCAGGGAGAGTTGTATCCCTTGGCTTCTCTTGCACTATTGGGAAGTATGTGTGTTTTGAAGCATGGCAGCCGAGAAAGGTCTCCGTCCCAGTGCTAAACTCCAGTAAAATATGCAGACCCTTGATTACTCATTTGGTATATGCCAGTACTTTGTCCTTCACACAGGCACATTCCCAGTGGTCATGGTATGTCTCTGGCCACTAAAGCGGTGAGCAAGGTCCAACATCCAAGAGAGAAGCTCTTGGTACTGATAGTTGTGACTGGCTCGATGTGTGGCATCAAAATCATGTTATTTTTCTCCTACCTCCTGTTCTATTGTGATTTACCTTCACTCCTGTGGGAAAAAAACCCTGAAAATCCACTCATCTGTGTCCTTGAAGGAAGAAACCAGTGGAAACACAATAGTTTATGTATTTCTGTTTTTCTCTTTGTGGTCCATTGCTCCTGCTTCAAACAAAACTGGTTTTGTTTTTTGGTGTTGAAGAATGAACATGAGAGGATGGGATTGGTATTGCACACCCAAGCTATTAAAACAGTGTATACAACTTATTTGCTCTTAATGTATTATATTACCAACAGGTACTTATGGGAAAAATCAAGAGAATAATTACAGCTACAAACAATCTTTATAAATAAAACAATATGAGTGGTCAAATAAGGAAGATAGGGTCTTGTCTAGCACTTAGGAATTCCGAGTTTTGTCGAACAGCCTTGCACAAACCTATCAATCTTCATTACAGATCAGTCTACTAAACATTGGATAATAATGCTCATTCTTCCCTATCTTTTGCTAGCTTCTCTGTATGGATAGTAAAGCCTTCTATGCAGAATTTGTGTTACAACTATATTATATTCTGTACAGAACAAAATGACAAGCATACGAGGAACCTTTTTTTGGTTTGGACCACATTACAAAGGAAACAGGTGTTATTATTCTTGACACAAATGGAAAAAAAAAGAATGAGTAACCCAAACTTCCAAGTGATTTTCCCATATGTGAAAAGATCAAGGCCCTTTCCCAGGAATAGTGCCAGGGGAAATACATACCATTGTATAATGGGCAGCTGTGACTTACTGAACTCACTGTTTTATCAGTTCTAGTTTTAGTCTTCTCTCTTTATATCTAATATATTCATTCTTGTACATCACCTTCTTGTACATCACGTCAGGTGTTTGTGATTGAAGGAAATTTTCTCTGAACACAAGAAGTGATCCAGGTCATCTAGGTCCTTTCTGTAATGTCACTTTTTTCTGCTCAGTTGTGGGTGACTGGCACAGTGCTAGCCCAAAATAAGGGGTTCAAAGGGGGAAATATTTTTTTCTTTTCCCAGTCAATTTTTTTATTCAACAAAAGATCCATTTGAAGTGCAGACTATTCAGATTGAATAGGTCTCATTTTTTTTTCCCTCTGAAATCACTGGGGTACTCAGGGGTTTTTTTGGATCTGCATCAGAAAATGCAAGTTTCTACATGATTTTCTGCTAAAAATGTATATTGGGTTTGGTGAAATTTTGATTATGGTTGTTATTCATGACTAGCTTTTCCTTTCATCCTTAAACAAATGGGAAGGCAATTCCCAAAAGAAATAGCAGACTTTCTGTGGGAACATAAAAATATTTTATTCTGGTTTGAGTCAGCAACCTACGGAACCTGATTATAATAATCTGAAACTGAAATTTGTAATCTTTAAATAAATTAATTCTACAAGACATTGGATTGAAGTCTTGATCATTTTGCTTTTCATGATGCCTATAAAATTTCAATTTTGAAATGTATATTGGAAAAAGTAATGACAATTTGGAGAGGGTAGTGGGTTGACCATAGCTGGACATCAGATATGCACTAAAGCCACTCTCTCTCCCCTCTGCAACTGGATAGAGGAGAGAGAAACAAATCAGCAAAGGATTCATGAGTTAAGAGCTGAGAGAGGTCACTTGCTGATCACCATCACAGGCAGAACAGACTCAAAGTGGGAATATTGATTGAATTTATTACTAACAGAATCAGAGCAAAAGAGTGAGAAGCAAAATAATCTTAAAAACCTCTTCCCCCCACCCCTCCTTCCTTCCAGACTCTACCTCCTCCCCATCAGCAGTGCAGGGAGACAGGAAATGGGGGTTACGATCAGTTGTTGTTTCTGCCACGGCTCAGAAGAGGAGTCCTTCCCTGCTCCCATGGGGTCCCTCACAAACCTGTCCGGCATGAATCCATCCCTCAGGCAGTTCTTCCCAAACTGCTGTCCCATGGATCACTCCTCCATGGGGTGCAGTCCTTCATGAATGAGGTCCTCCAGTGTGAGTGCCCCACAGGGGCCACAAGTCCTACCCAGGAAAAACCTGCTCCAATGTGGGCTCCTTTCTCCATGGGCTGCAGGTCTCTGGTGGGACCCTGCTCCATCTTGGGCCTCCCACGGGATCACAGCCTCCTTCATTCATCCACCTGCTCCAGCATGGGCTCCTCCATGGGCTGCAGGGGCACAGCTGCTCCTCCATGGTCTGCACCACGGGCTGCAGGGCCTCAGCTCCAGCACCTGGAGCACCTCCTGCCCCTCCTTCTGCACTGACCTTGGTGTCTACCTTGTTGGCACTCTGCTCTTCCCTGGCTGCAATTCTCGTCTGCACCACAACCTTCTGTTCTTAAAGATGTTACCACAAACGTGTTACTATTGCTCCTGATTGGCTTGGCCTTGGCAAGTGGCAGGAAGCCCATCCTGGAGCCGGCTGGCATTGGCTCCATGGGACAGGGGAAGCTTCTAGCAGCTTCTAACAGAAGCCACCTCTGTAGCCCCCCCTGCTACCAAAACCCAGCCACAGAAACCCACTTCACAGAGTAATATTCAAGTGGTGATACATTCCATATTGATCCTTTTTTCTTCTTTCCCGTATCTCAGCTTTGGCTGATAACTAACACTTTGCTAAAGCAGTCAGAGCCTGATATTCATAATGGCAAAATATGTGTAGCAAAATATACTTTGTTGTGTTTTGATCCTAAATTATAAGTTTCACCTTGTGATCATTAGTAGAAACAGCTATGATTTTAATTGATTTTTTTCTTCTTTTCTGTGGCTTGTAAATAAGAATATGGGGTTTTGTGTCAGTCTCAGATATTATGGTTAGAAGTCTTTTCTTTAGCTTCCTGTCACTGTACTCTCATTTATTTAGAACCATCTGATCATGCTGATAACACTTTTCTTTCCAAAAATAACAGCATGCTGGGATTTTCTGTTGCTATACAAAAAGATCTATTTTTTCCCACTCTCATAATGCAAGATTATGTAAAGCAAAGTCAGAAATACTTCCTTTGTAGCACTTAGTGTCTCAAAAAAAGGAATACAAAAATTCCCCTACTTGCCAAGTATTTCTTAACAATACAAGATTCAATAGACTATTCAGCATACTTGTGTTCCTGCTAATACATGAGGAAGTTGCTGTTATGGCCAGACACAGAATTAGGTTCTCTGTTGATATTTAAAATGGTCAAAGAATAATTCTGAGGGCTTTTTCAAGAATTAGTATTGAATGAACATTTTCTTGGTTTAGTAACATTAAACAGGAAAACATACTTGAGAAGGAGAATGGGAGAAATAGATGAGTTTAATGATATCAATTGACTCAGTGTTGTGAGGTTACTGAATGCTCTAGAAGTATTAATGAGGGCAGTGCCCTTTCCTTTTACAGGTGATTCAGATTATTTCTCTGAGGATCTCCAGTTTGATATTTTTTACGTTTTTGCAGGGTCTTCCTTTTAACAAAGAAATATGAAATTCCAGTGTTGTGAGAAAAAACTATTATTAGAGTAGACTCTTAAGAACAGAGATCAGATTTCTAAATATTTTTAGGCTCCATGAAGCACTTCTTTACTATTGCCCAATAGTGGGCTGCATGTAACTAAACTCTTCCAGAAAAAATGTTTATATGTGAGTTCATGTGGCAAATGGTAGACTGCTCTGAAAAGTGTTAGACTTTTCCTAAATAAAGCATTTCTGTTTATTAGATTTCTATAGATCTAAATTATAATTCCAAAGATGAAAAACTAAGAAAATATTCAAAATATGTACCTGCCTTAGCAGTGTAAGAGTATAAAACCCTTAAATGATGCTGTCAATTCTTGCTTCTAGACACATGATTTTAAAGAGGTGTTAAAGAGAAAAGTAAAACCAATGGTTGGTGCATCAGGTGGCTGACAGTGACAAATGAAAACAGAAAAAATCATCAATGTGCAAAGAATGAAGGGAGAAATACCTAATGTTTACAAAGTGCTTAAGATAGTGAATGAGCTGGACTGTTCACCAAATCCCACAATACAGAAGCTGAGGCATTTGATGAGACTCCTAGGAGACTGGTCTATATCAGACAAAAGCAAGTACTTTGTGCAGCAAGTAGTGAACTTCTGGGATTTGTTGCCACAGGATATTTTAGAGGCAGAGTATAAGCAAATATATAAATGGTTTAGGCAAATTCATGGATAACAGCTCAGTAAGTGGATACAAAAAGAAATAGCAACTTACAATCAAACATCTCTGATAGATTAAAGCTCAAGGCTCATGGAGAGTAGCCAGGCTAACATATCTGGGCACTGTCTGCTTTTTCAATCGTTTGGAGACAGACTATCGGGCTACATGGACTGCTACTCAGACACAGAAATAAGGCATTTTTTATACTCTTCATAAGAGATTAATGATGAGTAATGCTTTCTAGATACCATAATATTGTCTTAAACGTGAACAGCGAGAAAAAATAACATCTATGTTTAGATATGAATCTAATAAAAAGAAAAGACTCTGCATGATGCTTACTTCAAATTGTAATTGTTTATTTCAGTAATGATAATTCCTTGTAGAATTATTAAATTATTAATTATAAACCTCCTAGAAAATGTATCCCTTGAAGAATAAAAGTACTTCAATTCTTGCTCATATTGGTTTTTTTTTTATTTTAAAGTAATCATACAGTTGCAGAAAGAGACAGAAAACACTAGTCACTCTGGCTGATTACTCACTTGGTGGGTGCTTCACAGGGTTGCAGTGCAAGACAAGAATTATCTTCAGTGGAAGGAACTATAAGAAGAAATTTCCAGCACGGAGATTGCTCAAGATGGCTATGCTAGCCTCTGAACGTATGTGTATGTTCAGATGTTCATGCACACACCTGCATTTAAGTTATAGTATCTTGAAATACGAAAACCACACTGTTTTCTCTCCCATTTTTCTGTTTCAGCTATGATTAAAAATACGAGGAAGAACCTGAATCTTACATTAGTGTTTAGACAGTTGGCTAGAAATTAAAATCAGCTGTTGTGTGCTATGAACTCTACGTTCTTTGCTTGTACTAACTATCAAGCATGAAGACACCAACATCATTTATTTAATGAGTTTAATTAGAATTGTGAAGAAATCATGGAATTAGACACCTGTGACTTTAGTTATAAAAAAAGTGCTTAGAGGGAACTCTTTTTAAAATTGGAAACCTAAAGTTGCAGGTATTATTTCAGTATTTCTATTTGGTAATGTCTAGTACTTAAAATTATTTCAGGGGTCTCTTTGGAGCAGTGTGTGTCATCATTTCAAACAAAACTTCTCTTTTATCCACCTTGCTTTGCTTGAACTTTTGAACAAAGTGTCTTGAATAGATACACTTTGAATTCAACTTGTGTAATTCTTGAATACATGAATCCTGTAACGCTTCAGTTTGTGGAAGGTCATAGGTCTTTATTCTAGACCAAAATTACCTGGGATATGACACTGCAGTGAGCTTTGGGGACAATAGGGAAATAAAATCTGATGCATCACTGCTATCCAGGTGGACCCAGGCACACATATGCATGTGCTATAAGCAAGGTGGACATGCTAGGACCCAGATAGATGTTATTATTAAACTTTGGCTTATTGACATGTGGTAGTGGGATCCTTCTTGGAAGATTTGGAGGATCTCTACACCAGAGCAGATAAGATGTGCAGGCCATCAAAATCAGTTTTCCATGTGCTCTGTGGGCATTTTTAGTGAGAACCTGAGGCACTGTCAAGTGCCAGCAGGGATGCAGGGATCCATGCCAGAAAACTTGTTGAGCTGAAGACAGGATGGATGAAAACTGAGCGCATTGCTTTCTAATATTTAGTCCAGCAACACCTGTGCATTTTCAGGTCACGTTTATTATAGACAAGCAGTAACCGGGTTACTAAAATTTTCTTGTAACGTGTACTCCAGGATTTTTTCTAAAAAATGCAAACAGTTTGTGTAGCTGTGATGGAGAAGACACTAAACACTTAACATTTTATAAAAGTAAACTATAATGTTCACTGGATTTTTCCCAATAACAGTAAGAACGAAACATCTCTTCAATCACATTATATTCACTATATTTTCACTATTTTCATCATGTTTCAAGGCATTTCAGTAGTAGTAATTTCTACTATGCTACACACTGTTACTGCTCAAAAAAATTCACACCTCAAAATTTCTTTTAAAAAATATTTGTTGACAATTGCAAATTGTATTATAGGTCATTTTAACTTTCCATGAATATAAATACCCTTTTCAATAAGTGTATATCCAAAACAAAGTTGAATTTGGTTTTATCTGTACAAGGGATAGGAAACCCCAAAGGCCAAATACTCTTGGAAAGGTGTAATTTGAAAGTTCAGTCTGAAAGAGCATCACCAATTCAAAAGTAGGTGTCTTCCACAGTCTGATCTGTATAAATGTGCTCGTATCTTTTAACAGAAGCCATATGAAACCTATTGTTTTTTAGATTTTTTAAGCAAGTTTTTCAGGTTAAAATCAGGGAAGTCTAAAGCCAAACTAAGCTTTTATGACAATTGCTGTTGTTGCAAGAGATAGAGATTGTGGGGAAAAAGAAAAATTAACCCACTGCTTTCTTGCATTTAGTCTGTTTTTTAAATTTTAGGAAAGTTTTTGATTATGTTATTTGAAATTTCATATTGTTCTTAGTTTCCATTATATTTCCCAAATTATGACCAGTGTTCCATTAGGACAAAGCCCATGCTGAATGTGTAAGTCTTTTTCATTAATTTTATATTGGTTTTCAGATTTTTTTTTCAGCAGAAAGTATCCTTATTACTAATACATCTTAATTATTATTAAATAAGCTTTCTTACATATTTGAAGTAAAACAATTGAAACATTTGGGAGTTTTAAAACTCATAACCATAACTTGTATCATAAAAATAATAACTTCTTTATCAATAGAGTTAATAATTTACTTACTTGTAAGCTTCTCAATTATCTTTTTTAAAGTAGTATCATTTAAAAAAGAAAATATGCTTTTAAAGGAAAAGTGATAAAAGGCATTTCTTAGCATTTTTCCCTAACAGACATCATTAAAAGGAGAAGTTTCAGCTTTCTATTGTACTAACAACTCTCTTCCTTTCATAAATCAAAAAAACCCAAAACAAACCAACAATACATTTTGAAAACACTTAAGGGTTCCAAATTTTGCATATGCTGCCTAAAGCAGATTAGGTAATTTTAATACCTTTGGTTAGTCCTAAGCAATAAAGAAAGTATAGTAATTAGCTTCTGTGTGAGAGATGTGTGGGTGGGGAATTATTATCTTACAGTTGGAGCTAGGCAGAAGTATTGTCAGACTTTTTTAGTAGTCATAGGTCTACAAGAATCTGATTTTAACTGAGACAGCTATTCACAACTCTGATCTTCTTACAAGGTTCCAAAAAACCCCTGATGGAGTATTGTTCTTTGTGATGTGTTAAAACTTCTTTCAGCAATTGCAAATACCATTCTGACATGAGAAACTCTGCAGAATCTCTCTTCAGTATTTATTAAATAAACTCTAGAGTGTCATGGATCTTAATTTTTCTCAGTCCCGAGTACGTTGTTCTAGAGTCCATGCTGAATAGATAGCTAAAAAAAAAAAGTGTAACTAAAAAAAAACTATTTTGAAAGGCCCTTTTACACCAGTGAGCAAGCTTGCTGTCAGTCTTGGAAAGATGAGTTAGATCATGCTGAATGTCTATATATATATATATATGCTGCTTCAATAGTACTTTCATTTATATAGCCCAGTGCCCTCTTTCAGGCTTCGTGGACTCAGTAAAATCACAGAACCATAGAATGGTTGGAAGGGACCTTAAAGATCATCTAAGTCCAACCGGGCTGCAATGAGCAGGGTTTCTTCCCCTACATGAGGTTCCTCAGAGCCCCATCTGGTCTGGTCTTGAATGCCTCCACGGATGGGGAGTCCATGACCTCTCTGAACAACCTGTTCCAATGCCTCACCACCCTCACACTAAAGAATTTCTTACTAATATCTAATCTAAACTTACCATCCTTCAGTTTAAAGTCATTCCTCCTTGTCCTATCACTACACGTGACCTCGTGAAAAGTCCCTCTCCACATTTCTTGTAGGCCCCTTTAGGTACTGGAAGGCTGCTCTCACCAGAGAGGCCTCCTCAGAGCCTTCTATTCTCCAGATTCAGCAGCCCCAACTCTCTCAGCCTGTCTACATAGGAGAGATGTTCCAGCCCTATGATCAACTTTGTGCCTCATCTCTGAATTCATTCCAACAGGTCCATGTCTTTCTTGTGTTGGGGACCCCAGAGTTGCAGTACTCTACCCTGTGGTTGCAGTACTCTACCTGGGGTCTCACAAGACCAGAGTAGAGGGGGAGAATTACTTCCCTTGACCTGCTGGTCACAACTCTTTTGATGCAGCCCAGGATGTGGTTGGTCATCTGAATCTCAGCTAAATGAAGACTTGTTGCCATGACTTTCACTTCTCCCTAACCAAGTTCTACTACTCCAGCAGTTCCTTGATACTTTATTATAAGCAGCTGTATGTGGAGAGAAGTGCCATGGAGTTTAGCAGACAACACCAACTCCAAATTAGATGCAATCAGAAGCACAACTAATATCTTGTAAAGTCTAGGTGGGGTTTGACCCTGCTTTTTCATATTACTGGAGAATACCATAATCACCAAGCTGTTAAGCATGCTCATGGTGACATGGTGTCCTCATGCTCACCTCCAGGAGGTGAGTCAAGGATTGAAAGTTGGGGTGAAATTCAATTGAAGAGATTAGAAAAGAGATCAGACATAAAAAGAAAAGAGAATCTGGTTCTAGTCCAGTTGTTAGCACACCCTTGCTGGAGGAGAAAAGGACTGATTTGTGATCACCCAGAAGGGTTTGTCTGTGTTCTAATATGGTATTATGAAAAGGATACCTACATCAGAAGTCTGGAATGACACCTCTATGTAAGTAAGCTTTTCTGCTTAATTGCATAGTTTTCCCTGGATGCACAATGTTCTGGCCTCAACAGCTGGGCCTGTCATTTCTTTTCATCCTCTGCCTGTGTCTAGTGTTTGGGATTCAAACAACCTTATCTACTCAGGACTTCTGGAGGGAAGACTTTGGCCTGTTTACAACACTGGCTGAGATAGTTAAAAGATGTGTAGATGTGACATTTAGGGACATGGTTTAATGGTGAACTTGGCAGGGTTAGGTTCTTAAACCTAAAGATTTTAAAGGTCTTTTCCAGCCTGAATGACTCTATGATTCTATGGTTCTGTGATTAACTTGAAAAGAATTCACGAATCAGAACACAGGAGCTTCAAACTCTCACCCAATAAACTGTTCCTATGACTGCCTCTGTCACCGCTTTTTGAAAAGAAAAATGTTATTCTTCATTCAGCATTTCCTTAGGAGAGGAATGGGCAAACAGGGTTGTCCAAGATAGTAGATGCCATGATTTTCCCCTCTTGGATACAAAGAATTTTGAAATCAATTTTTTCTCCTCCCCTCCTGTACATCTCCTCCTCCTCTCAGGGAGCACATTTGTTGAAAGACTGGCATGGCCAGCAAGCTCAGCCCTAAGGCTGAGAAAATAGGATAGGTAACCAAAGGTCAGCCTACAGCCTGTCCCTTGACAGTTTCTGTCGCAGAAGAAATGGCACAAGAACTGCTAAGGGAGAGGAATTGGGTGAATAGAAAAAGTGAGTTTGAACAGGAAGAATTTTATAGAGAGCTCTGTTTAATAATTGCAGATTCTGCAGTCTACAGTTTTGCTGCCGAGTCAACTTTTAAGTTCCACAACTTTTAATCTAGAAAAAAGTTTGATGATATTTTTTCTTCAGCTGGCATAGGCACTACTGAGAGGAAAATTTCTATATGTGTTACAGAAAGAGCTAAAATGTTCTTAGTTGATTCAATATTAATAAAAAGAGGATGTGAAGTGCAGGATTTTTTTTTTTTTCCTTAAAAGTACCTTTTTGGTTTTTATTTATCCTCCCATTCCTACACATATAAAATTTCTAATTTGACAATGATATCAGGGGTTGGTAATATCACCTACATGATCTAGAATAGCTAGCAAGTTTTTACCTTGGTAAAATAATGAAACTAATGATAATGAATTTAACAAATGATTCCCATCTAATATATGATATAATATGATATGGTTAATAGCTGTTAATGATAATAGCAAAAACCTGTCCTGTTAATTATCAATATAATCTAGTAGAGAAATGTGAGAAGGCAATGAAATGATACACTCATTTGGTTAATGGGACTTTTATCAAAAGAACAAAAGTCAGTAATTTTCATAACCGTAACTTGCAAGGGTACAGTGTTGGTTCTTGGGATCATACAGCTTCACAAAGGAAGGACTCAGAGAGAAAAATGAGACATGTTTTCTTTCTCCTTAAACCATATGGTGTTTAGCCATCTAAATGAAGGTAGTGCAACAGATTATGTGTTTCTCTGTTTTTCAACACAAAATCACTCTTTTGTATTTCTTGCAATTTATCCTGAAAATAATTATTGTTCTTCTGACTAAGAGAATGTGGTGAGCAAAAGAATGAAGTAGTTTCAGTATCTAAAATGGGTGTTACAGATTTTTGCAAAACTGTGTAGTAATATTTATATTCACATATACATAGTATATGTAGTTATGTAGTTATGTTATGTATACAAAGTTGAATAAATAAAAAATACATATTGATTTTAAATATAGAATTTTCTAATACTAATTTTAAATAATAATACTCAAGTACAGTTAGAAGTAGTAATGTAAGATATATATTAAAAGGAATATGGTCTTTCCACATTATCACATTAGCAGTATTTTGCTGTAGGTTTAATTATTCTTAGAAAAAAAAAACACAAAGAAAAAAAAGAAAAAAGACCAGATTCTAACTTATATGTGTTATTTCAAAAAAAAAGGTTAGCAGAAGTGACCTGTAGTTTCATTAAAAATTCACCAAAATTGTGTTTTCCTAAATAGGTTGAGGAGGGCTTCTGTGGAAAAGATCATAAGATGAGA
Organism: Oxyruncus cristatus; assembly: GCA_013399855.1. Taxonomy (NCBI): domain Eukaryota; kingdom Metazoa; phylum Chordata; class Aves; order Passeriformes; family Cotingidae; genus Oxyruncus; species Oxyruncus cristatus. Next base: position 16,361 of record VXAY01004477.1, read on the forward strand.
ATGCTGCTCGTGCTAGAACAGATGAAACACATGCAGGGAAAAGAAAGTGGCACACAATGTGAAGGAAATAGTTTAGAAGGCCCAAGAGCAAAAGTACTCACAGATGTTACGTGAAAAAGGGTAAAGTCATCTGTGGGAGGGAAGCTACTGTAGATCTTTCATAGCAGTGGGAGCAAAATTAGTTCTGCTTTGCAGGGACAAGCAATATTAAATGCTCCATGTAGCCACATGCCTCCTGACTATGTAAGCAAAACTCTCAGTAACACAGGGAAATTGCTGTGCTGCTGTTACGTACATGGTGATCTGCAGTGGTCTTTTACATAGTTTCTGAAGGAAGGTAGGATGAGTTGAAAAAAATACAGAAAGACAATGTAAAGCTGGCAATGGGAATCATAAAAAGTGACTGCAAATGAATACAAAGAAATTTTACCCAAAGAGAAATTATTTTGTTAAAATCCAGGTCCCCTGGCATTGCTGGTTAGTACTGCTGCTACAACTCTACAGTTCACAAGATCTAGAAAAGAACTTCTGGCAGCTGTAGCTTTTTCTGAACCAACTCACAGAATGCTTCTAGGAACCAGTGTAACAGTCCTTTGTTATGCAAATACATATTGGTAAAAGTATTAAGAGGGGCAAACCCTAGGCCCTAGATATACACTATATCTTTAAAGCTCAGAGTAGAGTACATGAGAAAAATAAAATAAATTCTAGAAATGCTATCAACTCCTGTCGTTATCATCCAAGATTAAATTAAATGGCAGCTTTGGGAAACATTCTTAGTGCATGGTGGAAATCATGAAAAACTTCTCCAGAAAGATATATGAAGGCAATTGATCATACAGAACAACAGCAGCTCCCTAGCTGCTTCCTCATTAAAAATCTTAAGGGTGTTTTGAGGACGTTTTGAAAATTCAGGAAAGAAAGGAATAAAGAAACAGCAGAAAAATGAATTGCATTGAAATATGCCTTGAACATAAACTTGAACAATTATCTGGGAAGCTATGTGATATTAAGGAAATTAGAGACAATAATTACTCCTTTTTGCATTTGAAGTCTTTGGTATGTTTTGGTCAAATATATCTGAATTCAGAGGTACGATTATCCTCCTTTGCTGAGAAATTGATATATCAAAAAGGATACCTTTGCTCATAGCAATGATCGAATAAATTCTGTGATTCTCACAAGTGATGATCTCACATCCTTTGTCTCTTAAAATTGTTTCTAGTCTCTTTTCTGTTACAGTGCCCTGTCTGATAAAATGGGGTGTTATAAAGTGAACTTCATGCTTGAAATGAGATTAATACCTCTAGTGGATGACCTGGCTTATTCTTTGTCCTTTCAATCATATTATCATTTTAGAGAAATATGCACAAGTACAGTAATTTTTCCTGAATACTGTGTGCTTTAAAAGTGATTAACTGCTATTTTGAAGATGCTGGCAAAGCAAGTAATAGCTAAATCACTATTTTGTTTAGAATTACATGCTTTGTGAGAAATTATCTAATTAATGAAGCAGAGCTACAAACATCTCCTGTACTTTCCATAACAGATTTCTGTTTATTCTTAGCACTGCTGAGTCATAGGAGCCTGCACTGGTGCACTTTGGTAGGAATGTTTTATCTGGGGAAAAGGAGATCACATTTGCAGTTCAGCACTTTGCTTGCTTTAACGATTTACTTATTTATTAAAAACGGGGGTGTTTTTTTACCTATAATTCAGTTTCAAATGAGGAAACCAATCAATTAATGTTCATTTTTATTGAGACTTCAAAATCTTTCATTGCAAAATGTAAACCAGAGTTAATTGTAATCAAAAAATTTTCCAGTTATAGGTAGAGGGAATCACTGTTTTCATAATGGCTACTACTAATCTCACTGAATGGGAGTCCCTTGTTTCAGGTTTTGTCATTTTTGTCACTCTGGTGTGTCTTTTTTTGGGAGTTCCCTTCTCAATATATCAGATCTGACAACACTTAAGAGGCAATATCCCAAGCATGAGGGCTTCTCCAGAACTTTCCAAGTTCTGAGCTTAGATGCACTTTTTGAAGTCAGACCTCTCAATAACTGATGGATCTGCAGCATTTAAGGAAAACACATTTCAGCTCTGAGGCAAAAGTTACACACAACGGGAGAATATTCCCTAACCTATTGACTTACTCTCAGATCTGTACCAGCCTTCAAAAAAAAATACTTGTTTCATACACATAACCCTGCCTTTTTGTCTTTATGTATGTGTAATGGAAGAGTTAAAATAGAAAGACACAGATGGCCATATGTGTGTGTTGGAAGTGAAAAAGGAGATTTCTTAGGAGCTGGAAGGGATTTAGTGTCATGGGAAAGATTCCCTGCAGTGATACGAATAAAACTTACATGTTATATTACAGTAAGGTTTATGCTTTGGGATCTGGTTGTCACTTGAAATTGAATAGCTTGCTATTTTTTTCATTCTGTGAAATTGATGAAGATAAATGTATGTGGAAAAATGCCACACTGTGGTGGGTTGACCCTGGCTGGATGCCAAGTGCCCACCAAAGCCGCTCTATCACTGTCCTCCTCAGCTGCACAGGTGAGAGAAAACAGAACAAAAGGCTCATGGGTCAGGATAAGGACAGGGAGAGATCACTCAGCCATTACTGTCACAGGCAAAACAGACTCCACTGGAGAAAATGAGTATATTTTATTACCAATCAAATCAAAGTAGGATAATGAGAAATAAAACAAAATCTTTAAAATACCTTCCCCCACCCCTACCTCCTTCCTGGCCTCAACTTAATTTCTATTTTCTCTCCCTCCTTCCCCTCAGTGGCGCAAGGGGATGTGGAATGGGGGCTGCAGTCAGTTCATCACGTTTCTGCTGTTCCTTCCTCCTCAGAGAGAGGTCTCCTCACACTCTTCTCCTACTTCATCTGATGGAGATAGTCCTCCATGAACTTCCCCAGTGTGAGTCCTTCCCACACTCTGTAGTTTTTCATGAACTGCCCCAGTGTGGGTCCCTTCCATGGAGTGCAGTCCTTCGGAACAGACTGCTCCAGGGTAGGTCCCCTGTGGGGTCAGAAGTTATGCCAGGAAACCTGCTCCAGCATGGGCTTTTCTCTTCATGTGGCCATAGGTCCTACCAGCAGCCTGCTCCAGAGCGGGCTTCCCATGTGGTCACAGCCTCCTTCAAGCATCTACTTGCTCCAGCATGGGGCTCCTCCATGGGCTGCAAGTGGGTCTCTGCACTGCCCTGGACCTCCGTGGACTGCAGGGGCACAGCTGCTCCACCATGGTCTGCACCACGGGCTGCATAGAAACCTCAGCTTCTGTGCCTGAAACAGCTCCTCCCCCTCCTCCACTGACCTTGGTGTCTGCAGAATTGTTACACAGATTCTCACTTCCTTACTTGTACAGCAAGTTTTCCCCCTTAAATCTGTTATCCCAGAGGCCTTATCACTATTGCTGATGGGCTTGGCCTTGGCCAGTGGTGGGTCCATCCTGGAGTCAGCTGGCAGTGGCTGCATTGGACACGGGGGAAGTTTTAGGAGCTTCTCACAGAAGATACCCCTTTAACCCCACTGCTGCCAAAACCTGGCCGTGCAAACTCAATAAACATGTACAGCAATTCATGTTGCTTGTAGCAAGTTGTTCTTAAGTATGATAGAGACTGCCCATTTTACAAAAGATTTTGTTTTTTTTAATCTGCTCTGCAAAGAGGACTTTAGGTACAGTGTTTGTTCCCTCATGACACCCAAAGACATGGAAATTGCAGAGACCTTCTGATTTCTCAAGGTCAAATCAAACTGAAGGCAATCGTTCCTCATCCAACTTAGCTGAGCCAAGTTGTTTGCTTTGGCACTGCTGCTGCATCCCAAAAAAGCAGATTTTTTCTTGCTTGTGGGCAGGTGGTTAGAATACCATGTAGAGCTCATTTTTGACTGTCAAGATTGAAATTATTTCTCAGCCAAGGATAGCTATAAGTACATCTGTTAACTATTAAATTTTGAAGAAAAAAAACTTTGCAAAGGTTCAAAATGTACTTCAGATTTAAGAAAAAAGTAAATCAGAATTTCAGACCAACTTCTGTAAAAATGTCTGAAAAGATACATGTGATTCCATTATGTTCTGAACAAGAAAATTACTGTACTTCTGCTAGACCCTTTTCTTAAACCGATGAGGGTTCAACTGCAGTTTGGGCAACAGTAGCATAGGTAATTATTACTAACGTGTCAAAGAAATGAAATTATTTTTTATATAATAACCAGTATGGTTATTAACAACTGCTTGAATACTATATATCAAAATCTGTGTAATTTAATGTTTTTCCCTGTGTTATTGCTAAAGCAAACCTTTTAAATGGGAAGAATGGGAGATGTTAAACTTTGTTTTTTTTCAAAGACGGTAAATTTAAGAAAGAATACTCTTTATTAGTAGAGGCTTTATGAAGTTTAAGGCATTGAACTGTAATTATAACTCATGCTAATGAAATAGATATGAAATTAACAAATACTAAGTGAACTATTACTTACAGCAATTGTTCTCCTAAGAATTCACTCAGACATCTTCTAAATTTAATTAAAAACTTCATGCATCAGAGCTAACAGGTCATGAGCTAACATTCAGTCAGACAAATGAGTCTAAGGATGCTCAACTAAGAAAGAAAAACAGAGGTTTACAGTATTTTCCAAATATATGTTACATTGACTGCATTACCTTTCTGGCAAAGACCTCTCACAAGGAGTTGATGTAAAAGTCCTGATGAGGTAATCGTGCTTTAAATTTGGCTTGAGGATTTTAGGTTTTGCAGTCATTGTTGGAGAGTGCTTAGAAGCATTCCAAGGTATTTTTCCCTTTATATTTAATTATTTTTTCACATATCATTGCACTTAAAACTGTAATTTATTTACATAGTCCTAAATCTCCAAAGTGAATGGCAACACTTCTTTTAAGAAATTATGTTGAAAAATTTATGTTAGTTATTTGGCCTTGTAGGATTGCACAGAAAGATGGAAAATAGTTTTATTTCAGCATGTCTAGCTGAAATGGTTAGCTAGTGAAATGAAAGAACGGTAGTTTGTACATTTAACTCAAGAGCCATATTGCAAATGTAGCACACACGTTGGTCTCTTTCTTGCAATTTAGACCAGAGATTAATTTCTGCAAGATTTGTGTAAGAGAGGGGCAGTGATACTAACTGATTAATTTTGATTATGAAACAATTTTTGCTCTCTTTATAGGAAAGAATACTGCAAGTTTGTGATTTTTTGTTCTTAAAAATAAGGTCAGCATAGTCTTTGCAACAGTAATTAAAAATAACCTACTGTCATGAACCAAACATGGCTTTCTAAAGCCTGTAGCCTGGTTTGCTTGCAGGAATAGTTTATTGATCTGTTGTGGAGTAATTCAACAACGAAATTATCTTGAAATTTAAAACCAATATCTAGTAACAGATGATCCTGTGTATTGTAGCATGAGCTTATTACCACATTTTGTTATTAATTAATGCAATGAAAATCTCAAGTAAAATTTTTTTTCAAATTTCGTATTCTACAAGGCAGTGTTTGCAGGAGTACTGCTAAAGAGGATTCAATTCCCTAGATAACTGCCCTATGCAAATACTACAGTAATATTTTGAAGGAATTGTTTTAGGAAAATAGATTTTTCTTGCCAATCTTTTCTTCACAGTTATGCAGGTACTTATTTTTATGATATATCTTGGGGTTTCTTTTTCTATTGAACCTACATGTGGGAAGTATCGGATGATTTATATAATCCATACTTGAAATGACAGAACGTTTTACATTTAACTGCTGAGTTTGCAGAGGGATTTATCCATGTGGTATCATTCCTGCCTACTAAAGTGCATAATTAGAACTGCTGCTTCTGTTTCTTTTTCATATCTTTTTTCTTCCTTATTCCCTTTATACATTTATTAACTTTATCAATTTTAATTCTATTTCCTCTAAGTCAAAACTACTGGTGTATAGTCATCTGCTTTTTTTAATATGAGAATTTGTACACAATTCCTTTTTAATCACTATAAGAGACTTTATTTTTTAATAATTGTAGCAATTTTTTTTCTTTTTGATGGTTATTTCAAGAGTAGAAAAGAAATATGTGTTTACCATGTTGTAGAAATAATAAAGAACCAATGATAATTACTGGAGTCTGTAATCTTTTTCTTTTTGCTTTAGGCCTTAAAGAACACACCATACACCCATGCTGAGCCTTTCTATTTTCCCAGAGTCTCTGAAAACCTCTGCAAGACCTATCCATGCAGACCATTTTTTTTTCCAATTTTCTTTCTAAATACTTATTGCAAAACCATTTTTTTCCTTCCTGTTAGTCATTTACTAATCATAATACAAGAGGAGATTATTTGTGTGTATGAGATTTTTTCTGATCTGAGATGGAGTCACTGACTGGCATTTGCCATATTATTTTCCCGATATTTAGGAGGCAATCATGTCAGCAGAATTAACGTTCAAATCCTTTCACCTTTCTGGGTGAAATTCAGTCTTGTGCATGAAGTCTGACAAAACTTTATGTATTCAAGAGGATGAATAAAAAAAAAAGAGAAAATGAAATATTTTTTTTAGCTATTGTTCACCTTTATCACTGACGGCAGTTGTATGTTTAATAATTTTCAGAAGTGTCTAATCAATTAATGAATTAATAAACAACTCTTAAGCTATATCTTAAAGAATTTTTCTAGTAAAATGTATGGTACTTTATAAAAGAAACCATTAATGAGACAAAGCATGTAATCTCAAAACTTAATTTTGTTGTCCAAACTGTATACCATATTTCTGAAAAAAAAAAAAAAAAAGGAAAAAAAGAGGAAAGATTTTTGTGTAATAAACTGGGGCTTTAGTATAATTAAGTAGCAGTACTCTTTCTGTTTAAGAAAGAATATAATTACCAAATCAGGACAGTTTTATATTTTTATTTTAAATGGTTTAGGACTTCAGTCTTGAATAATGTGTAATGTGAAACTGTTCTAGAAAAAAAATGAAGCTCAGTCTTTTTTTCTGCAAATTTCCGCTATTATTTTTTCAGTTTCCAATGAAAGCACAGGTAGAAATTCCATTAGAATATAGTAGTGGCATGCTCATCCTTTTAGCTGCCAGAAAAAAAGCTGTTTGGAAAAGCACTGGTCAGATTTTGTGACTTGTAAAATAACTAATTTTAATTTTTAGTAGATTAATATAGTCAAATAAAGTTAATAAAATTCACTTTTGAGGATTCCTTATTCATCTAATATTTCATGGTCTCCAGGTTATTAATTAGCTTGTCCTTATAATATATTCACCCTCCTCCCCAAGCAAAACAAAACTCACAAACCCAATTTTTTCATTTTGCCTTGTGAACATTCCTGAATCAGTGCTGCTGCACAGTTCAGCTGAATCTCCTGGTAAAGGTGATTTTTCTCTCTCTAGTTGATTTTTCTTTAGAGTATGCTCCTTCTGCCTTCTGCTCTGAGGGCATATCTTCCAGAGAGTGAAAAGCCATGAGTAGCTGGAGGCAACAGGCTAGATCAAAAGTCTGTTTCTATCTATGGACAGACTTGTTTATTCTAACCAAAATAAGAGGTATCACTATTCGTAGTCCCATCTGTAAATGCTTCATCGTGGTAATAATTCAGCATGCGTGACAATTGCCAGCTGGGGTTAAACTAGAACAGCTTCTTTGCATGAATGATTGCAGAATAACAGGTCCCGTCTGAAAGAAAGCAAAAGTGTTGTGGTAGACTGGCATTATGAAAATGACAGCTACTTGGGGACCTAAATACAGGAATTTTCCATGCTCTGCACCTCAGCTTTAGGACTCATCTGTAGTTTGTAATTTTTGTAATATTGGCACATGCTGAAGCAGTATGATTTTCTGTGGAGAATGGTTTGAATCATCAGTGTCATTTTTTTTCATCACTTGGCCTTCTCCCAGAGATTTCCTATAAGTTTATCCTGTTTAGCTTGTTACAGCTGAAGAAATCCTACCCCGAGGATGTAATCATTGCAGGAATATAAGCTCTGAATGTGAGGCCTGTTCAGATACACCAGAGTATTTTTGATGAGTACCTAATACTACCACAGAAGAAAAGCATTCTGCTTACAATATCTTTATGTGACTGCAAAATATGTTCACTGGTGTTTACCTGAGATAAAATCTGAAAGTTCAGAATTTTATTACTACAGAGATAGAAGTGATAATCCCTTAATTATATTTAACTGAAAAGTCTCTTCTTCCTTTGTTGTGATATGATTTCTGACAAAGCAAGGTAGTAGACAGGCCCTGATAGTGCAAGTAGCTCATAAAAAATTATTATGTATTTTGAGTTGAGTAACACTCCTGAAGTATAAAGGATTTCTTTGTGGGTTATTTTAAGCAGGTGTTGAGTAGTATGCAAAGTCAAATTCCAAACTCATAAATATGGGAATTTTCTTAACAAAACATCGAGTTTTTTTCTTTTTAGCTAACCATTTTTTTTCCAATTGTCTTTAGAACCATTGGATACAAAAAGAAGTATGTGAAAGTTCCACATGGTCATATTTGGGTGGAAGGGGATCACCACGGACACAGCTTTGACAGCAATGCTTTTGGCCCCGTAAGTTAATTCTCTGTATGTCACTTTATACTTTGCAACTAAAAAGGTGTATATGTCTCTAGGGTCATTTGTGAAACACAGCAAGTAATAATTTTTTGGGATTGTAATTTTATTATTTTTTGGTAGTCACTAGATTTTATAAAGTATCTTGGTCAGTGGATATTGAGTTTGTTCTTAGCTATTATAAAAAGAATGAAGACTTCTTTTAATTCACCCCATGGAAAAAGAAGTGGTAGATATTTTAAATTTGGAAGGATGTACTGTAACAGTCTCCTGAGGGCGAGCCAGCTCCCTGTAGCTGACAGATGCTCCCTGAGGACATGTTGCCAGGGAATATGATTTGGAATGGTACCCTCCTGGGAGCTTGGTCTTGCTTTAGCACCAACGCTGGGATATAGAATTAGGAAACCGTAAGTGTGCTTACTGAGTGTTAACTAGTAAATTAGTCTGCAGAAAACAGTACAGATATTTCAAAACTTTCCTCAAAATAAATATTTGAATTTTCTTTGCATAGGATCATTTCTGTATTGAATGAAAAGAAAACATAATTTGCAAATCTGTTTCTTGACTGGTAAAAGTGTGCATCTCTTCATCAGGAAGACAGTAAATGCTTTCTCTGCACTCTAGTTTTGGTTTGGTTTTGTTTTTGTTACACTTTGTATAGATTCTTGTTCTTGTTTTAATTTAATCTAGAATGTAGGAGATAGTTGCATAAGCTGTGTATTCTGCTGGGGAAATACAAATCCTTTTAGCCCTATTCCACATATAGGTTTTTGACATGCCTTTAAGAAAGAGTATTCTTCTAATATTATTTTAAAAACCACCATTTGTCACAGGGAAGTTGTCAAGGCTGGATTTTTCTACCCTTATGCATTTCACATCTCTTTCATAAAGAAGTCACCCCATGGACTCGAATTAATAACAACAAGGACTTTATGAGTTTTTCTGGCTTCTGGAAGTTTAGCCCAATTATTAACTTGAAATAATTTGTTCTCAGGAAAAAATGCAAAATTGGTTTGGAATATGTGATATCGATGCCACTCTTGGTTTGTCTCACTTATTTTTCACCTGGATTTCTTGCTGTTTTTCATTATTATTTTCCTGCTACTATTTTCTAAGATTTCTAACATCTAGCTTTGGAGGTTTCTTCCTGCAGGATCTAATTCAGTCTATACTGCAAAGATATCTCTTTCCTCCCTTTTCTCTGTCACTCTTTGTTCCCAAGATAAATCTTAGCCATAAAGCCACTAGTCTTCTTTTTACTTACAAATACATTGCGAATGTAGACTCAGGGCATAAAGAAACTTTAGCAGTTGGGCATTGGTTTCAGATTTGCAGCAGCTCACACAGAAATTCTTACAAGGTAAAATCCTCAAGGTAGGCACCATGCAGTTTTCATGCAAGCTAGCATGTTGGGCTAAATCTAAATACCCTCAGATTTTGACTTAATTCACAGCTGTTTATAAATATTAGTAAACCGCTTTCACTAGGTTCTGACATCACATTAGTTATCAGTTATCAGATAGTATGTCACTTTTCCTACAGCAATGGCACCATTTGAGAGTTGGTAGTTCAGTTTTTGACAGTGAATTCTTTATCTTTCTGCAGGAAAAATGACCTTTGTATTGCTTTGATGAATACATTGTTGGCAAGTCAGCTGTAAATAGGTATTTTCCTCTGAAATTAAATTAGAACAACAATCATTGAATGCAGGCAGAAGGGGCAGAAGAGATCACAGGGATGGAAACTAGCTTCAAACAATGAAATACTGAAATTTTTCAACTGTAGAAGAAAATGGGAAGTGTATCTAGAAGGCCATACTCTAGGTTCTTTTCAGTTCTGCACATGTAGGATTTCAGGTTACTGGGACGTTTTCTACCCTTCTGTGTGCTTTACTCTGCAGATCACTTGCACAAGTGAATTATAATATTAAAATCACTCTCTTCAAGCCATTCAGAAGGTATACTCTTAACAAATTTTTCTCTCTTAAGACTGAAGCAGTCATAAGGAACAGACAGCACAATGGTAAGGTGTGGACATGTTTTTCTCACTTTGTTAGTATACAGATCACTTAAGAGATTAGGGTAAACATTCTCTGTGTCACAATTCTGACTTTTAAAACTAGTTATGTTTTCTATCATCAGAAAATTCACTATGATTAATCGATGTCAAAGGATGATGTAGGGTATGATTTTTTCAATTTTCATATGATCTTATAGTAGAAAGATATTTATAGACATTTATAGTGTAAACTCAGTAATGTTTTGTAGATGAACTTAATGAGTTACATGGGGCATAAAAGGAAATTATGGAAAACCAGACTGAGAACAGATGTTAGAATAATTTTTATTCTTGAAGAATAACAATATGCGTAATGGTCTTATTGGTTAGGTTGGTAAAACAAAAACCCTGATACCAATCAATTTCAAAGGTGCAATTAGATACACCTTTGGAGAGATATGAATTTCTAGACTGTAAAACCTGGGCAGATTAAATTATCTTTATTTAGTTCATAAACATTTCATAAAAAAAATTCTATCATGTTGTGTTATTGCATGGGTTTATAGGACTAAAATTAGATTTTTAAGGAATAGACATATATTTTCCTGAAATGTGTAAATAAAATGAAAATGTTTCAACTAAGATTTTTAAAGGTTTAATATTTCCTTTCTGCTTAGTCAAGTCTTTGAATGAAATTAATACTTGAACTGATATTACAAAAATAACAAGACATCTATGGGTAGTGCTAAATTAGAAATGCTATTAACTCTCTATGTGATCAAAACTTAAATATCAATTACCTTTCCAGAGTATCAGTCTAAATTAATTAGTTCATGGTTATTGTACATTGTCTTTTTTTAAAAAATGCCTTGTATAATACTGAATGGCAACTGTTATATAATACTATCTGATGTGTTTCAGGTTTGAAAATATTTCAGCCATTCATAATACTGAAAATAGCTGTTTTGAATAAAAGCCAATAAATACTCAGAGAACTTTCATATTTTTGCAGTCATTTAAGGGAATAAAAGAAGTACATCCTTCTGGATTTTTTTTTCTATTACATGGACTAGAATAGAGATTTCTATTGAATTGACTGTTGCTGTTTTTAAATTCGGAATGAAGTGATGCTTTTATGATATTAGCTTAGCATTCCTTATTTGGCATACTACGAGAATGTGATAATGAATAGCTTATATAATTCTGATAACTCTTCTAAAGTTTCTTCTTTTGTTTTCAGTTCAGGTAATTTTCCTGTTTTGGTGGGCCTTTTTGCTATGAAATTGTAGTTTAAGAGCATAGGAAATATAAAATTAATGTTCATGGCAATGTTTTTGTTTTCTTAGATCAGAAATGCAGGAGACATTATAAGTAATTGGTGAAGTTTAAAACTCTGCTGCTTCAAATTTCTTACAGATTTTAGAGGATTAACTTTATGCCAGATCAGATACTGTCTTTGCTGTCACAGTCAGTATAATACCAGCATAAAAGTAAAGTCATAGCTTATATTCTGTGTCCAATATTCTGGCTAAATCAAGGGAAAGTCATTATAAACTGTACTTTACTTGCATTTAATGTTTAAAGCTGTCATCCAGCAGGGTGCAGAGATGGTTTTGCGACCAACATGTGAGGATCTAAGAAACAGTTATTAATAATTGTATACAGTAACTGATATATTCCTGGATGTACACACATGCAGTGAAAAGCACCCTATAAAGTAAAACAGACAAGGCCAATTTTATCTTACGGATATTTCTTTGGTAACTATAATACTCTAATTAGTACATATATATGTTTCCAAATGCCTTCAAGCTGGGGATATGAACGAGCTTTATAAAACAAGGGCTTGAAGTCAATGGCAGTCCTTGGGCTGTTTTGTAAAAGACCTGAACAAAAGCTCATTAAAGTCAAGGAGAGATTTCTATTGGTTTTAATGGCTTCAGATAAGGCTCTTTAAGAGTTAAGCTTACACTATCCAGTGTAAGGGCAAAAAAGGCAATTATCCTCCTTATCTTCCTGGGGAACACAAGTAGGTTGAGTATCTTGTCAAAAAAGTATTTTTGGCTCAGCCAGGTCCCTATCCTAGTCCTTTTATTAAAAATATGCCTATTTTTAATGTGTTTACTTACAAAACTAAATCCCATTGAACCTGAGCCTAGCTTTTTTGTTTACATGACTTTTACATTCATGAGCTTCAAACAGTAAATTGCTTGTAGCCAGCATTACTGTAGAGGCCTTTTTTATGTTTGTCTATATAAGGAATTCTGGACTGTAAATTCATGTAACAAAATATCTGAAAAACATTTCTGTCCACTTAATCATGTTTTCTTTCAGCACCACAAACCTGTAGACTGTGGCTACAAAACTCTATAAACTAGGATGACAATGAAAATAACTGAGTGTGCTGGATTTGGTGGTTATTTTAATTTGCTTTTCAGAGGCTCTCATCATCTCTTTTAGCCATAAGATAGAAATGCTTTAACTGTTAACCCTCAATGAGCAAATTCAATTAATAATAGTATTAGCATGTAGCCTGTTATAATTATTTTTTTAGACCGATCTAGTATTTCTCTCTGTAACTACTGTTAGTGAATACTAGTTGCAGTAGTCAAAACTAGAAAATATGAATAGTTCATTAGGCAGTAATTTAAACTGAAATATGGTACTTCTAGTGAAGTGCAGTGCTGACTGCTGGTAAAGGAAACATTTGAACTATGAGGTCTGCACCTTGTGAGAGTAGCTCTGCTTCATATGCTCTGCTGTCTTCTAAGGGATGCTCAGAGGACAGTTGCAGGAAGAAGTGGATCTCTTTTTGTGGTTCTCAATTACTTACACAACAGCAAACAAAGAATGCCACATGTCCTAAAAGCACACATCATCTTGGTGATGATCTTGCCATCACTTTGGTGATGATCTTGCCATCAGCTTTCATATATGAGCTATAAACTGGTGCAAGAATTACATATCTCCCTGAAATGGAGCAGCCTCTAAGGCAAAAGGTGGGAAGACTTAACAGCTCACAGCAGTGTGCTGAAGAGCACCACATTAAATTGCACCCTAAGGTAGGGCACACCTCCCACAGAGAATTCTGCCAGGCCTCAAATATACCTGCTGCCCCCGTTTGTGTCCCCATGCTCCAACCAACCTTTTGAAGAGGCTTGAGATAAATAATTTCAATAGCAGGGTCCCACCAAACCCATTTTTCTTGGTTTACACCAAAGTCAAGAGGAGATAGTCAAACGTGGCAATAAAAAAGTGTGATTTTAGCAAGAAAACACTTATCTGTACTTACACTCCTAAAGTTAATGTAGGTGAGGAAAATGGTGATGACAAAGTAATCAGTGAAGGTTGGGAATGACCTACTGGGGACTTGTCTGCAGCAATTTGCTAGCTGATGTTGCAGATTCTTCTGTTTTCTTTTTGCTACCACTGCCACCAGTACTTGCACCTTCACTCCCCTGTATAAATGTAATCTTGGAGAGTAGCATGACTCTTGTGGGATCAGAAACATTTCTACTTTTGGGTATTAAAGAAGAAATTAAGCTGTATTTAAACAGGATGTGTAATGCAAATATGCACCCAATGCCATTCCATAATATTTATCTCTGGCCACTGGCAAAAATAAAATAGGTAAAATTGTTTACAATCAGAAAAAAGACTTTGCATATGGAGCATGAAGTTACCAGTAGTAAATAGCATGCATGCACAGCTTGAACTTGTAAAAATCTATGATGAATAAAATGGATAGGACATTATGTGTTATGACTGATGATAAATAAGCCTCGAAGGGTAAATATGCTTGTCCCTTTTGAGAGAATATTATATGTGAGATGCAAATTGGGATGGTGGCTTTTCTATGGAGAATGACAATTCACTCCAGAAGTTGCTGAAGGGGAGTCTTGATAATAAGATTGTTTGGCCTGAATGTCCATTAAATTATCCTGACTAACTGAATTTGCAGTATAGGAAACAAAAAGTCCCCTATAGCTGTCCTAATTCTTTTGAAAAGTAAAATATTTAGCCTGACTCTAGTCTAAACCAATGCATAAAAATTAATCTTTCAAACAGCCTGGCTATCACCATGTGACTAAAAGCTCTCAGTTAAGGCTACTCTATTTCTTGGCAATGGAATGTTAGCTTTTTGTCTTAGTTATGTTAAATATTAAACATTTAAGGCATTCTAGCTAATTTTCTCTGTTACTGTACTTGTAAGTGTAACTTATTTAGCATTGATAAAGCTTCATTCATTCTGCTCATGGAACTGGTTTTATGTAATATATTCAAGCACAATGAATTAATAATGCAAATATTTAGTATTTCTGAATGCACGTCCCTTTAAAGAATTTTTCAGCCACATTGGAAAGAATGGTAGTCTGAGCATTCTATACCTATTCTTGACATCATTTATATTGAAATAAACTAGGAAAAAAATGTTGAAACAGTGTTAGATCGATTTAATGAAAGATTACAAGAGGTCAGAGAGCTGTCAAATTCATGCAATCATTTTTAATTCATTTGAACAGCTCTGGATTCAAATATAATCAGTTCCTGAACCCTGTGTACCCTTTCATCAGTTTCCTTACAATTCTATTTCTCTCAAGTTACAGCTTGAAATACCCTTATATTTGATAATCACAGCAGAATTTTTAGCATTACATTATCTATATAGAATCAAATAAATTAATTGTTTTGATGGAAATGAGGCACAAAGGAATCTTTGCTGACTTCTTTAATTTTGATTTAATTCCATAATTTAATTCTAAAATTCTGGTTTAATTCTATAGGGAATTTTGATTCATGCTGGCGTTCATATTAAGATTTGCCAGGACATCATTTAAAAATCCATTTAATATATTTATTTCTTTATATTCTTACTTCCTTGGACATGGATTATTGTCAAAGCTCATTCACTGATTACTAAAATAAATTTCTAAATGTTACTCTGCAGAATTATAGGAAATTATTATCTACCTGATTCCATTTTTGGATAAGATAAATGCTTTGTTGTAATAAGTGCTCACCTCATTAAACATCACCATCCTAAGAAAAGACTATTTTACTGTAGCACCTTGTTTACTTGACTGCACATCATATAGGGAGGTTAAAAATGTGTATTTATATGACAATGAATGTGCAAACCAATGCATATTTATTATATATGTTTATATAAACATAATATGTTTATTTAATTTAGGAGCAAAACATTTTTGAAACATGATGAGTAACATTAATAGAAATACCAATACTTCTATAAATTATTTGAGGGAAGTGATTTTTTCCATCTACTTGAGGCATGTGCAGTCAAGAGTATTGTGCTTTGGAGATTCCCTGCGCAAGAGTTGCCATAATGTAAGGAAATGAGCCCCAAGAAAGGCTTCTATGATGGAACTGTAGCACACAATGCAGAGTTCCAAGAAGAGGGCTTGTTCAGCCTTGAGCAGGGAAAGCTGCAAGGAGAGCTCACAGATGGCAGGGCCAGATTCTTCTCAGAGATGCAGAGTTGTAGGACAAGAGACAACAGGCAGAGCAATGGAAATTCTGCATATATATTGGAGTACTTAGATTTATATATTTTCATTGTGAGGAAGATATGCCTTGATTACTGAGAAAGTTTGGAAGATCTCTGTTCTTAGAGATAGTAAAAAATCTGACTGGACAAAACCCTAAGCAACCTAAGATGGCCCTGCTCCAAGTAGGAGGTTGGACAAGATGACCTCCAGATGTCCTTCCCTACCTAGATGTTTCTGTATGTATAAGAAAACAATTTTTATTTCATCAGTAAACTGTTCTATTTAGGACTGTACAGGGCAGTAAACGAACAAAAGTTATGTGTTAACACTGATGGAACCACATTTATCAAGAGCAGGAAAATGGTAGTTTTATTTTCTATGGTAATAATTTTCTATTGCTGCAGTCTCTCAGAGGATTATCAAGGGCATCTGATTGCATTTCAGATTGTGCAAATGTTTGTTGCAAACCTTTATTTTTATTCCCTCTGTTCTAAAAGGAATAGTGTTGAAAATGTGCTAGGTAGTATGAATTTTCCTAACTTGGCCAAGTTTAAAATTCAACCTGAACAGAGAAGAAAAGTTTTCCCTGAAACTCATATTATTATATTAGCAACATATACTTCTTTTTTTT
>VXAY01004477.1:33146-80407 GCA_013399855.1 Oxyruncus cristatus
TTTTTTTTTTTTTTTTTAAAGCAGTACTTCAAACTTTATAGGTGTGTTATGGAGAAAATAGAAATATGTAATTTGAGCTAGATCACTAGGATCCTGATCTCGCAAACATCTGTAAATATATAGTTTTACATCTCCAAGTTCTTCTTAATAAAGTCAAGGGATGCATGATTCAGACTGCTTCTTCTGTTTATGTTGTTTCTTTTCTCTTTCCCTTGCTTTGAAAGACTTAATGAATAAAACACTCCAGTTTAAACTGAATCATTTTTCTAATTCTGATGATGACAGCTATTTCAGTAATATATTAAATTTTTAAATAGTCATAACTTTTGCTATTAAATAATTAAATTCATGATTGTTACACAAACACATCAAAGCATTTTCCAAACTGTATGGGTTTTTTAAAAAGCAATTACGGTCATAATGAACAATTTTTTTTTTTTTTAAGAATTCAAGCTATAAAAGTATAGATACAGTTTTCTAATGAACATAATCATATTCTTGCCAGATAAACTTTCAGATTGATAGCAGAATTTTAAAGTTATTTGTTTTCCCTCTCTCTGCAGGAGAGACAAGTAAGGATAATTCTTGAGAGATAATTCCCATAGAATGTTACATTTGGTGAGAGGAAGAATGCCTACTAACAGAGGAATAAATATGTTTGCAAAACAAATCGTAAAATATATTTCTCTTCCCTTGATTGTTAATTGAGATAATGTTAATTAAAGTTGGATATAGTTATTTCAATTTAATTGCTCTGAGGATTTGGGCACTGCAGATTAGCTTTTATTAGGGTTTTAAATTTTATGGAGGTTTCAATTAAGAGCTACTGTGAGTCAGTGTCAGATTCAGGAACCAGCACAGTTTTAATTCTCCTCTTGTCAACTTTGAGATTTAGAAAAGAGTTGTATATAACAGGAAAATCGGTATTAGTAGCAACATGAAGTAGCAATAACTCCATGGTACTTCCTATGCTTCCTCTTCCACTTATGCACCATTTATGCAGCTATAATATATGTCCTGATGGAATTACTGAAAATATGTTCAATTGCATTTGATGTAGAATAGAAATCTCCCATCAGGTGACCTATAGCTTTCTGTGGTCGTAAGGACAAGTCCCATGTAATCCTTGGTACATAACAAAACAAAACTTGGTACATGCCTGCAAGCTGCCAGATCTGTAACTCAATATCACATTTTCTAATTGCAAAATTGCATTTTTCCCCCTGGGCATCTATCCCAATGTGATTTTAACGAATACTGTTCTGAAATATATATGTATTTGAGCTTATACAATGCTGTCTCTTTGTCCTTGCAATGTAGCTTCTTGAAGCTGAGAGATCAGATTACAAGATTTAGATGTTAATTTGTAAGCCTAATATTTGTGAGATATCACTTGTTGAAATGAGGGAAGAAGGAAACAAAGGTAGTAGTTAACATGACATAATAATAAGATCTGATATTTCTTTCCTACCAAAGACATAAATCTGAAGATGACGAACAATTTGCACTTTACAGCATGGATCATGGATCAATAATTGATCAATAATCAGCAAGAATGAGGAAGAAAGAAAGGAAAGAGAAATCTTCTATTCCACAAAATAATACTACCACTTCTGGTGGTAGTAATGGAATTTTAATAACAAAAATATTTGCAGCATCAGTCAAAGTAATAAGAAACAAAAAAAGTCTTTAAGTATTCTGTGATGGTAAAATGAGTTATCAGGTATTTGCTGAAAGAGTCACTCCATTGTGTTTCTTAACAGCATAGATAATGGTCCCCACAATAACTACTATACAGCCATTGGATTGATGTATTTGGAGTGGTACCTATGCAATATTGCACACTTAAATCTTATTAAAAACTTTAGTCAATGTTGACAGAGTTATTATTTGTAGAATATAGCTTTGATTTGGTACACAACTGAGTTAGGGAAGCGAAGAGCAACAAACCTTCCCAATTTTACTTTTGGATCCTATTAGCAGGACTCAGGTTTTTTGTGGTTTAGCCAGTCAGAAATTTTAAAGCCAAAAGCTCAGCTTCCTTCCGCTAAAAATACACAAAAGAAATAACAGAAAATTTAGAAATCCTATCTTTCTAGTAGTTTAATATTTTAAATTCTGTATTATGCCCAATCATATTCACATATTTTCATACTATGCAAATTATAAATCAGGTTTAATTTGCAACCTAGGATCTGTATAATTTAGATGCCAAAATAACAGACTCTGGACTACTCTATAACAGATGTGAAACTGGTATCCAACATCGAATTTTGGCCATATACATGCTATGTCTAATGAAAGCCAGGGGAAGCCTATGACCAAAACAAGGTGTAATACACTGAAAAAGGAGAGGGATCAGAAGAAGTAACTACCTACAAATTCTCCATGACTGCTCCTTGGCAGGTTATGGCTCCACCTATTGCAGTTACTACCTTCACATCTTGGGTCTTTGGCAGGTAGGAAGAGCAAACCAGATGAAGTTTTTTACAATTTTAGTGATTAGATGGAGGCATTCCAGGATCCTTTTTTTTTCAAAAGACTTTTATAATTCTGTCACAATCATGAGACACGAATTGAAATTTGTTCTTCAAAATGTTGCTGATGTAAGTTTCCACACATAGGATAAGCTGGAAATACCTGTGTTACTCTTCCAGACTGACTAGTACAAAATATGAGCATGCACTTTGGAATGAAAGCACACATGCTCCCCCAAAGGTTCTTGATATTGCTGCAGCTGCTGTGTTCTCTGTATCCTCAAGCTGCAAAGAGATATATCACTCCCCTTTGACAAGCTCAATATATTGTTTTCACTTGGATATGTATTGTTTTCTGGTAAGTTCTGTAACACAGGGCTTGGGAAAATGTTTCGTATTCATGAGATCTGTACTCAAATATGCTGTTAAGCTGTATGCATTTTCAGCTGTTATGTATTATCAGAGTCATTTTGGAGTCCCTCACAGTTTTATTTGTATCAATGAAAGCACAAGGTAACAACTTGAAACATTCCTTAGTTAATATAAGATCTGATTAGTTAGTGAATGGAGCCATGTAGAGAGTGAGTCTAATCTTCCCAGTTATCAAAACGTTTGCAATGTCAGAGTGAGTTCTTGTTCACATCAATTTTTAAAGTATACATTGTATTTTCAATTAAAGAGTTTAATAGTATTACATAGTAATTAACTGTTAAATGCAAATATTAAGACTGAGCAAGAAAAAATGCTAACGAAGAGCACAGTCTTCATGCTTATATTTAATGACATGAGTTAGGAAGAAATGTCTTTTATTCACTTTGTGTCCCATTCAGCAGTGTGTTACATCTTTCTATATTAGCATCTACTGTTAGCTTCTCAGAGAATTTTTCCTGTAAATTTTTCATAAATATTTTTCTGATGTCACAGTATCTCAGTTACAAGAAGCAGCAGTGATAAATGCATTTGTTTAAAATCTACAGTTCTTTCTTTCCTTATACTACTGAGTGATTGGAACTTCTGCTGTTGTTGAAGTCAGCAACACTCTTAGCCTGAGTAGTTGCACACATACCAAGTGCAAACCAGGTATGTTTGTACCATGGAAACTGGGTCAAGAAACGGATTTTAGTACACAAGTTAGAAACTTCTGTATTTCTCTAACCAGAAGCAAACTTAGCTTTAAAGCAGCCTTATGGCTATGATGCTTGAAGTCTACTCAGAGTTAAGATTACTGTCCTCCTAATCTCTTTAATATTCCAGCAAGATTTCCAAAATCTTTTGCCCTACTGCATTAATTTAAAGCTCCATATTTATTATTTTTTCAGAGAGGGAGAGGATTACAGCTACTGCCTTAGATCTAGTATAAATCCAGCTACCACAAGTCCAAGAGCAGTAGGGCTGCAAGTACATGTAGGCTATGTGGTGCTGGTTTTATTTGCTCTGGACTCCTGTGGCCACCCCTCCCCAGGCTGGCCTTCAGGTCTCCCAGCCATTAGGGATTTGGGGGGTGTGGTGTTGGGCAGTGCTCCCGGTGTGCCAGTGACTGACAGCTGCACTAAAAGCTCCTAAGGAGGCAGAGTATGGGCAGACAAAGCACCATTTCATCTTGGCAGAACCTGATCTGCCCCTCCTCACCCCCCCGAGTTGTTTCAAGCCAGTAATAGCTTTAATAACTTTTTTCCTGTTCCTCACAGCATCTCACATAATAGTAGAAGCAAAACCTTGCATTTCTATTATAGCAGTCATCTTGTGTTTGAACCATATTATTAAAAAATAAAATAATAAAGATACAGTCTTGATCATTTAAATTTGCATTTACATGCAGTTATGGTTTGTATGGAGGGCCTTCTTTCAAATCTGTGTTTCAGTTTGCAGTTTTAGGAAGTCATGCACTCAAAAAGAAGAAATTATAATGGGATATCTATCTTCCTTGGTTTGCTTTCAAAGTTCTCTCCTGGCACATTTTACACAAATCAATTTGACAGTAAGAAAAACTAAAAAGGTATTTGGATTACTTCAGCAATAAACTAGCAACAGAACAATGTCATTTCAATTTATCACTTGTCTTTAAGTGTGTGAAATCTTAGTTCTTCATCACATTTAATAGATTGCTTATATATAGAAAAAAGTTGCAGACTTCACAGAGAGGAAAAAAAATTGTCAACTGCCAGCTGAGCCTTCACATTCTCCCTGACTTGCAAATTTTTTTTTGGTGAATCTCACAGTACCTGAAGTAGAACAGCATAGTAACCTTAGTTTTACCCCTGTTACTCTGTCTCAAGTTATTAGGGTTTTATCCATCAAAAAGAGCTCTGACCCAAACAGCACACTGGGGCTTTGAAATTATAACCTGAAAGGCAAATCGTGTGAAACCAAACTTAACTTCTACAGCTAGCTTTTACCCTACTAACTTAAATATGTGATTCTTGGTACACTGAAGAAATCTACTGTATTCCCAGAGTTACACAGAAAAAGAATGCATCCACTTACCTTATTCAATGAGGTTTGCACAAAGATTTTGAAAACAAAAGGAAACTATTTTAAATGCATAAAAAATAATTTTTAAAAATGGAACTTTGAGGATTTTCCTGGGAAAAGTTCTACAGAAACAGAAAAGCTGAGGTAGGCTAGACAGATGATATGTTATAAAGTAATTGTTAAACAAATAGCAAATATTCATTTAGTGCTGTTACCTCCAGGTAGGTCCAGTTATAATGTATCTCTTGTTAGTAAGGTCAGAAACATATAAATACAGTTTCTTCTAATATTGCAAATCTGAAGTTTTACCTTTCTTGTCAAAATATCTGAGGTCAGAGCAGACATTTTTTTCAGAATCCAAGATTTAAAGTGAGTGATTGATCTATTGAAAATCTGACTTGATTTATTATGCATAATTAAAGAACTAGCACACTTAATCTAAAAAACCCTAGTGAATAAATTCTTTCAACTCAGTGATAAATATCTATGTCAAATGAATGTTCTAAAAACGATGGTATAAATCTGTATTTCAAATTAGATTCCTTTTTTACAATAGGACTTAATAATATGCTACCTTCTGTAGCACGTTTCATTATTGACCATTATGATCTTGTCCTCTTGATTGTGTCTTGTGCAGTAACCAAGAATAATGATACAAATCTAGCAGTAGTATTTCACCTTTATGCTGAACAAAGTATTGATACATTGGATACAAATGAGGTTTGGTTATTCTTAAAAGGCTTTTTCCTTGTCAGAACAGATAGATACTTTTTTTCTGAGTAGAAAACTAGGGAGAAATAGTCCTGTTTACCAGAACTAGAGATAGTAGCAGATACCAGTGATATCTGGAAAAGATTCAGTTATCTTGGTAATAAAAACGTTAAGTTTATTCTTCTTTCAGGATTCCACTTAACAGCCTTTATTCTTAGCTCTCTAGAGAAAGTCCCAACTGACATTTAAATGCATGTATTTTTAAATGAGATTCATAAGGGACTAAATCTATCAGTTTCCTATGGAAAAAAAAATAGAGAGATGCTTTTTATAGGTTTTGAAATAAAAAAAATAAAATATGTCTTTAAAATGGAATGATTCCAGCTTTCTGGACCCTAATTTTAATTTTTCATAGAATAAGTGTTACATAGCATTAATGACAGGAAGGTGTAGATTTCACATCTTTCTGTAACCAAAGGAAAACTCAACATTTGTTTCCCATTAAATTTGGAACAGGATAAAATATGCCTCATGTTTTCATCATCTTTAAATTTCATTAAATTGCAAATTAAGCTCCAGTATTAAGTGGGCTTTCAGTGACAGTGTACTAGTAACATTAAACAATCTTTAGAGAATTTCGCATTAATTTTTCTTTCCTATATAAAGATACCTTCCACTTTTAAAAATAATTATATATGTCTGTTGAGGTCTGGGACATTTGCAATAGCTTTATTACCTAAGTCAGGAGAAAAAAAAACCCAACAAACTTTTTGTAAGCTGGAATGTGTTTATTTTGTGCCTGGTTTGTAGACCTATATGTTGAAGTATTAAAAACTTGGGAAAAATCTTGTCCCTCTGGGAGTTTTGCCAGAGATTAGTGAGGTCAGGACTCCAGCATGCAGCAGGTTTTTCCTACTAATGCTGTGCTGCAGATTTATGGCACCGCAGACTGTCCCCAGCGAGGGATGGCACAAAGCTCTCCCTGCTGTGCCTTCCTCCAGCCCCTGCCATGCTCCATCTGCCCAGGGCTGGCACAGTCTGCGGAGAAAGAGATCATATTTTTGTCACACAAGCATGGACCAGAAGAATCTTGTTCCTGTTTCATATTTAAAGATTTCTTCTGTCATTCTGTTGTTGATTTGTGGCAGATAAATGCTGAATACATAGATGAAGAGATAATCTTTGCCTTTGTATAGTAAGAACCTGTCCTTTAAACTTCCAGAGTTGGAGGTAGCACTTTACCAGTGAGGAACATCTCCCAGTACCTAGGGCTAATTCTAAAATTCATTATTGATCTCATGTTTTTACAGTAAGAAAAAGGATTGTGTACCACAAGTGGAATACTTTCCTTCCAGTTGTGTATGTAACAAACGTTTGTAGTTTCTGAACTGTTCATTGTAATTCGCAGCTAAAAATGAAAACAGATAGCAAACTGCAAATACATTTGCAATTGGTTTAGTTGATGATAGGTACAATTTGAAGCATGAAACAGTAAACTGAAAAGTCTCTTGGGATCCTGGGTGACTAACTATAAATACAGTTAGTGTGGCACTACTAATCCAGTTATATAAAGGGGAAAAACAATTGCTAATGGTAACAACTTTTATTAGGCTACCTGAATTAACTCACAGAAAGCCTCCTAGGATAAATGCTTTTAATTTTTTTGTCCTTTTTTTTTAATTTTAATATCTTGATTTGTCATTATTAAAAAAAATCTATTATAATTTTTTGTTATATATTTTTGTTATATTTTTACTCCTAATTCGGTCCTATCAGTATACACTTCTTCACACTTAGTCACAGACTGAGGTAAGGCTTACATAATTGTTTGGTGTTAAGTACAAAAATGTCTTTCAGGCCATGTGAAATTTCATCTAGTTTGATGTATTACTCATCTTAAACTTCTCCTTTTTTTATTTTTTTTTTTTCTAAATAAGCTGAATGAATACTCATGGCCACATTTTTTCCTGATCATCTGAGCAACCCTAGATACATTTGAAAGGATTTACTCTCATGATGGGTCTCCTGAAAGGCATTTCATCTGTCATGCAGCAGCCTTTGTTAGTTCACAGCAGAAGACACTGTAGATTTCTGTTTACATGGATAAAATAGAGAAGAGTTTGCTTTTCTATTATACCTTCTCTATTTCAAGGTATTTCAAAGCACTTGAAAAAACATCCTGACTGAGTTCAATGCTACTACAGTGTGTGAGTAGTCAGCTGCAGCAACCCTTCAGGGCTGCATATTTAGTAACAGTATAAAGCCAGACATTTCAGATAGTATGATAGAAGGTATGTTGAAAGGATTGTGAAAATGCGTGCAAGGGATTTCACAGTGGGAAAACAAGCAAACTGACAAAACCATCAAAAACTATGTGACAGGCATAGCATGTTTTAAAACATTTTCCTCATATATAAAAGATGTAAAAGATTATATGATTGCAAGATGTTTCATGCTGAAGATATTTTCTTGTTTAAAGAATCCCTGCTCTGTGAACTGAGTTCATATAAAACTTTCAAGATCACCAAAAATATAAAACTAGCATCATGTTGTGCTCTTAGCCATTTCTGCAGAGAAGACAAAGAAGAAAAACACTGCAGATACTGAATTATTTTTCATTACTAAATGTAGCAATTCCCATATGCTTTAGAGAGTATAAACTCTCTATAAACTCTCTATAAACTCCATATAGATTTGGCATTACTAATGTGTGTTCTTTACTTTTTTGTGGAGCTGAAACTTGACAACTGTCAAATTTTCACCTTTCCTCCACATTAATTTTGCAGTATATATATGGGTGTGTATATATATATATATATATATAATGATTTCCCTCTTTGTTGTTTTGACACATTTGTTGAATTCCTAGTGGTTCACTTTCAAGTGCAGGCTGATAGACTGTCCCAAGGCAAGCACTGTGGTCAGCAGTACATACTACATTCTCATAGCAGGGGGGAAATACTGATAAACTAAAAATGCTGGAGAAGGTCTTACCAAAAGCTCAAAATATGCTATTTAAAAAAATACTGTGCAAAAAGATTTTATAAATAATAGAGAGGTAAGGTAAGGTGTGCATTTAAATCTGTAATTGTAAAAAGACTTATTAAAGGGTCTAACCTTCAGTGATGCTGCATATATGATTCTTTCCATTCATGAATCTTCCAAAGTAACTTATGACATTTACTGAAGTCTGGTGAACTTTGAACCTAAGACTCACTCTTGAGACCTGCATTTATTAAAAAAAAAAACTAAACCACTTTTTACTTTTCTCCCCCATGTTTTATTTCCTTCCTTTCACTTTTTTCTCCCCTCCTTTTTTTCCAGTAACAAAAGAAAATACATTTACTGTGAACTTCATGCATTGCTGAAATGGAAGCACAGACAGTTTTTACTTCCGTATCTTTAACCACAGAAAGAAAGGGAGTTCAGTTGTCTGTCTCTTGAGGAACACTTCTTATTCTTCCAAATGGATGTAGCAGTTCTCAGACCTTGAGATTAGGTATTCACTTTGGGCTGTAAGAAGTTTGGGGGTCTTTTGGACTAACTTTCAAATACTGCCTATGGTTCTCAGTTTATTCCACTATATTCTGTCTGAAGGATCTTTTTTTTTTTTTTTTTTGGCTTTACATCATGACTTTACATTACAGATATTTATACTACTTTTTAATTTCCCCTTTATTCTATCACTTGCATTTGACTCCCCGAGTATTTTATTCTCCAATGTGAGTCAGTCAGTGAGATATTCAGAACAGAGAGTGTGTGTTCATACATCTGCTAAAGCTTCAAACACCTTAGGCACTCTGTAGGAATAAGGAAAATATATTTTCTAAAATGATGAAACATGACATTAATATAGAAAATGTCACTCACTCGTTATATTTTGTCAGGTAAATATTATTTGCCATGGCAGAGTTCAATGCTTAATAATACATTGTTCTTGTCAGTACTGTTTAAAGTGCACATGATTCATACTAAACCTTTATCTTAGCTGATAGTGAAAGTAGGTACTTATCATGTTCTTAACCCAAATCTCAGTTCAGGAGTTTAATACATTTCCATATTTCCTGCAATAAAAAAGAATATTTTGCCTTTTCCAGAGATTTATTTATAGAAATAGTATAGAAGACGTTTATGCTGCCAGTGCTGCAGTTTTACAAGATCTACTGAAACAGTATTTAACAATGCACAGTATGATAATGCAGGATTTGCATATAATGGAAAATGTTTTCTATTGAAATTCAATTTAGAATTAAAGTATGTTTCTTAGGAGAATGAAAATAGGACAGGCTATGTTGCTTGGTAAAAATATTAGGAAGCTTTGCAAAAAAAATCTGTTATTGGAAGATATGTAGTCAAAACATTTTAGTAAAATACCAAATTTCCAAATTTTTCTTTTTATCTTCTAAAAGTTTTAGAAGAATTATCTTATAAAAGTGTTTTAAGTTTTATTGCACTATTGTTAATTTACATCTAGTTATCTATAAATATCAGATTAAGAATGTTTTAATAGAAAAGACATTTCATCTTAGAACTGTGTGTGAATACCTTTGGAGATTTTTTTGAGATTTGTCCAAACTCAAATTTGCAAAAGTTTGCAGATAACCAATTTTGACCTTACCTGCAATTTAATCGTATTTGGTCTTCCTTCCTTATCTTGCTCCCAAAGGAGGGATTCCATCGTGCTTGTCTTTTTTTTTTTTGATTTTGCCATTCATCTTCCTTGTGTATTCAGCAGGTTGCCTATTTGCAGTCCTTTGCTCTCATTTTATTCTGCACAGCATCACTTGGGTATCTCCTACATCCGATGTCCACTGTTTGCACCTTTGGTAGTCATGTTGCCATTCATTAGGAGCAATTTGTCAGTTTTTACTTTGAGTGCAGCCAAAATGGAGACATATGCATTAATCCTGCCCTAACTACGCTTAGGATTTCTCAGTAATTTTTAAGTGCTCTTCATTTCTCTACTGTATGCAGATGCTTTTGTTCAGCCTATGCTTGTCAGTTGTGGCTGACAGCTTCCCCTTTTCTCTTTGAAGGGTAGACCTTTTAAAAGATCAGATGTCCTTTGATCTTGGGTTTGATAATTTTCCATATTCTCAGCTGTCAGCTGAGGGACTCCTCCTTGGTCTTAGCTGCTATTTTGGAGGAATGTTCTAATCTGGGACACTTTTTTTTTTCTGAATAATTATTGCTATTATTTATTAAGGCATTATTTTAAAAGTACATAGATGATATACAAACAAGAAATTTCAGATTATATTATTACAAATGAAAGATTGTAAATGTAAATCCAATGATGGTCAATGTTTGTACAAGGCAGAGATCCTCACAAATTCTCCACACGAATTTCACTGAAGTTCCCAGCAGCAGAAGCCAGATGACCATCTCCTGGCTCTTTTAGCACCCTCTCCTACTGGGGATGCTGCCATCTAATAAAAAAGTTTGTCTGTGATTTTTTAGACATCTTTCAAGTCATGTTTTCAAGAAAATCTGAGATAGTTTTAGTGTGATGCTGTCTTCATGCTTAACAGACATTTTACAGCTAGCTCTTTATCCACCCACTTTTAATTCTGTCAGATTGAGCAACATACATTTATGTCATTGCTGTACTATGTATTTTGAAGAAATATAAAGAAAGCCATTGTCCCCTACAACAAACTTTCTGTTTAATTGATCATAAAAGAAATAAATTTCTCTATATTGGGATAAATTCATCCAAATCTCCATAAATAACTATGTGGAATTCCAGAAAACCTAGCATCATTGATACATTCCGCTGAGTAGTGTTCAAATACTTTGGTTACCAAAAATGATTCTTACTGTTTAGAAATTGGTAAACTCCTATATATCACTCATTAAAAATGTACTAACTTGTGGCCATCCATTCCTTAGCTTCTGTTCCCCACAGTGGACCGTTGTTTAAACATTTCTGTGCCAGTCTTTTTCATGCTGGGAAACCTTTTATTCTGATTACAATTCATTGAAAATTGCTTAAAGAGGCTGACCTCTCTGTTTGGATGGAAAAATGCTGTGATAGTACCATTAGTCCTCATAAGAAATATGAATAACATATTAGCAACAATAATTTAACAGGAAATGGGACTTTAATATTTTCTGTAAAATCCATTTTGAAAAGTTTATGTTTGGAGAAGAAGCACAGATGGATGGTTGGATGGATAATCAGCAGATTAATTGTATAAGTAGCTTTTTTTATAAACAGCCAGTCTCCAAAGTACATAAAAATATCATCTGCAAGATAATCTTGAAAAAGCGGTGAGTATATAAAGAGTAGAATGCTTTAAAAATAATTAAAACGGGATTTGTTCAGGAGCAGAATTTTACAATCTTTGCTGATGTAGGACTGAGAGGAATTTTTTACACTTTCCCTTACTGGTTTCTGAAGTGTAGCTGGGGATGAGGTGTATGGGTTGGAAGACTACATGTTTGTTGAATAGCCATCTGTTACAGTATCCCTTGGGGATAATACATCAAAAGGAGATTTCAAAATAGAAATGCTATGTGACAATTGCAGTGATGTCTTAGTTCACAGAAAGTCTTAAGTCATGACACGAGAAAGTGTAATTGCTCCTCCTCTTCTTTTAGGTGTTAGTTTTGTAGCCCAGTGCTCACAGATTAAGTGTCAACACTGTAAGCTATAATCTTGTTTATCAAAGTAGCCAAAATTTCCAAATTCCCAAACCCCTAGCAAAGGAGATTTGGGATCTCTCTCAGATCCCAAATGCTCTCTGCTCAGCTACAAAGCCATCAGCTTCCCTTCCATTTCTCTTACAGTGTTCTATTTTGTCTTCAATACGAAAACCTTACCACCCTGGAAACTGAGCTACAGTCAAATTAATATAATAAAATAAATAATGCAAATAGTACAGAACTGATTGCATTAGCCAGTTTCATATTTAATTCATAAAACTTTCCATGTTTTAATTAACTTGCTGCTGCTACTGCAAAATTTACATTCTTCTTCACCACAGAAAAAACATTTTCAGTGATAGAACACAAAATAGGAGAAGATAAAGGATTAAATGTGGAAGTCAGTTAAATGGCATCACTGTGTGGAAAACAGATGAAATACTGCTGTGTCTTAGCAAAACGGAATGCTCTAGCAAAGTTGTTGGAGTCTTATGATAGGTAAAATGAAGATTGGCCTTAACCATATTTTTATTAGTAGTATTGTTGTTATCATTCTTATGATTATAGCATGGGTGTAATGAACCCTTCATAGGCAAACATGGCAAAGCCATAATTTGACTCAGGTTTATGACAGGTGCCCCACCATTCTAGTGGTGTACATTGCACCTGTGGGCAAGGATGCAAAGGTGCATCTCTGCAGACTGTGGTGGAAACGTGGACTCCTAGGGAACATCACAAATAGGCCTGGGCCAAAAGTCATGCTGACTTTCTGTTCAGAATTTTGGCCGCTCATTGCACTGCATGTTTTTCTGAACTTAGTTTTTTTTATCATATTGATAAAAAAAGAACCCTTTGAGATCTCTTTTTCTAGTTGTCTTAAGGAACTTGCAGTGACTTGGAACAATATGTTTGCTGGTTTTCATCTGTGATTAAAATTATGTTTAAATGACGAGACATATGTAGGTCTTACTTCTGGGTTTGCTGGTTCCCTGAGTGTACTTTCTGGTCCAGAGCACCCTCATCAGGACTCACTGCCCAGGTGCTGCCTTCCTCATCTTCCAGCTTACTTGCCCTTTGGAAGCAGCTGGCCTATCCATTCTCTCATGGAGCTTTTCTACCTTTATTAAAGAAGCAGTTTTATTCCTACCTGCCTTAAAAATAACATACAATTTACAGAAACGTAAGATATTGGTAGAAGGATTTTCAGAGAAAGTTGCAAACTGACTCATACCTCCTGATCTCTGGCTGCAGAATGCAGTTAAGACATCTTTAGCTCAGTGTCCTGCTTTGGCAAGGAATTTAGTTTGCAGGACTACTGTATTGATTTTCAGTTATAGCTTTCTTCCCTCACCTGCCTTGTCTAAAACTTCTTTTCAGTACTTCACAGAACCTCATCTACAAGGTTGCACAATGAAACGGCATAGCACAAAATTGTAAATGAACAAATATGTGGTGCAATATATTCTCTTCTGTTGATCTCTGCCAGTTTACTATAGCGGAAATTTTACGTATCTTTCCATTTTTTGTGGTTTGTTTTGTTTTCTGTACATGTAGGTGAACAGTTCTTCATGCAGAGGTAGCACCAGGGACACTGAACTGGCAAAGGATGGGGGGGAAGTGAAGAGAGGGAAGCAAGAGTGGAAAAAAAGAAAAAAAAATAAGAAGAAGCAACTTATAATAGTCTTCTATTGACCACCCCTGTGAGCTCAATGCAAGTTAAAATGGCTTCTTTTACTGGATGCCTTTGTTTTATCTCCTACCCAACTGTGTTCCTCATGTTAAAACTCTTACTATCAGATAGGGAAGAACTGTGTGTCTTTAGCAAAACCATCCATCTGGCAGTCTTCCCTCCCTACCCTTAGGGGCTCCCTGTATCCTTTCGTCATATACAGCCGTTGCAGTTCCGTGACCTGTGAACCTGAACTCAGATTTCCCAGTTGGTGTGATAGCCTGCTGTTTCTTACCATCTGGCAAGTCAATATTTTCATCCAAAAAGTTTTGTATTGGTAGTGTAAAGGAGCTAATTATGTTCAGTGAGTGTTTCATGACATGCAATAATGCTCAAACAAACAAGAGATTGTGGAAATGTTTTCTCCAGCAACTTCCTATTCAACTGGTTCAAAGATAGCACATAAAGAAAGAGGGATTTGAAAAGCACTGAAAAGACTCCTTAGCACCTACAGCATAATTTATTTCTCCATATGTCCTGAACTGCAATCCTTTGGGGATTACAAATGGGAAAATACTCATAATATCTTGAGTGTGGTCCATTTACAGGAGATTCTACACCAAGACCTTTATCAAGTTCTGTGACAGTAGGGTTTTAGTTTTCCCTCTGAGTTCTCATGGTGAGTTGCCCAGGCAAAACAGTTCATCTTCTATTTTTGTAAAACCCTACGCAAATTCTTGTTTGCTCTATAATTTATTTTTTTTTTATTCTTTTCAAATTGAACTATACAAGGATAATGTGTTCCTTTAGAAAATGTGCAGGTAAAACTGCATACTGCAAAATAGAATTTATGTTTGTGAGTCAAAGTTTATTACTTTGAGCTGAAGTTAGTTTTTGTGTTACCATTTCTGGTATTTTTTTCTGATAAGTTGCTTTTTTTTGAGGTTTTTGATATCGAAGAAGTACTGAGGAAATTATAATTTGTGGTCATTTACTCTTGATTTCTTTCACAAATTATGTGCTTCTTTCTTAGTATCATGTGTAACTGTGAGTACTTCTCTGGGGGGAGCCTTGGGAATGCCACATAAAGTTACTGTCTTCTGTGTATCGTGCACAATTCCATTTAAAACAGACAAGAATGAGATTTGCTGTTTTGCAAGTGCTACAGTCATTGTCATTGACTGCCACTCTCAGACCCTTTCCTGGGGATTTTAATGATTTTCTCTTTCATAGTAAATGTTAACGTACATGTCTCATGTACATTAAAGACTTGTTTATCATTTCAGTTCAGACTATGCAGGAAAGGTTCCTGATGATTATGAACGAAATACTTGTAAGGTAGACGAAAATACAGTGTTTTCCTATTTTACCTTATATTTCCATGTGCCACATCTGAAATGTGTATAAGAGTTGTCTTTTATTTGTTCATAATTATCAAAGAGCAGGAGAAGCTGACAGGTTCTGTACATTTTGTATTTATTTAATTTTAATTTAATTTTGTATTTTATTTAATTTTAAACACATTTTGACTGTTTATTTAAGATAAATTTGATAAGATGGTGTTAAACCTTGTGCTTCTCAAACTTGTTTCCACTGTCAGAGCACTTTTCATGGGCAGTTATTGCTCACCTGTTTTCAAACGACTGTGGGGAAAACTAATGCACCCTGTGTTTGCTTTAAATGCAGTGAGAAAGATTTGTAAACAAGCAGCAAAATATATTAATTTTTTTTCATTAAGATTGTTGAAATACATAGATAACAACTGTGACCAACTGATATTTAAGCCAAGCCTTCTACCTCCTTCTTTCAACATCTAAGCAATACTCACGTACTGACTCCACATCAAAGGATGTAGTGGGGTCCTTTGTGTTGTAGTCTGGCCATGACTACATGAGACCATGCACAATCTGGCATAAGCTGAAGTGGCTGAGGAGCTATCTCGGAGTACAGTACTAATTCTAAATGACCTTTCAGTGTTCAGTAGCAAAGTAAATATCTGGTAAGTGCAGAAAGATCTATAGCAGAATGGGGAGGCATGAGGACATAACTATATTTCTTGTAGTCTGACCTTTGTCAGAGCTCTACGAGAAGTGGTAGTCAGCACTGTACCCTGTGGACAGTTCAGTGACAAGGTATTCCACACAGCAGATATTAATGGCTATATTGTAAGTTTGTATTTAGAAAGATGACACTGGAATTTGCAATCAGCTTGAATAAAGCCTAATGGAAGAAAGTACTGCTTCTACTTCAAAATAACAGCAAAACAGAATGAGGATTTTAAAGTCTTCCTCACTTCTAGCCAGCTGTGAGACGCATATGTTTTCTCCCACTGTGGGATCTGCCTTTAGTTTTCATCAGAGGACTATACCAGAAAAGAAAGATGGCAGCAATGCACTGAAACTGGGGAATATGTCTTGTAGTAGCACATACCCTGACAATCTCAAGTTCCATAAACCCTCTTTTGTCATACAGCTTGGCGTAACTGGATCATATTGCTGTGCATGCTGATATGCGGATGTGTCTGTTGTGGGCCCATATATGCAAGGCATCTTATTCTGTGAGTCTGATGACGTGTGAGGCCTAAGCAAACAAAGAACAAAACAGAAGAAACTGTAAGCAAAGTGTGACCCACCTTATTGCACTAATTTGTACCATGTAGCAAGGCTTTCAGTTTCTCAGACTGCCAAACTACAGTGGTGTCTTAAATGGAAGGTTTTACACTTTGTGGAACAGAACAGTCACAACTGGTGAACCCAGAATATCTGTGAGTTTCTGTTGTATGAAAAGGCAAAGGATTTATTAATTAATTATAATTTAGGTTTCTAAGTGTTTAAAGGCATATCTGACTGTTTGGAAATCTACCATCATACAATAAATTAGGTAACCTCTTTTTTATTTTTTCTTTATTCTAAAAATACTTTTCTGCTGCAAGAATATCTGTTATTCACTATTGCAAACAAGAAGTCAGTGTTATATAATCTTTAATATAAGAGGGTTTATGTATCAAATTAGGTTTGCGATCTATTTTTTAAAAATGACAAAAGAAGAATGTCTAGCACAGACTTCACAGTTTAAAAAGCTGAGGAAGAGATGAAATACAATGCAGTGATAGATACTTGGTTTCAAAAGTACAATCAGATATTTCATTGCTGAAAAATCTCCACAGCCCTGTGGAGTTCTTTGCTGTTTCACATTTATCTCATATTTACCTCTACCTGAAAAAAGAATTTATGTTGAAAGCTAGAAAAATATCTAGGTTTTACGGAATGTTGCATCTTAACAAAAGGAAGAATGTATGTAACATTGGAGAGAAAAAACTAGGTCTTGCAATTTGCTTGGTAGTTGGTGTGTTTCCAGAGGGAGCAAGAGGTTGACCCGGAAGGTTGAGGAGTCTCCACTCTTGGAGATATTAAGAAAGGATTTGGACATGGTCCTCTGCAACTGGCTCTAGATGGCCCTGCTTGAGCAGGGGCGTTGGACCAGATGACCTCCGGAGGTCCCTTCAACCTCAGCCTTTCTGTGATTCTGTGATCTTCAAAGGGAAAATCTTTAGACCATCAACACTGGCAGAGATGCAATATTTACCATAGCAGTGTTAGAATATCCTACCTCAATATTAAAACTGAATACTGCAAGAATGTCACTGTAATTACATACATGCTGTTGCATGTAATTGTTTCAGGTTTAAAGAATGGCCAAGAGCTTAGAATGGAGTTTTTGTCAGCTGAACTGTTTTGCTTTGCTCTACTTTTCAAGTTACATCCAGCAAGGCCTCATTTTCACTGTAGTTCTCATCAGCATGAGACAGTATTTCTTATAGCTAGCATAATGTGATTTTAAAAACAGAATAAAACCTTCTCCAGGCTGAACAGTCCCAACTTTCTCACCCTTTCTTCTCAGGAGAGATTCTCCTGTTTCTTAAGTATCCTCATATCTCTCCCTTGGACTCTGTGCAGTATATCCATGTCTCTTGTACTGAGGAGGAGCCCAGCACTGGGCCCAGACGTGTCTGACCATTGCTGAGTACAGGGAAAGGATGACCTCCCTTGACAGGCTGACAGTACTTTGTCTAATACAGCCCAGGTTACCAACAAATTAATTAAATTAACTAAACCCAACATGATGCAATGAAGTGAATAAAATAAAAACTGAAAGAGCTACTAAGTGAAAAAAGTATTAAGAAATTCTTGGAAGGTTATTATCAGAAATATTAACTTTCTGTGATAGAAATACAAAATTCATGCTCCTGTATTTCAGTCTTGCCTTTTTTAAGTTTAGGTGGATGTCCAGATTGATTTGTCCTGCAAAGTCTTTTTTAGTTGGTAGCCTTATCAATTTGTTTTGTTTCTATACGATGAAATGCCTACACTTTATTATCAATGAATTCCTGGAAATAAATATGGTCATATCACAAAAAGAGGTGAGTGAATCACTTAGTCCTGTTGAATTCTAGTCTTGTGAGCACTCCCAGTAGCATATACTGGCCAGACTGCTATAATTCAGCTGTCATCTTTAGCCAGCCTCGAAAAATACTTTTTTTTTGTAAATCTGTACAAAGCTCTGAATTTACCATTTGAAGAAAAGAAAGTTATGGCACAAAATTTACAACAGGCAAAGTTAAAAGGTATCTTCTTTGGTTTACAGACTGAAAATTTATCAGAGGAGTAGGTTGAGTACAACCTTAGTTTCAGTCTCTGCTTTTGGCATGCCATTGGCTATGTCCGTAAACATACTACTGTTTAGAAAAACACTTGAAATAAATAATGAAAAAGGAGGCAAAATATAGGATATGAAAGCCTTTGGTTCTTTAAACAGAACTTATTATGTTCAAAGTTACATCTTGATAAAAGGCAAGCATAACTTGAATTAAAATATTAATCCATCCATGCCATTTAGTTCTTTGAAATATTCATAGCCGTTTTTTAGTGGTCATGGTTTGTGTTGGGAGGGTAGTAAAGTGGGGGATGCTTTGATGGAAAAAAAAGCTTTCATCGAGACCAACACAGTCAAACTGACAGGAATGTGAATGTATTTAGAAAACTGGCTCAGTTGGGAATTACATTATTGTAGAAAATCCTCTTTAAACTTCATAGTCCATACTTATAAAACACTTAGAACATCATCAATCTCTTCCTACAAAATCCACTTCCATCTCTCTCTTTCCAATACAGACTTCCAGCTTGTTCTTATTTACTCCCCTATTCGTTCTTTTTTTCAAAGTACTATCAGTACTATTCGGCTGCGACTAAAATGTCTTTCATATTTTTCCTGTGTGTCAAATGCTTGTTTTGCTTGCTTTTCTCCCTAATTTTGCTTTCTTTTTTGTTCTTTTCTATTTCTCACTGTATCATTTTCAAGGCTGAAATCATAGCTTTTTAATTTTTTGCATTTATAGAGTACTAGATACAGTCATTTTCAGGTGAAAAAGGGACAGCTGACAGTCTGATTTTACTTGTGACAGTGTAAGTTTATGCAGGGTGGATAGGAGAATAAAATAGGCAATGATACTGTATTACAATTCCAAGTTTGGCTATCTCTTCTGTTATTATAATTGTAATTTTGTAAGTCTGCCTATAAAAATATAGCTTTCTTCCTATTTCCAGGTCCTTTTTTTTTTATTATGTGCATAGATTTTTGAAATTGAAATTAAAGGATAGAAAAAAGAAACAAGGAAAAGATGTCAGGAGGAAGATGGCTAACACAGAAGGGTGTTGAGTAAAGCTTGGCACCTGAAAAGGCTCAGACAAGAAGTCAAAATAGATGAATAGAGGAGGTAAAGATAAGTCATGGAGGTTGACATAAAATTAATTCTACAGATGAAATAATCTGGTAGCCAAAGAAAAACTCGGTACTTGCAGTGACTGGAAGAATGCTGATGTTTGGCTGCATCAAAAGCTTGTATTCCTTCAGTAGCACAAGTGAAGTGCCCTCAGATTCTGCTTGTCCTTTTTTACCATATCGTACTTATTATACTCTGTTCCTGGGTCATTCATACTCTTGTCTAATGAGCAAAGGTAATACAAGAGGCAAAAGAAATATCTGTGAGGTATGTTCTGAAAGACAATGCACTGAACCCCTCTCCTCCCAAAATAGAAAGCATCATTGTTTGAGGGAACAGATGTGTTAAAAAAGGTTTATTTACAGGCACTTGTGAAATTCAGTCTAAATGTTGGTCTTATCTTTGTGTGACTACTTTTACATGAATGTTCCAGAGAAGGTTAGGAAGGATGCTGAAATTGAAACCAAAACATGGTTGAAAGCTCAAAAAACCAATATTTATTACAAAGAAGTGGCCAACAAAACCAGAAACTGAGAGACAGGAAAGAGGAGGGAAATAAGCCCTCAGTAAACACTCATGCAGGTGTTACTTATGAGTTGTCTTACTGACACCAAAATGATTAGAATTCCCCACAGCAGAAGCTCACAAGATAAGGTGCGTCCCCGCAAAAGGAAACGTTGTCCTCCATGTGAAACTTGAGTCCACTCCCAGCACGGGCTATCTGCTTTTTATCCAATTAGCCTGTGACATCTACCTGGGCAGGTGTGGCCAGCACCGCCCAGCCAGAGGCCCTTGGTCCCTCCCCCGTTATGTCAGTGGTGCCCCTCCTGCGCACGAGTGTGTGCGTTGGAGTTTCCCCGTGCCTGTGTGATACACCTTGAGAGGTCTTCCCTAAAGGAGTCTGGGGGCTTATTTCATCCTTCTCCTCTTCACTTTCTCCTTCAAATGCCCTTGAAAGGCCATCAGCCAGTAAGGCCCCAATTAATTTTAGTTTATACAAAATGCTTCCTTCAAGGATGAAGTTCTCATTTATCAGACCTTGTTTTCACATAACTTGGCAGGAAAAGAACAGACTCTCACTGGTGGCTGGGGCAAAACACAGATCAAAAGTAGCAGTGTCTAATTATGCATGAATACAATGAAGAATAAAACTTTTTCTATCTCTTCTTGTGGTTGGTAGGGGGAAGTTGTTACAAATACATTGCACCTAGGTAGAACACAAAGATCTTTTATTGTAAACTAAAACAGCTGTAAAGAAACCCATAAATAAGAAATAAAGCCAATAATAATATTTATTAAAAATGTTGAAAATACTGTTCCTGTAGACATCTTAAAAAAGCTTTAGATAAGTGTGAAATTATTTCAAGGTAATAAGAGCATATTGGGCTTGTCTTTTTTTAAATCTTGTTGGACTGAGTTTTATCATGGAATATCACAGAATATGCTGAGTTGGAAAGGACCAACAAGGATCATCCAACTCTTAGCCCTGCACAGGACCCTCCCCAAGAGTCACACCATGTGCCTGCAAGTATCATCCAAACGCTTCTTGAACTCTGTCAGGCTTGGTTCTGTGACCACTTCCCTGGGGAGCCTGTTCCAGTGCCCAACCACCCTGTGGATGAAGAAGCTTTTTCTAATCTCCAACCTAAACCTCCTCTGACACAACTTCACGTCATTCCCTCGGGTTCTGTCACTGATCACCACAGAGAAAAGATCAGTGCCTGCCCCTCCTCTTCCTCTCAAAACAACTAGGACTTCAATATACTAGTGCTTTTTATGAGAAACAATTTGCAATTGCAAATGTATTCAACAGCAATATTCTAAAAGACTTTAGAGTCTGAGATTTTGTACAAGGTGATAATGTTATTTTTGTAACCTTTATGCATTGTTTGAAAGCAGATAATATAAAGTCCTGAACAATTCTTTCAGCCACAGTAATTGATGGGGCCAAGGACTACTTTCCAGTCCACTGTACCTTGGCATTGGATTAAGGTGAAGTTCAGATTCTTTCCCCTGTGTCTTCTGAAGAAAAAACTCCATGCACACAAAACAGGATTTGTGATGCTCCTCGAGAATAGATTGCATGATCTGAACAACTGGAGTATCAAATCAGGCCACAGCTTATCTGTACAGGTAGTCATGTGAAAAAAAGCTGTTACTTACGATTTGCTACCTCTGATTTTAATTTGCTAATAAATTACCCTCAGTCATATTTCTCACAAAAAATAATACTTTGCAATATAAACTCTGTAGATCCAAGTTCCAGGTTTTTCTGTGACACTTTCTTCGTTAACCATTACAGCCATGCTGTCATTTGCAAAATGATAATTGGTCTTTATACAGCCTTATTACACTTGTAAAAAGTCCAGGAAGAAATACTAGTATTTTCCTCTGTATTTTAAAAAGACTGCAATTCACATATCTGAAGTAATTTTAATTATTATGTCATACTGTGGAGCTCATTTTTCCCTGTTTCTGGTTGTTAACAGAATATAAAGATGTTACATGTTCAAGAAGAGAAAAGTATTGTTTGAACAGAAATGTGAAAGGGAAATATGGAGATAGAATGTAAAAGTCTTGATAATTTAAAATAATTTAGGTATTGGAAGAGAAACAACTGAAGAACTCTTTTTTTACTACACTTTTTTTCCCTAGAGTACATTTGCTAGTTATTTATACAGTGTGAATGGAGGTAATGGAAGCAAAAGGGCTACATACATTATTATCAGATAAAATACATATCATGAACACAACTGGAGGTCTGCCAAAGATCTGCTTTTGAAAAGATATTTCAGACAGAAAGAACTCTTTAACATCACCCATGACCTTGGGTACATTTGAAGGCCATTTTCTGCTTGTACAGGAAAGTCAGTGTTGGTTAGGGCCTTTTAAATTTGCTTCATTTATAGTCTGTGGTAGTTCAGGAATCCCTCTGGTGCCGGGTAACATTTTTGTGCAGATGTGTAGAATGTGTGTGAACCCGGTTTAGCCTTGTTCAGGGCAACTAAGAGTATAACCACGGTAGAACAGAGAGAGAAATAAATTCTCTTTAATATGGGATTGGAGTAGGTTAAATCTGCCTTGATCACAGAATCACAGAATCACAGATGCTGGGCATAAGAGATGTTAAAGAGTTTCCCTTTGTCAATGTCTGATTCCTAATCTGCTCTGGGTGGTTGCATGCTCCCTTTTATTCAAGGCTTTTTCAATTCTTCTTAAGCTGGCTGCTTGCTCTTAGTTTCTTCTGTATTTTATCAATATGGCTCAAAATAATTTTTTTAAGAACAGAAAATGATTTACAAGTTTATCTGACAATCTTTACATTTTTCTTTTCCTTTATATGCAATCTGCCACCCTGCTCTGTGGGCTCAAGGCTGTATCTTTAGGAGGACAGCGGAGGCACTGTGCATTTTCTAGTAGTTGTTTACATAATAAGGAACAGGGATGTGATAATTATCTCTAGATTTTCCTATGGCCTAAACACTGACTGCAAGTGAAAGGCTATTTGTAGAAAGCCTTTAAGAAAAAGAAGCAACAAAAAACAATCTGTCTACTATCAAAGCACCAGCAAAGTGCCAGCACTGTTCAAGAATGGAACGGTCCTTAATTCCCCTGAAAAAATTATCCCCATTGAACTTGCTCTAGATTTGAAACTCCTTGTGAGAGATAGAATCCCAGAAGAAATTAAAGTTTTCCCATGTCGGTGGCTAAAAGACTCTAAATACTTTGAGATAATTCATGTGCATAAGATGTATCCTTTCTCTGGCAAAAGAAGAAGGACTATATCAGAAGACTGTACAAAAACATAGTACTTATAAGTATTATCTGAGGAAATTTTACTGAAGCAGTCTTAAGGAAAATCAAAACGATGTAACTATTTAACTTACAATCCACTAAGTTATTAAGAGAGAATGTAATTTTTTACTTCAAGAGAAATAACTTACATTTGGTATAATACTATGTGTTTTCTACTGAACACTGAAAAAATAAAGGTCAAGAAAGAGTTAAATTTGAAATAATGAAAAGCATTGCAAGATAACTAATGGTCCTGCCTGAGCTACCATGTCTAATGTTATAGATGCTCGTATGCCAGAAACATAGAACCACATTTGTTTGCTGAGTTTCTGTCACATCATGGGTGTGGAGTTGAATGAGAAATTTCAAGTAAATTCTTGTTCCATAACCCATTCCTTCCGTCAGCCACAGTGAGCCGAGTGAACTTTGGACCAGGTTTTTGTTATAAGTGAAAGCTTATAACTTCATGTAATTGTACTTTAAAGGCTTTAAAGGGTTATGAGAAGTCAAAAGAACATGTGGCATCCCATTGCACCCTCTGGTGCCTCCATGTGTTGCCTTTGTGTCACAGTATCATATCATGTTTAATGTCTGTGACTGAGTGAGTTTCATTTTGTTCTGCACAGCCTAGGAAATCCTTTTAGTAGTACACTCACGTGATTGTGCTCTTTGCATTTCCCATCCCCCAGTGATTTCCATCAGAGTCTTGCCTTTTTTATTAATCATAGTAAGAATGTAAATAGGTAATTATGTGTAATTTCAAAATAATTATTTTCAGTGTTTTCCTGTGTATAGCTTTATTGTTTTTTCATTTTCTAGAATCTGTTAGACATCCAGTTATTTTGAAAATGACTATTTAATAAATGCAGAGGGCTTTTATACTTGGTTGTTTGTTTACCATGCTTTCAAAAATTTTGAATATCTGTTCAGTATTCAGTGAAATAGTGTAGAAAAAAACATCTGTACTGCAGCTGCAATTCACACTACCTTTATGTTTGATCTTGAGGAAATTCAATGTATCTGTGCATTTATTTTTTTGCTTTCTTTTTAATGGTTTAGGGCTTAAGAGGTGCTAAAAAAAGGAAGAAATTATAAAGTTTCCACTTTATTTAAGTGAAACAGCTCAAGAATGTTAGTTCTGTACTGAATTTAATCTTTTCTTCTGCCTTCTTGAGTGCATCTCTGCTAGTAATTGAAAGATCAGTTACACATTACAAAAGTACCGGAGTGTTACTCAGCCTCAAATATTATAATGTACTTTACTTTATGATATGTTAATACTAATGCAGTATTATATGAAATATTTGTCAGAAAAGTTTGAGTTGTTGTGAGAAAACACTTTTTAAAATTATTTTTTTTTTTAGATTTTTTTTTTATTT
Source organism: Oxyruncus cristatus (assembly GCA_013399855.1). NCBI lineage: Eukaryota > Metazoa > Chordata > Aves > Passeriformes > Cotingidae > Oxyruncus > Oxyruncus cristatus. The sequence goes on from VXAY01004477.1 coordinate 58,077, forward strand.
TTATTTTCATCACCACAAGTATTAATCAACAGGACAAGTACTGAAAATATCTCAGGTGTTTCCACTGGTGAGGGTCCTCAGAGTAGAAAATATCTTCAGGAATGAGCTCTTTGTTAAGAATTCAGAGAGGGTCTTCATCACATTAAGTGGTCAAAATAAACAGAACATTGCATGATCTTCTTGATCCTGTTTTAAGAAAGTATTTATTTATATGCACTATATAAATTAATATGAGCTTTTTCCCACAAGGCTTCAACCTCTCATTTATGTTCAGATAGGAAAATCATCCAAGTTCATCAAAAGATTTTCTAAGAAGTATATAGAGAAATGCAAAGTCAAAAATTCCCCATATAAGAATTGTTCCTGTTAAAAGTTTCATCATAATCACTGAAGTTAGGTCTGGAACATATATAGTCTCTTGAGGTTAAAATTCTAAAAATGAGTTTGGCCATAATGCTTCAGAAGAAAATGAAATTTTGTTTTGATTGATATAAGAAAACTATACCACATTGGAGTTGCCATTTTGATGTTTTGAAATTTATTTTTACAACCTTGTTTTTTCTTTAATGGGTTTTCTTATACAGCGTTTTCTGTCTGGTCTTGTTCTTTGAAGTCGTTGATTAGCGGACACGGACTAAAGTGTTTGTTTGCTTATCCTTAACACAAAGTACACATTTTTTTTATGTAGTTAAAATCGTAGGACAAAACCTGAATGTTCATATTTGCATGCACAAACTCTTATTGATATTGAATTTGATGAGGCTGTTTTTAGCACCAGTGGTTTCTGGAATCACAGTGCTCTGCAACTATCTTAAATAATTGTGAGACATATACCCAGTAAGAGTCGTATATCGAGAGCAAGATTTTGAAGAACAGAGGCAGAGGCAGTTTTCCAGTAGAACAATGTATTTTAGCATGCTTTTTTTCTCAAACATAAATTTTTCCCCAATTCTACCCAAAATGCAACCATATCCATTTTAGTTCAGAAGCTCCTCAGGGAAATTCAGGAATTTTGAAAGGAACCTTAGAGGAAATTTCATACTTCTCTCAATTTAGAGTGGTTTAGAACTGCAGGAAGCAAAAAGAGAATGAAGATGCTATTTTTGTTGCAGATGTAGCTATATCAATTCTATATTGTTTTGTTAGAAAGGAGACATTTTCAAAGAGGAGGTCTGATGACGAAGCCAATATATAAACTAACCTTGATAGGTTAAGAAAGCTGAGGTTGCTGATGTCTCATTATATTAGAAGTATACACAAAAGTAGACTTGGGTTTTATTGTATGCTTTCATGTATAATTCCCATCACATCAGTATTTTCAATTTCCTATTCTCTGTGCGTCTCAGTGACTGAACAGTAAATAAAATCTCAGTTGGCATTTCTACACTGATCTCTTTCTTGGGACTGTATTTTAATGTAAGCACCTCATCCATCTGCTTGCTCTTGAATTCTCTCTTGGGCTTAGAACACAGGTACTATTGAAAGAGAATATGTTGAATATTTGATAAAGTTTACCTTATGTTTACAAGTAATGAAAGGTCACCAACCCTCTTTATTGGGATTTCATCTATCCTGTGCTGACTGCATGGAACTATTCATGTGAAAGATATCAAACAAATAGGTGAGCATAACCTTTAAGGTAAAAATCAATAGTTTTTAAAGACATAATTTACTACAGTATAACTTTACTAATATAAAACCACAAGCATTTATTGGTTTTGAGATGAACAAGAACTGTAATGCAGTGAATGGTATCTTGAAGACTAAGAACATTCCTGGTGTGAATCTGATCTGACGTGTCTGAACAGGCTCTATTTCACAAAAAAATTCAGAATACCATTACAGCTTAATTGCTTTCTGAAGAAAGAAACTCCTGTGTGTATTCAATATTACAACAAGTTATCACTTTTAAGACAGACACAATTAATATAGAGCAGGATTCCCTTTCCTTCAACCCCCTTACATGACTTGGCCACTTTCACCTGCATTTATGAAGACCCTTTGAATCTGTATCATTGTGATGCAGCATATTGAAGATCCAGGCAAATAGAAGACTCTTCTGGATATCATGCTAATTTGAAGAGCATAATATTACTTGGTATTTAACTGAAATAGAACATTTGATACTGCCTTTGGTTCAACCTCTAAATGTGTAAATTGTTAAAGTGAAAATGTACAACTGCGTCTTATAAAATGACAAATTGAAAATTAGACTTTTAGACAGCCATGCGATAGCACAGGGAGAGTTGTTTGCATTCTAGAAAACAAATCTTACATATGGAATGAGTGGTTCTGTTAAAATAATTAGTGAGAATATTGTTAAATATCTAGTAGCTGTGCTTCTTTCGAATATTTAAAAATCTGTCAGGTGTTTTTTTCCAGGATTTATTACACTGTAAGTCTAGGGTCAGATCCTGCAATTTTTCTTGAAAAGTCTGAAAAAAAGGCAAGTTAAAATTATTTTGATTTCAAGGAAACTGAAGCTTTTTCTTGGTCTGAGAGCTGGTGTTAAGATCTTCTAAAACTGGATCCATTTATTAATACAATAATGCAAACAACAGTTCATAATTTACGTATGTGGCATTGTAGGGTTAATTGCCCTATACACACTGAGAATGTTCATTCAAGCTTAACTTTGATGGATCAAATTAAAAAATAAATCAAAACTTCTTTTTTGTATGTCAATCACAATTGAACACCAATGATTTCAGTTAAAGTATGAATCTTTCATTATGAATCTTACTGCTGTGTTCTGCATGTTTGAAACTCTGTCTATCCAGCAATGGGCCAGTTCTCCAGACCTTCATTGAATTGAAACTTATAACACATTTTCTTGAGTAGCCCTTAAGAGGCTTTACTGAGAAAATGGAATAGGGGTCAAAAGAGCTGAGTACATTTCAATCAGTGCTTAGATGAAATAGCCAAAGTTATGTATGGTAGCAAGGCAGATATAGTTCTTATCTCACAACATCTAACATCTCCTTTGTTTCCATGAAAGCCTTTTAAAGGTATATGAATGAATTTTTTATTTTAGGTTTAATAGAGGAGATTTTATTAGGCTTCAGGGGAAGAAGTTTCTTTGTTCTCAGTGGTTTCTTTATTCTTAAGAAAAAGGGGAGACTTGGAAGAGTCTTAATAAAGATCAGTTTCAGATACAAAATTATAGCAATTTGCTTCCACATTGCACCTGTCAACAACCTTCTCAAGGGTTTTACATCTCCCAAGTTGCAGGACTAGCACTCTACCATAAAGCTTTTCAGTTTTTCAGTCAGCTTAGAGAAGAAGCCAGCTGATGGATACCTATGGATGGTGATATGGCAGTTTTATCACCACTTTTGGTGAATGAGAGAATCCATGTCTACCTGAATCAGATGTAGGCCTTGAAAAAAGATTTAGATAGCTTTACATTGCATTATTCTATTGGCTCAGTGACAATTTCAAGGATATACATGACCTACGTAGAACAGTTCCTTCAGTATGACAGATGCTTAGCTAGAGATGTGATCACTACCTTGCTGGCAGAAACCTGCCTGCTAAGAAATAGCTTCTCTCCAGTTTTTGACAAGTGACCTGAGATCAGACACCACCAGAGTGAGGTAAATGCACCTGGGACTATTTGCTTTATCTGAGATGAAAACAAATGTGTTTGAAACCTGTCCTTCTTATAGTACATCTTCTGTATGGGTGCAGAATTCCAGTATATCCATCCCCTTAAGATGCTGGAGGTGACTATTTTTTCAACCATCACATCAGCAGTGATATTTCTGAAACAAGCCAAGAATACCTGAATCAGCTGCAGATACCAGGAGGACAGACTAATTCAAGATGGCATGCAGCTATACACTCACATCCTGAAAGTGCCAGGTGTCTAATCTATGTTGTAATTCTAGTGCTTTTGCTGAAATCCTCATTGTAGGTACTGCAAGTGCATCTCATAAACTTGCAAGGTCACAATCAATTATCTACTCCCTGTGGTAGGGATTCATTAACTAATAGAGACTTAGGAACTAATATATCATATCATAGAAATGTTATACTTTTCAGTCTGTATTACTAAAGAATACATAGCACACCAGAACATTTCTACTCAGATATTGTCAACAACCTGTGATTTACTATTGGCAAAGTAGTTTCATTTATAACCAACAGAGTCTATGTCAGTAAATGATAAAACTCATTTACCACAGAAGAAAATACTGAAGGCCTGAATTTTGTATGCCAAAAGGGTCAGAAGTAATTTCCTACATATGTTCCAACTTGTCTTTTAATGATTTTTTTTCTTAGTCCTGTTATCCAAGAAGGATATTCTTTAATCTAGTATATCCTTAATAATCCACTGGGGTTGGCACTGGCATTTATTGAAGATAGAATGGTATATTAATCTAGGCTAACTGTAACTCTTTCTCATTATGAGGATCCCTGTCCCCTCTCTGTTACTGCTTTTCATTCTCCCAGGACTGTCATGTTCACAGCATGTAGCCACCTCTTCTCTTATGTCTTTTTAGAGGAGGATGATGGTACCATAAAGCTTCAGGTTCTTAAGCTTTTTTTTATCCTGATTGTTCTGTTTTCATTTTGTCATTGGTATTAGTCTACCAAAAATTAAAAGGATTTTAAAAAAGAAAGTATCTATTTATTCCGAGAACAGATCAAGACAGTAAAAATTGAGGTGGTTTTAAACATTTCAGTTTGTGAAACTATTCTACCTGACCTGGTCATGACTGTTTTAGCCTGACCATGAGTGCATACATCTAAAAGGAAAAGTCTATCCCAGGTTAGCAATATAAGTTTCCCCAGATGCAAATTGTCCAAGATATTCTCAATAAAAAAAGTGTCTATTTTTAAGCAAAATTTATATCGCTTTGCTCTGTTAGCTACTCAGTGTACACTTTATTAACTGCAGTCTTGACAATAAAATTTGCTAATGGTTCTGAGTTAATGTTTTAAATTCACCAGTGTTACTTAGGGTCTCATCAGAGTTGATTTTTGCGATCATGTGATTCATGAAATTGCCATCTTCTCCACCCCTAGCACAGACCAAGGAATTTTCTATTCTTTTTCTCTGTAGGTTGGTTCTGACATCCTTTAATGAGTCATTTTCTGCATATCTATTTTCCACCCTCTGGGATGCTGTCTGCTTCTGTGCTATTCTTACTTCTTTTGTCTGTAAGCTGAGCTATTCGATGTACTTGTATGATAAACTGTATGGGTAGTATTAACAGACTAATATAGAGGGATAGTGTTGTGCTGTACAATCATCCAAATGTCAGGCTTTGATTTGCTGGACACATTACTTCAATCCTTGTCACTCAATTTTCACAATAATTGGAAACATTTCTTCAGATTTGGAAGTAAAATCTACAACTTTCCTACGGTGAGACAAGATTTAGTACCTGCCTAGTTGTGATCCTGGATGTCATTTTTGAAATGAGATCTGAATCTGCATATGGACCATTCACGTTTCTAACTTTAGGCAGGTTAATTCCCAAGTACATATACAGGGAGATTGAAGTTTAGAAATGTAGAAAGGCTATTATGAATACTGTGCTCCCATTCTCTTATGAGCTTCATTGCTGACTCAGTGAATCCCACTGTGATACAATTTTTCATGTTCCAGATATTTTATTCCCATCAATTTTTGATAGTTATCTCAAAGTATTGCCTCACAGAAAATAGTGAATTTTATCAATAAATGGAAAAAGAAGTATCAGTGTCATAAAAGGAAATTCCATAAAGAAATATGAATCACAGATAATAACTTTCAAAAAACATAGTCAATAGAAGAATCCTGATTTGTAACAGTTGGTTTACACATTAAAATGATACATGGTAATTAATTTTTATGTTGCAATTTAATTTGTTTCCATTGGCATGATAATTGACCTTTGAAGTGGCTGCTAAAGAGATCTGTACTTGAATATAATAAGAGACACATTTTGAGAATGCATTGCAATTTAAAACTGGAAACACTCCATAGTTACAGGACATTTAGAAAGATTTATTGAAGTGATCTGCTGATACCATTTTACTATGTAGAATACACATAAAATTATGAAGTGAATGGTAAAGCTTAAATAGAAATTGAAAGGGAAAAATCAGCTTTCATGAATTTGGTTTCATTTGCAAATAAATCAAATGTGCTTTCATAGAGATAATGATAATGTAAGGTATCAATTATGAGCGTACTGTTTCTGTTAACTGCATATAAATGCAACTTGGTTAATGTTCACTGTGAAAAAGTGTTTTTCTAAGTCTTGGTTATGACATGTTGACTCATGTTCAAATTCACTTAAGAAGGAAGGAAATAGTATATAAAGACTGTATATAAACATAAAGAGAAGTAGCCAATATGTAATTTTATCAAAATTTTCTTTTTAAACCTGTTTTGGTGCTGTCACAATTTCTTTATTGCATTTCTAAAGGTAACAAGACTGAAGAAAACAAGACTTGAAAAAACACGTCATTTCTGTTTCCTCCATTAGTTGTATGAGAGAGGATTTATAAAGTGTATCAATTCCACTGCAGGTGATGCTTGATTCCCCAAAGTTGAATCATCAGGCAAACTGCAAAGATAGGTGGAAAATAGTCAGAAAATAAAAAGTTAAACTCAACTTTAAAAAAGGATCTATAACCATTGAGTAGATATAAATTGTTAGAGAGACACACAGAAGTTATAGTAAATAAATTAGAAGTGAAACTGAGAAAGAAAATAGGTCTATGTTTTCACTTGAGTATGATATCCAATTTATGACCACAGACTAATTTCCATTTTGAGGCTACATTTGCTGTGTGCAATATCATAGAACATAATCTATATTATTTTAGTACTATTCTCTTTACTCCATTCTATGTATTAATATAGTATTGAAAAATAACAGGGGATTCACAGATCTTCAGTAAAATTTATCAAAAGGAAACTATAGCACTCACAGTGAAGGAGTTGGAAATACAGTTCAACACAGAGAAGGCAAATACAAATACAAACAGATACAATGCTATATAAGAAATAATAATTGATTTTCAGGATCTGAGTCATGAATTTGGGACATAATGTTGGGAATACTGTCACACTAAGGCTGTACCTTTTCCATTTCACAAAGGTATTTCATATTCTCATCAATATAGAAGTCCTTTTGCATTGTGAGAGTTAGAAATCACCGAGAATTGTTTTTTTAGACTAACTGTTGAATAAATGAAAAATATTGATTAACCACTACTAGTTAGGTTCAATAGATCTAAAAGCTCAGATTTCTTTGTCAGAATTTATTCCAAATTTATTTTCCAAGTTTAGTTAGAAATTTAGTTCTGTAAGTATATAGCAACATGGTGAGAACTGGAACTAAATGAAACTATATCCAGATGAAATATAAAACTGCAAGGAATCTTCTGTGTAGTCCAGAAAAATTTGGATGTATTCATGTAATTTTTTTTTACATTTTCTGATTCACAGACTCAGTTCTGACTAGTACCAAAACTTCTAAACAGTCCTACTTGAGAGGCTGTTACGCAGTTTTATTGCTGTACTGCAAGAAGCCAACTCATACAGCTCTGAGAAGCTATGTATCCCTGTGAGATTTCCACTCCAGAAATAGATTCTATAGACTCATTTGTTTTAGGTTTCAGGGAAACACTGAAGTTGATACACATCCAAGACAATCCAAATCTCTAAAAATGGAAATTTGCTTATCTCAAATTCTTTTTTATATTACATGCTACTGAACACAGAATGGATTTTTTCTGCCATCATTAGATTGCCCAGGCCCAGCTGAGGATTCTTGGCTTATATTTGTATGGCTGCAGGAAAACACTGAACACAGATGCTTCTGCAATATTGAGCAGTAAGTTGTGCTTAAGTTAGTAAACCTTTGTTATTATTACTGTTGTCATAGTTGTCTATTAGAGAGCACTCTACTTGATAGGTAGCTAAAAACAAGCTCAATGTTTTAATAGCAGTTAAAGTGACATGGCGTCTTATGCTCCTATAATGGTAAATAATAGAGGATGTATTTTTGCCTGAGTATTTGTTAGCTATATACAAGAATATGAAATAATCCAGTATTGTTCAAATCAAAGGGATTAAAAAGAAAAAGAAGTTTGAAAAAAAAAACCATAAACAGAGTCACAAGTCCAGAAGTGTGATTAAGCTTGAAAAAAATTATGAAATTTATAGGTAGTCTATGGTAGTGCATAGAAACTGCAAGTCTTCAACTTTTACGACTGCACATTTGGCAAACTTGCACTTGTTAGATGAAAGATCTGTCTTGCTCTACAATTCACAGAGGCCATATAATTTCATTGGGGATTTGGGAGTGTAGTATCTTGAACTTCACAACTGAACTGTGGACTTTACCAATATTTTTTTCTCCATTAGACAACAAAACAAATATAGCAAATTAAAAACACTACATGAGAAAAAGGTTCTTTAACATTTCTTTATTTCAAATCTAGCCCAGAGGCAAAAAATCTGTTTTGAGAAGACTTGATAAAAAGTCTGTCCAAAACACATAATGTGTATTAGGAATGTTTTGCTTAGGACATGTAGATTTTTTTTTTTTTAAACATGCTTAGAAGTGACTGTGAGACAACGAAAATTATGTGCTACTGTTTTCCTGCCTTCTTGGGGCTTTTGTTTGGTTTGTTTTCCTTCTTTACAATTGATAGGTCATTGTGTCAAGCCTATGAGAAATATTTCATTCTCCACAGTATGTCATTATTGATCTATCTTCATTTTAACTTAATTTCTGAATAAAACTGCAGGTTTCCCAATATTTTTTAATTTAATCTATAGGCCCCTTACAAGCTTTTCATAACACCATTGTATTGAAATGGAAATGGTGGCTACTTGGTAAGGAGACCAGATAGGAGATGACACCATTCTTCAAGATTCCCCCTTTCATAATGCAGTTACTTTTGTCCCATACACCAATAACATTTAACATTGATTAGCTAATACTTAAGCTAAGGACAGATTTTGTGGTGTATGGACCTGTAAAATCGTGTCTTCTGTGCCTGTTCTTGTATAGTGATTTTGAAGTCAAATAAATTTACCTAGTGCATTAAAAATATGGTTTATTTCTTAGTACATTGACTTGTATGGTTTTCTGGGGACATATGGGCTTGTTTGTTTCTATGTTCCTGTCAGTACTCAAGAGTTCAAGAGGACAATATTTCTACTTTTTTATTACATTACAGATGTATTGTCTTTTCTGAGAGTGCTAGAACTAGGCATATATGTAAGTATTTGCATCGTTCCTTCTAACGGGCAACATTCTGCCTGTGTCAAAATGCAATTTTATCTGTTGTCATGCTTCATCTGCACCCACCTTTATTAGGTTACTCTGATTTTCCCCCCCTAATCATTATCAGTTTCAAATTGCCCATAATTTTGAAACAGCTCACTAGAGTTAGCACCAACATAGCGTCACTCCTAATACCATTGGCATCATAAGCACCATGTGAGGCAGATATAATTTCCACAGGTTTAGACAACAGAAGGGCTGAATGCTGGCAGTCACTTAATGAGTGTGGGATGCCAACTATTTCCAGATCACAAGGTTGGGAGCATGCCCAGCCACATCCCAGCAGGATTTTTGGATGAGGCCTGCGTGCACATCATGCCCAGCCCTCCTGCCCCATCCTCTGTTGACAAAAAGTGTGGCAAATGGACTAGACAGAAGCCATGGTCTTTTCCAAGTCCTGGTCTGTTCTGCCGCTGTGAAACCTCGTGTTCCAAGTGTCCACAGTGACCACATTCTGAAGTGTCATTATTGTTTTGTAAGGACCAGTGCTTGCACTGTGGCCACTAAGAAAACAGTAAAGTTGTCAACAGGGACCAATAATATTTGGGGGAAAATCACTCACTGTGAATGCAGTCTACATATGCATGTCTTCCTAGAATATTTCAAAAAGAGTTTTAGTTCATAATGAGATATTTAGTTAAAGCTGTCTCTGTGAAATACATGCATGTGAATTGTGCATCTCTGGAGGAAAAGAGATTTCTTCATACACAAGCAATTGGCTCCATGAAACAAACAGGTAGTTGTTTGTACTGCAGAACTAGAAGGCCCATTGCAAAATAGAAACCTTTAGGAAATGATAATTCTGAGACATTTCATATTCCCTGGTACCCAGTAACTTTGAAGGTCTTGATGTAATTGCAATCCTTGGAGACCTGTCCCAGGTGTCTCTCTACCTGCCTGTCTTGCTGCAGCTCTAGTCAAAAATCTCCATTTGATGCTGTCAAACAAATACGTCCTCTCACTCTCCATGCCATGACCTCTATTTTAGGGATATTTTGCCTTCTTCTCTTGGCTGGATTGCTTGTTTTCAATACTCCCTTAGGACAGGCAGTGTAGTGTTTTAAGACTGTGTAAATTACTTGAATGAAAGCAAGGGCTGACTCCTTATTTTGAAGAATATTATATCCCTAAATTAAGACTTTATTTATTTTTTTTTGTAAAAATCAATAATTTCTCTGTAAATTCTGAACCGCCAATTTTCAAACACAGCTTTCTGCTAGAGTTTACTAACTGTGAATTAATTAATGAACTTAATATCTTCGTAACAAGGCAATTAGTTTAGATGTTGATGTTTAATTTAGGCTCATGAATCGATAGATATTATAAAAAGCTGACCATTTCTGTTCACAGATCTGTACCTATGAACAGGGAAAAAAGGGTTAATGAAATAAACTTCATTAACTCTTCTATCTAGAAAAAAATAAGTCCTAACAGGACATCTGAACATGTACTTTAGCTGTAATCATCTGTGTGTTTTTTACTAGTTCAAAAGTTTTTAGTGTATTTAGGGTATCTAGGCCTATTCCTATATAACACACATAAGACAGAAGATATGTAAACAGTTGTGTTCCAAGATATAGTTTATCTGAGATTGTATGGATATTTCTGTCAAGTCTGAAAATATCCTACCCTACTTATTTGCAATTTCTAAATGTTGTTCCTAATGGAAACTGAGCCTATAAACCCAAGGTATCAGAAAGGTAGGAAATCTGACTATATCTGCTATCAGAAAACCCTCTCCCAGATTTTCCAGTGCTTTATCAGCCCACGTGTTTAAAACTCAAATGAACTATGAAAATGATAACCGGGAATGATTGGAATATATTAATGTAATGGAATGAAGTGGAACACAAAGGATCAAAATACAGCTTACCATAATCCAGACAACTGTATAGGTTCTCCATTTCCTGCCCTGAAGTGAAAAATTCAGAATGCACTTTGGCTTCAGTACAGCTGATAAAATTGCATATGACAGTGACTGCAAAACATTTTATAGAGAGAATGATTAATTGCTTTTCTTTTCTTAACATCAATATGCAATTCTTTCCATGAAGCATCATTTTGCACAAGGCATGCCATATGATGTTGATGAAGATTTAAATTAGATGGGACATTGAATTTTAGTTGCTTTTTGTCTGCTCTTAAAAACAAGAGTTTAGGGACTTTAAAGACTTCAGCTCTTTAAAACAGTTTTAGTCTAAAGTGTTGAAGGTACTTCTTAATATGTGAATTTCACAAGGAGAACAACTTCAGTATTTGAATTTGTGAAGCTGAATTTGTGAATTAATATAATTGCATCTTTTATAATTGCTTTCAGAGAAAGCTAAATTCTAAGCTGAAAGGTAAGAAGTGGGACAATGAGACAAGGAACAAACAGTAAAGGTCAATGAAAGAAAGCTGCAAAGTAAAATTTGGAGAAGCTACACTCAATGTACTGTTTTGTTTTAGATTTTCTATTTGACCTTTGGAAGGTAAGATAATGGGTATATGTGTCCATTTTTCATGTGTCTTCAGCATGAGTATATTTACAATACTGGATCATTTAAATGCCTTCTATTGTTAGAAAGAGCAATTACTAAAAAAGCCCTACTATATTATTGACAATTGCAGGACAAAACAGAATAGAATGTAATTTTTTGTAATTCAAAATACCACTAATATATCTTTTATTTGTTGTTGTCATCTTTTATCCTCTATGTGGCATGTATCATGTTTTCTTTTGAAGTAAGCACTATGAAATTGCTGCAAAGCAATAATTCTAGACTGCTAGGTAATATATTATGGGCCGTGAGTATTAACTGTGGCAAAGTGATGAGAACAGTAAACAATTTTTAGGCACCCCCTGAAGGATCTATTAATCTTTTCCATGACATAAAGTAGAATTTCAGCCCATAGGTAAAAAATAAGAAGTGCCTGACCCTGAATTATGAGCTATCAGTTTTCAACTCCCCCACCTCTTCAAACCTAATGCCATTTTTCTATGATTTCAGTATTTGACTTCCCTAAGCTTTTTTTGCCTCTTGCTACTGTAGATCAGCTCTATGCAATTCACCAGCACTCTAATGCTTTCTAAGTGATTATTAAGGGAAAGATGTAGTTAGGTCATATGCAGCACCTCAAGACAGCATGCAACTTCTGCTTAATAGTAAAATGTCTTTACTGGTACAAGTTCCTGAATTATTCCTAGTCAGAAATGCTCTACAAGTTTAGTGGTACTCCAGTGCTTATTTTTTTATGGCAGCATCTGTCCCCTTGACAAGCTGAATGCTAAAATCATTCACAGTTTTTGTGACACAATGGTGAGGATTAGGCTTTTCCTAAAGGTATTTACTGGCCACCACCAGATACTCAATGTATTGAATGCCGTAAGAGTGGGAGGAAGGTGTAAGAGACTCCTCTTTAAGCTGCTTGGATGCCTAAGACACTACTGGTTCCTGGTTTTCCATTCAAAAACTTCCTTGGATACATATAGACATGCTACTTTTGCCTAGGGCTTCAAGTATTTCTGATTTTCCTGATTTTTGAAATGCTCAAGCATGTTTAACTTAGGATAAACACTTAGCTCTGGTTTCAAGGCTTTCTTCAGCCTGAAAAGATTTGAATACTTCACTTCCACATTTTATGAGTGTCTCAGTTGCTGAGCTATAAGCTTCTCTGGTGTGTTCTTCCCGCTAGAGCTGGGCTTCTGCACAGACAGAAAAATAGAAGATGGCATTCAAGTACGGGAAGTGGATGAAAACTGAGCTTCAAAACAGAAAGTCGTGTGGGTAATCTTAGATGTATGACAGAGAATGGCTGCCCTATTTCATGCAGGAGCCAGAACTTCCAGCATTCCTTCTTTTGCTTTTCCTGCATATGATTTAGACTCAGTACTCAGCACACTGAGTTTTGGGAACTACAGCCTAGGAACCCAGCTCTCTTCTCTACCTTTAGGATGAACTTTGAGTGAGTGAGTACTGTGAATTCTGCTGGGAGAACTGTATCTATTAATGCCTGCATATACATAAAGAAAAAAAGTAATCCCTAGGGTTTTGGAGTGGAGTTGCTAAGTGAAATTGTTTGACCCACTTTTGTTTTTGCTTTATTATGAATAGGATTTTCTGAAGCATCTCTGAGATATCCATAATCTGGTCTTTTATTAGTTTTCAGTTACACAGTAGCAAAAGAAAGGATCCTTGCTTATGCCCAGCTGAGCAGTATGCCTAACTATGGAAATAGTCCCAGAGAGTAATCTTGCAGAGCATCTAAATTGTCTGGTTTAAGCCTCTCTGACTCTTTCTTGTACCAATTCTCTTGGGGAAAGCAGCCGTTGACTTTAGCAGGTATTTTATCATGAAATGGTGCTGAGGAAGCAGATAACACTTTTAGCAGCAGGAATTTGAAAACACAGCATGTACAGGGAATAAACCCAACCTTCACAGAGGAAACTGTGTTTTTTTTCAGGAAAAAAGGAAAGTTGTTCCTCTAATTCCTCAGCAGATGATGCTTTCTGTCCTCCTTCCCTTTCCCTTCAGTGCCGAACAGCATGATGCTTGTGACACAAAGGGCTATGGTTTATCAGAAACATGCTCTGTGTACATGAACAAATACTGGGCATAAAACCTGGGCCACGTGCTGTTTGAATGTACAGCAGCACACCTGTTAAACTTGAGTGGCTGGGTGGATGAGGAACTTTAGCAGTGCAAATGACCATGTTGTAGGTCTTAAAGTGTTTGTAGACACTTCAGTGAGGAGACAAGGAGAGACAGATATAAACAGGTTTTGACAGTTTGTTGCAAAACATCTCTATGGCTTTTCTTGCCAGTAATCATGAGAGGAAATTGTTGTTACCTTGCTATTTTCTGTCATGCACAGTGCTTGTGGGATGACTTTCTGTTTTGCTAAGGCAATTTGGTATGTGATGATAAAACCTAGTCTGACAAACTATCATTTTTGACATTAAGGTATAGAATAAAATGTATAAGTGTATTGGATTTTACCCTCTTATTAGCAGTTGGTTAGGGGAAAAGGGAATGCTCAAGCACAAAGATAAGAAAAGCATCCCCCAAAAGCAGCCTTATGCATTATTTTCCAATGCTACATTTGCTCTACATTTGTATGGGCAAGTTCATATCTGGTTTTTTTAGCTGTATTTTTTTTTAACTCTTAAAATATCTTTACTTTTCCACTGATGTTCTTCCAGTCTCATATTTTAGAAAGTGAAAGTTTGAGTATAGGCCTTGAACTTCACACAAACTAAAATTAGAGGAGCCTTCACTTATAAATGCTTGTTTAACTGTACTGTCCTTGTCAGAATGAGGTGTGGGTGTTTATCTACTATGTCTGCTTGAAGTAATTGGTGACCCATCTGGCAGCTAAAGAAAAATAGTAAAGGAAAATGTGTTAAGTTAGACATCACAATGAGGGTTTGAAAATGAATGGCAGATATATACTACGATGCTTTTCATTCCAGGAGATTGCTGGCATTATGGAGGAATGCCTGATTAAAGAAAGGGTTGAAAGTTAATTCCCAACATGCTACTTGGCAGCTTTTGCATTTCACTTATAGGTAGGAGCAGGTGGTGTCATTTAGAATTAAACATTTCATGTCTAGGTTGGCAGGAAAGTAGCATTTAGTGATGAAATATCCCTGAAACAAATATCATTAATTGTTGACCAATTTTATTTATATTTGCATACTGTAATGAAAGTACTATGGAGCATCATCTATTTAAATTACACATAACACGAAATTTGATTCTAGGCAGTAAAGGACCATAATCATTTCAGAACAAAAGATTTTATAGGAATACTGTGTCCTTTTTTTACTGAATGAGAAAGCAATATTTTTGTTTCTTTAAGCTATTTAAAGAAGAGATCTTTACAGCTTGCTAATTCATAGTATTATTTTACAAGCAGTTTGCTCTTGTTGTACTTTTAACCTATGTGAAAATGTATATACCTTACTAATATACTGTGTAGCTGTTTTTTATTACATTGCATAAATGATAATTATGCTACCTTTATATATTGAAAGTTGAATTCAGTATTGCAATGTTGGTATCTAAGGGTTACTGGACATTGTTGTGGAAAAAAACCCCACCTTTTTTAAAAAAATCTTTAATGAAGTTGATCTGTTAAAGACCTATTTAAGAAAAGAAATAGTATCGAGGACAGGTAGAAAGTATTTTGTCCTAGAAGCCATAGAGTCAAGTTATCTGTTCTCCTCTGTTTATCCTGTTCTAGGCAGTCAGGTGGTGCTGCAATGTTTCCATTTGTAGTAGTTTAGACCAATCCTACCATGTTGACATTTCTTCTAACTACATTTTTTTTCCTCAGTTGCTGTGTCAGTCTGATTCACCTCATAATGCTTCATTATGTTACTCAGACAAAATTTTTGTGTTCTGTAAAAGCAATTAGTTTAAAGAGCACCTTATTTCCTAAACAAATAGGTTGCATAATGAGACTTAAATTAGATTGAGGATCTCAGAGTCTCTGGACATGACAGCCGCAGCATGGAAGAGTTTCTCTCTTTTGTAGAGTAACTAACTAAGTATCAAATGCCATATGTACCAGTTACTTTCTCATCTCCAGCTACCTGTTAGTTGAAAACACACTTTATGTGTGCAAGAAACTTGCTCTTTCACTGCTACTTACTTTCCACCACTTTAAATTTCATGTTACAAAGACTTCTGCAAGAGAATAAAGCTGACCTCAATCTGATAGCACTTTAATACTATTGCATGATTTTAATACAGACAGACACGATGATTAAAATAATTAATATTATCATAATGACTTTCCTGTTATTATTATTGTGATACATTTTTTCTTTATCAGCCAATATTAAGATCTAATTTAACTTACAAGATACATATCAGGCAATGAGTTTTACATTAAAAACAGCCTTGCAGTTTCATTATAACTCGTCAGCTTTATAGTTAAATACACTAAAACCCAAGCAAATTTTAGAAAAATTGATTACATCTTATATTGTTTTAATAGTTGCTTTCAAAAGAGTTATATTGACACATAATAGCAGTGATGTAATAATTTTATTACAGAGTAGCTTGTATATGCATATAGGACAGTAGATCTTATATTTTTACATAAACTTTAGACCGCACTCCAGGAGGTAACTGAGTGTTGTTATTTCTCTTTTTGATAACCCACCTGAGTAATATAAAGGAATTGTAGCTCAATGGCTGGACATTTATGATTTACTTGAATGCAGTTGCCTATATATGGTTAGATTGGTATATTGTTGAACAGTTCAGAACTGAAGCGCCTAAAATCATTGTCATGTTTATGAATGTAGGCTGATTCCTATACTCTTCCCATGGATAATCAAGCTATATACTTTGAAAAATGATTTGACACATTTCTTTTCAAATAAGAAAACTGTGAAATAATTTAGTTCAAAGTCATCTATGATCTCTTTCTGAAACCTTTTCAAATCCAACTCTTTCACTGTCATAGAGATTTTGCCATCATCATGCCCCATTTTTTCCCTTGTACATGCCATCCTTTTTGCACTATATTATAAAAAGACAGTAATGCCAAAACTTCCCAGAATTTTGCTCAGAGCTACCTCCTCTATTCTTTTACTTTGAGTGAGAAAATGTCAGCCTTAGATGGAAGGGATGGCACAGAGATTCCTGCTGTTGACAGGTAGTAAACTGACAGAAAGTTGGAATAGTGTCTCCCATGGTCTGGCCTGAATGGAAGCATGAAGTAAGCACAGTTTAGGACTCAAACTGTGAGTGGAAGTGGAGGAACAGCTAGACTAGAATTAAGAGCATGATAAAAAGTTTAAAAGAAAAATAATGGAAAAGCTAAATAACCATATTCAGTAGCTATTAAATGTAGCTAATAAAAATGTAGTCAAAGTGGTATAAAATAAAAGGTACTTGGTGAACTATTTTCTGTCACAAATTAAAGTAGTTAATTCACGAAAAATTGCCATTGAGTTGTGCCACTTAATTTTGTTCTAATCAAACTGAAATTCAAACCCTCTGTTCTGCAGTGTACAAGAACATATATAGATGCCTAAAACACCAGCACATGCTTGCTTCAAAGTCACCAGTCTGAATCCAGCATGCTTCCCACACAACCGGCTTTGAATTTCCAGATCCCCCTTATTCTGTTCTCCAAAGAGATTGTCTCCCTAAACCCTGTGCTGGCTGTAGTCCTGCTTCACACATCCATTTGCTTGCTGGGTCTTACTCCTTAATTCCTTACTGTTTCATGTAACTCACACACTGTTAACTCTTTCCTCAACCTGCTAGTTACATGTGATTTAAATGGAATCTCTCTCTTATAAATTAATTTTCCCAGCTTCATTAAGAATTTTCTTGATTTGTTTGATCTTCTGTTTTGTGTATGTGAGACACAAAAAAGCTAGGGTTGTGTGAAAGGAAGGTGTAATACAGAAACAGAACAATTTTAGGAAAAAAAGACATGATGAGAAAAAGAAGCAAAGGGGGAAAAAAAGGGGGAAGAAGCAAAGAAAGAAAAAAGCTAGGAGAAATGAAAACAGCATGTGAATGAAATTTAAAGGAAGTGTTCTTATTGAAACTGGATTAAAAGTGCATATTGACCACCTTTTATCTGCTCCAGAAAGAGGTGTGTTTACTGTCAGCATTTGGCATTGCCTCCACAGTTGTTATGAGATTGCAACTACGCAGCTATGAACTTCCTGTTATTACTTGTCATTAATGTGAACAAAGCCTCCAAGGACGCTGATTACACGCACCTCTCTTCCCATTTAAAAGGTTCAATTAATTTGAGTGGTGTAAGAAGGGTTTTTACTCCCCCCGCCCCTTTCTCGTGATTTGATTGTGCAACACATGCCACAATACAGCTCTTGAAGTAAAAGCCACTCTTGTAAATCTTCTCCTTTTTACTTTATTTTAAGCATACATTATTAAGTAAAAAAAAATTTCTTACATGCAAGTGAATCAATTTTGAACCCTGATTTCCAATATAGCAAAAGAATCTGCTCTACCAACTACATTTTTCATTTTTACGTTTAAAAGGCCAGAGTTATTAATAAACACGTATGTATAAGTAGGAAGTTTGCGAGAGCTTCCCTTTGAAAGAGCAGTATTAAATATAAATGACCTTTAGTGCTCGTACCTTCACTGAATTAGTTTTGCAGTTGTTATCATTATTTTCAAATGTGTCTCAAAGGTAACAATCAATACAAAGATGTTCAGAATTTGTAGTGTGATGCAGAGAGTAAGCTTTTATATTCTATGACAGACCTACTAAGGAACATATTTTACATCTGTAATTTAAGAATACATAAACATCTAAGAAATATGTATGAGAAGATGCAGAGAATTTTCACCCATTTTGATACTTCAAATGAATATAGAAATTCTATGCTCTTAGAAAAAGGATGTGTAAATTTTTTTCTACAACTGTCAAGCTAGTAAATATATTCATTGAATGCATTAGGAATATAAAATGAAATACATTTATGAGGAAAAATTAGGGCCGCTATGGTTTATTCTTATTAATGTTACAGATGATACAATATATACCATTGTCTGTAAAGACAAAAAACTGCAAACAATAACTCAAAGAAGGTATTTAGAATCTGTGTTTTCAAAAAAAATTATTGCACAAATAGTATAATATGTAAGTTGATTAAATTTTGGACAACATCATCATGCACGGCTACTCTAGGCGTGCTGGTCTGAATGTATTTCTTTTTCTTTAGGCCTAAATAATTAAAGTTATAAATTATTTTAAGGGAAAAAAAAAGGAAAGAAGAAAAAGTAAGCTCCTAGGTTAAGTTTCATCTTATCTTAAAATTAGATATGGATGTCTGAGTTGTGACTCAAGGTTGTCTGTTCAAACAGTGAAGAAGAGAGGCATTCCACATAAAAATCTGTATTTGTAATGAAATGACACATCTCAGGAAAAAAATAATGTTTCGTTGGTCTGAGTAGCTGGAAAGGAAGTCAGGATTATGTGTCTACATCCTTTAAGTCCAACTTTTAAACACTAAAGAATAGGTTGTATGTATAGAACCGTTAAGTGTAACTCTAAGCTTCCTTCTCAGTTGGATGAAGTTCTGAGATTTGCTAACAGTTTTATCAAATTCCCAATGGTAGGCTAAAAAATCTTGCATAGAAATACTGTCCTTTTTCTTCCCAATACTTCTATATTGCCTACCATTTTATCCTTGGTTTCACTGAAAAATGCTATAACGATTTTTATTTATGCAAAAATGAAGTTTTATGCATCAAATGGGTACGATTGATGCCCCCAAACTTGATTAAAAACCCCAAATGCAGCACTACGAAGTGTACCTTGCTACTTCCATCAAACCTGGTTCCATCAGCCTAACTTTTTTCCCAGTCAAAATTATAGAATAGCTGTTCAAAGACTGGTAAAAAAGGACTTAACCTAGTCTGCCTAAAATAATGTAAACTATTCAGGAATTATACAAAATATAATGGGTTTTACAGAATCCAATATTTTTAAAGAACTTGCAAGTAGGACTGTATGAATAACTGATATTTAGTTCAGCTGATGAACTAAAAAATGTGTAGGAAAGGGGAATCTAATTTAATTTTTTTATATTTGTTTTATTATACTAAAGATACTGAAATTTACTTTAGAACAACATGACATATTTAATTTGATAGGAAACTAAACTTCTCATTTGGGACACATGAAGCCCCCAAGCATGTATTTTAATGAAGTGTTGCAGTGCTGCAGGTTAGATCCTCATGTTCAGAATACTTTCTGTCCTTCTGTGCTCCCAAACAATTTTTTCAAGTCTGAGGCCAGTGAGGTGTTCCGAGTCACTGTTATGTTGCCCTCCAGCAGCACGGGTCCCGGCTCTTATCCATTTCCATTGATCAATGAAGAAATCTCAACCCACTGTGCTGAAAGTAATTTTTCAGGAAAAAAATAAAAACCAACTATTGAAACATTTTAGTTACAGAAGAGGTTAAAATTGGGGCTGGGTGTAGTCTAAAATGATACATATATCCAGTCAGAAACTTTCAGAACCATTTTCTCCTGTACCAAGATTACCATGGCAAGGTCTCCCATGTCTGGGGTACGATTGATGGTTGGTTAGATCTGTATATAAAAAAGAGTCAAAGGATGATCAAGTGCATGTTTGGACCTGAAATGAAAGCAGGATGGATCTTTGGGTTCAGTAGCAGGCATAGCCTAAATCATCTTAATTAAAAAATGAGTTTTTTCAAGGTAACAGTGGTTTCACTTGAGAAAATTAGGTCTTACTGAATTCTTTTTAATTGATCTGAAAGGTTGATCAAATTGGATACAGCTGGATTTTTCAAAACATTATGCAATTTGAGTATGACTATCTAGCTTAATATTACCAATTTTTAGAAAAAATTGAATAATAAGCTTTTTCTCCCTTTCTTAATGCAGTCCTTCATTTGGAATCTTGATTATTGTGTATGAAGAATTAAGACGTATTATGATAGCAAAATGTTGGTTTTGAAAAACCTATTGACTTAATTCACCTGTTAAATATTTTATCACTGTTCTTTTCAGTTACAAAAAAACCCCAACGCAAACCCTAATTATCTTCAACGGCATTAACATTCATAGGAATATTTCCACACGCAGTAATAAGTACCAGTACTTTGAGGGACATATTGCTCTTGCAGGAGTGTGTTCATGCAGTAAGGAATTTGCATAAAGGCAGGTGCTCTCCCATGTAGCATTAGGCAAATCAGAAGAGAAAACACTTGTTCTCCACTGTGTATACAAATAAGCATGTGTACAATTAGAAGATCTTTAAATTTGTGTGATATAGGGGTACACAAGCCTTTGCAAATCAAGGCCTTATGCACCTGTTAATATATTATTACTAGAATTATGAAAAATAAACAAAAGCTTTTGAAGTTTAGCAGGAAAATGTTTTGTCGTGCCATCTTGGTGTCGTGGTGAAAGAGCAAATGACAATGTGAAGGCTAAATGGATTCGGATACCACATAACTTCAGTGACAGATATGTGCAATTTTACAAATCACCCAACTTCCCTGTGCTATGCAGGGAGCGGTGTAGTTAGGCAGAGAAGCTGGCCAGCTTTGTGTAGTGGTTTTGTATGCAGCTTCCATAGGAGGGATGCTGCGATCCTGCACAGAAGTTGGGTTGGTAAACAGTGTCAGTCAAGCTCTGCATGATCCTAGAGCGCAGCTGTTGGGTCCCCTGGGCTCTTCACTGCTCCCTGGTGGTTTTGGATGCTTCTGCAGGGTCACGACATTTCTCTTCCTGAAGTCTTTCCAGAAAATCATGACTAACCTCAACATTCCCCACATAAGGGTCCTTCGTTACAGGGTTGGGTAGAGAACTATCTGTTGATTGGTCTGTCCAAAATGTGATTCTGTTTTCTGATTTGCTGGCGCTGCTGGTGGTGCTCACAGTCTGGATATTTCTTTTTGTTTTGTACTTCTTGATGGTCAGCAAATTGTTGTCACAGTTTGTCCGTGTGCTTACTTGAGCACACAATTTAGGATGCAGGTTTTTGTTTGGCACAGGTGATTGATATTTTGTCTGTTTCTACTTACAAAAAAACATTTCCTAAACCTTTTTACTTTTATTGAAATTAAGAGCTGGCTTCAGCTAACAGCTATGCCAATCAGGCACAACTCATGTTAACTGCTGTGCTCAGATATGCTGGGAAAATACTATGGCAATGTTTCTGCTTGGAAGTGAGGCCACATAACAAAGGGTTTGATTTCCTGTATTGCAGATGCCTACATGAAGATACACATAGATTTTTCTTCATCCACAGCTGGTCTCAGAGGTCCACAAGACTGACTTAGCATGGCCAATTCTATGTTCCTGTGTTTACAGATGGAAAATTGCATTTTGTTTCTTCTATTTGCTAGTTAGCAGTGGCCAGAAGTTTTAACTGCATTTACACATACTGTCTTTGAAGAGAACTAATAAGGATTCCCACATTCCTGATAGTAAAAAGCTCTTATTTTACCAGCACTTCTTTTCTCTTCATTATTGGTCTCTTTTGTCTACTTTGTCTTTTTTTTTTTTTTT